>OZ038491.1:23768552-23776052 GCA_964036315.1 Acanthosepion esculentum
ATTAAGCACTCACGTAAATCATTATTATTTCACCATGAAGAAGCATGGATAAAGAAAGATGGGATATTTGACACTACAATGGGAAGCTTTGACGGTGCAGAGACATGCGAAATCGTAGGCATTTACTTACTACACGAACTAAGCAAAATAATAGATAGAAATGACACAGGGCTCTACAGAGATGACGGTCTCATAATCTTAAGAAACTGCAACAAACAAAAGACTGATAAAACTAGAAAAGCAATAATTAAAATTTTCAAAAATAACGGATTCGAGATAGATATAAAAACTAACCTAAACGAAGTAGATTTTCTAGATGTCACCTTCAACCTAAGAAAAGGCACACACAAACCATACAGAAAACCGAATGATAAACCACAGTACATACATATATACTCCAACCACCCGCCTTCTATGATCAAACAGATACCTAAATCGATTAACCGCAGGCTTTCCGACAATTCTTCCGATGAATCTATATTTAACAAGGCCAAGAAAGACTACGAAACAGCCCTAAAAGATAGCGGATTCCTAGCAACACTCACATACTCACCACAGAACACAAAAAAGACCAACAGAAAAAGAAATATCATATGGTTCAACCCACCGTACAGCAAAAACGTAAAAACAAACATAGGAAAAATATTCTTCAAGCTTTTACACAAACACTTCCCGGAATCAAGCACCCTACACAAAATATTCAACAAAAACACAGTAAAAATCAGCTACAGTTGCACCGAGAACATGGCACAAATAATAAAAAAGCACAACAGAAAAATTATCAACAAACCACACGAACAAATTAAACCCACGTGCAACTGCAGAATAAAAAACGAATGTCCCTTAAACGGTAATTGTTTACAAAACAACGTAATCTACCAAGCCACGACAAAATCAGCAGATAATGAAGAAAAAGTATATATAGGAGTAACCGAAGGACCATGGAAACAAAGAAATTATGTACACAAAATGTCTTTCACAAATAGTAAATATGCGAACAGCACAATGCTTTCTAAGTATATCTGGGAAATAAAAAACAAAACACACACCACACCAAAAATATCTTGGAAAATAAGGAAAAAATCATCAGCCTACAACAACCTATCAAAAACCTGCAAACTTTGCTTGGAGGAAAAAATAGCCATCATTACCTTCCCAGATGAAAATAAATTATTAAATAAAAGATCCGAGCTAATCTCAAAATGTAGACATGAAAACAAATTTTTACTACGTAACTTAAAATAGAAAAATAAATAAATATATAAACAAACAACAATAAAATAAGCAAAATAAATTACTCCAAACAAATCATAAAACCACACCTGTTAGAATATACGAAACAAAATCAAAACAAAAGAACGGACGAAAGTTATAACTGTTATACAAATAAAAATAATAATAAAAAAACAAAAAAAACAAAAAACAAAAAAACAAAAACAAAAAAACAAAAAAAAAAAAAAACATTAATAAAAGATAATATACTACGTTACTTAATAACCGAAAGCCAAAAAGATATAGTGTAACAAATAAATAACAACAAGTATAATAAATCGATCTAAATACATCCAAATATATAAATAAACTAACAACCGATTACGATAAACTAGCCGTTTAAAAAAACAAAACAAAAACAAATAAAGATAACCAACCTAAATAGATAAATTAAAAACTGTTCCCACCTAAATAATAGTCAGAAAAAAACACAAATTCAACAAACAGATTTAATCAATGACAAATGAAAATAAATAAAAACAAGCAAAACAATTTGACCCAAATAAATAAGCGAACAAGCGATTTCCGGTAATGACGGCCATTATAGACTACCAACAATAAGCCATATAAACAAATTTTTACTACGTTAACCAAAAACACCGATCAAAATAAAAGAATAAATAAATAAATATATAAGATAAAAAATAAAAATAAAAATAAAAAAACAAACAAAAAACAAGCAAAACAATTTGACATAAATAAATAAACAAATAAGCCACTTCCGGTAAAAGTAACCGCCAAAATAGACTACCCATAATGCACCACTGACCCTTATATAAATAGCCGAGAAAAATAACAGCACTAGTCGCCTAACGCTTGCGTTCTGTCGTCCTTGACATTTTGTTGTTTATTTTTCAGACCGCCATACGACTGCTCTTGCTCGAATCACTGATTGAACTGTATTTTGGTTAAGTTTGTTATTTTATTTATTTTCTGTTACAACTGTTTTTGAAAAAAAAAAAAAAAAAAGTCCTTTTGATTTTTTCTTCTATCCATTTTTATTTTTACCCCCCTCTTTTAGTTCCTTTTCCTTTTCAGTTTTTTTTCCCCCTTTAATTTTTCTTTTCCTTTTTCTTTTTACCCCCGTTAATTCTTTGTTTTTCATTTTATCCCCTATTCTAGTTTCTCGTTTTAATTCCCTTCCCCCGTTAATTTTTGTTTCTACCCCGTTTTAATTTCCACGCATTTTTAGCCTTCCTTAGAATTTTCATTTCCCGTTAAATTTCTAGCTTCGTTTTATATATAGTGTAACCCTTGTCCGTGTTTTGCGTTAATTAATTTTAATTTCTTGTTTCTGTCCTAACTCTACGTTTTACGTGTTTTTCGTTTTATAAATTTGTTTGTACTAAAATCGTTTTGTAATCGTTGTATTGTCTAATTTATTTGTTTATTTTCTTTATTGGTTCGACTTGTTTGTTTTGGGTCGGCCATTTTGAATTTTTGTTGCTAGCTTTGGTTCTTGCCAAAGTTCCGTATTTTCTTTTGTTATTGTTTTCGTCTAGTGTCGGCCATTTTGTTTTTTTTTGTCGAAGTTGAGTATTTTCTTTGGTTACCTTGTTTGAACGTTTTATTTTATTATTTAATTGTCCTTTTCGTGTTTTGTTAATTGTTACGCCTTTAGGCGATATTTGTGTTTAAGTTTTACGTGTTTTTTGTTTGATTTTTGTAATTGTTGTACTGTTAAAGTTAGCCGTTAATTTTCTGTTATTACTGGTTTGACTCGCTGCTTAGAGTCGGCCAACTTTATTTTTTTTAACTAGCTTCGGCTAGGGTTTTTATTTATATTAGGTTCCTGTCTACTTTTTCTTGAACGTTTTATTTTATTATCCAATTTTCCCTTTTTTATTTTTTTTCGCCTTTTGGCGTTATTTGTTTGCTTTTTTTTGTTGAATATCCCTCCCCCATTCCTTCACTCCTGACCCCCCTTTTTTTTCTCCGCCATGGAGAAGAAGGAAAAAAAAGCCCCTTCTTTCCTTATCACTAAAAAAAAAACATCGACCCTTGCTTCCATCCGTAAATCGGTGAGGAAGCACTTGTTCAACCCCAAAAAAGACCCCCCAGATAAAGACAATCCTGAGGAATATCCTGCACTCCCAAGGACCCCTACTAATGAGGAGATAGTAGACACCCTTAAAAAGGCCGCAAAAGCCAGGATAGAAAAAGAAATCCTGGAAAAAGAGAAAAATAAAACCCCAGAAAACACGAAAGTTAATACGGAGGTCGGGGATTCGCCCTCTTGTTGGAAGTCCCCTCCGAATTGTATAATCGACATCGCGGAGTTCCTGGAGCGTGCCAAGAGTTACGCTCACCTCGTGGTGAAAGACGGGCTCTTGGAGGATCCAGTGGAACTGAAGAGAGTCGAGAAAAGAATAGTGTCTGTCTTTGTCGTCGACAAGCGTTCGCGCAAAATTTGTCGGTCGACTAAAGACACAGTGTTTAAGGCACTGGAGTCCCTGGGGTTCAAACCCCTAAGAATTGTCAAGGGAAAGGGTTTCTTCATGTGGGACGTACTGCTGCCCACTGCGGAAGACTGCGTAAGAGCCACCCGGAGGGAGTTAATCACAAAGGATCTCATCCTCCGAACCGAGTATGAGGGTCGGCGAAGGACCAGGGTGGCAGTATACGAGGTCCCTCCTCAGGTTATCGGGGAACACCTCGCGGCTTTCCTGGACCAATACGGGGAGATATTGGCCGCTTCCTGTGATAGCCTGACTGGGGGATGGAGCTTTGATATGATGCTCGATCGTAAGGCCTTCAGCTCCGTCCCCAACTGGATTGACGTTAGTGACTTGAAGCTGCCGGTCATCGTGACCGGTCGTAAACCAGCCTGCTGGAAGTGTGGAGTGACTGGTCATCTCTCCTCTTCCTGCCCAGAGAAGAAGGCCTCTGGGACTCAGGTCACTAAAGACCAAACTCCCCCTCTGACCGAGTCTGCAAAATCCGCCGCGCCTGTAATGGGCATGCCAGCTGCCGGGACCGGAGAGGTTGTTCCCCCGGTTGGGTCACCATCCAAGCCCCCATCCCCCGAAGAGCCCTCTTCCACCGCTTCTGCGGCTAAGAAGGGGGAAGAAGGGGAATGGCAGGTAGTTGGCAGGGTCAGAGGGAAGCGTCAGCCAGCGGGTCCTCAGTCCCCTGAAGCCTCGGGGACTAAAGACACAGACAGTCCCACTCCCTCTATCAACAGCAAGGGCGACGCCCCGACCTCCACTCCTTCAATTGAAGATCAGAGGTTCAAATATGAACCGTCTCACGAAAAAGCTGAAAAGCTTAAAAAACTAAAGAAACGTTTGGACGAACAAAAAAAAACAAAATCTCCGACCAAAAAAATCATACCTTTACAGTCTCCTAAACCAATTTCTCCTATCAAATCTCCCCCGAAAAAGAAGGCCACTCTTAACGTATCCTCCATCCCCATGCCTCCCATTTCAAGTCCCTCAACCCCTCTCTCCAGAGTGAAGCCTTCTCCTGCTATGCCGTCCACCTCGTATGCCCAGTCCCTTATCCCGCTCAGTAGAGATCCCAGCCCCTTCAGACAACCCTGCACTCCTTGCCACACTCCCAGTCCTTCTCCCGCTAAATCCTCACAAATGTTACCACCAGTCACCAAAAGGCCCCGAAGCCCCACTCAAGATGCCGGCGAAAAGAAAAAAAAAACTAAAGCCATTTTCAATCACGGATTGGACATTTGTAAGATCTCCCCTAGGCAGGCGGAAAAAGC
Source organism: Acanthosepion esculentum (assembly GCA_964036315.1). Taxonomy (NCBI): domain Eukaryota; kingdom Metazoa; phylum Mollusca; class Cephalopoda; order Sepiida; family Sepiidae; genus Acanthosepion; species Acanthosepion esculentum. The sequence goes on from OZ038491.1 coordinate 23,773,543, forward strand.
TAGGGATTATGGAAACCGCATCCCTAACTTAAAATTCCTCCTGTCTATCAAGCAGTTCTCGGATAAAGACATCGACAACCCGTTGAACTTTCCGGATGCCCAGCGGGTTTTAACCGTGGTGGGCGTGGACACGGGTGCAAAACAAATATGGGCCATGTTGGACGAGGCTATAACCTCTTTCAACATGAGCCCGCCCATTGCCATCATTCAGAGCGACAAGCTCCGGAAAATGAACTCATTCTGTGCAGGGAGGGTCCCAATTTTTGTTCACCCCTCCCTCTATAGGGCTCTTAAACTTACTTTCCCGTGGGATATCGGCGGGATCTCCCAGGACGGTAACATCAACACTGAGATGGGCCATGGGTCTATGGGAGATGCTGTTGGTATCCTCACCCCGGCCATGTTCAAAGCAGGTAAGCAACCCTAATCAGTTCTCACTATGGCTCTCTGGTTAGCTACGTTAAATGTCCGGGGCCTGAGGTTGGAGTCTCGCAGGGCGAGGCTCTCTCGCGACCTTCAGCGCCTCGGGGTGAATATCTGTTGTGTGCAAGAGACCCGGTTTTCTTCTCATGATCGTGAGGATGTGCTGTCTGGGGGGTTCGCCCTTTATTCAGCATGTTTTGATGGTCGTTCGAGGGGTGTCTCTTGGCTAGTGAGCAGGTCTTTAGACGCTGTATGTACTCTTGTTTTCGCAGATCCGGCGGGCAGGCTTTGTGTGCTGGACGTTACCATAAAAGGTAAGGCTTTACGTCTCATCGGCGTTTATGCGCCTAATATCCATGCTGAGCGACCTGGTCTGTTTCGGCAGATCGAGCCGTTTTTGACGACATCTCGTCGGGTAGTTTTAGCGGGTGATTGGAATGCCGTCCTTGATCCCGATATAGATCGTATAGGGAAAAAACGGGCTACTAACAATCCTGATGTGAAACCATTCCGGGACTTTATCGACGGGTTCGATCTCGTCGATAAGTACCGGAGTGAGCATCCTCGGGATATAGCTTGGACTTGGACTAATAGTGGCAACTCGGATCCTGGGACGCTTGCGAGCTACCTCGATCGAGTCCTAGTTAAGAGAGTCGATGTAGGGCTCTTAGGGTGTCCAAGTTTCCATTATATAGTTTATTCGGATCATAGGCTTGTCCGGGTCCGTGTAAACTTAGATAAGCCTAAGGTTAGGTTGGCTGGTTACTGGAAATTCAACTGTTCACTTTTTGGTGAGCAGGGATTTCGGGACCAGCTGGTACTAATGATACAACGGGAATTGTCGGGAGCGGTTTTTGGGAACGCCTGGTGGGGTAAACTTAAATCCAAAATTAGAACGTTTGCTGCCGATTTTAGTCGTCGACTCAATCGAGATAGATTAGCGGCGCAAACTGCTTTAGAAGAAAAAGTTGATCGGGCCGTGAAATCCCGTGTTAGTGGGGATGTAGCCTTAGCTAAGGCGGAGTTGGCCTCCTTGCTTATCAAGAAGGATCAAGCTCTGGTAGTTAGGGCTAGGTTAAAAAGAATGTCCTCTGAGGCGACGAATATGGCCGCTGAATTGCGTGCAGAGGAGAATAGGAGTGCGTCTCGACGACATATCGCGTGCGTCACTTTACCGGATAATCGGACCGTGACTACAAACGCGGGCATATGTGAGGTCTTTCGAGATTACTTTCAGGATCTTTTCACCAGGGAGCCCGGTCTGAGCTCTGCTCAGTTCGACTCCTATTTAGCCGACTTTCCCTGCCTCGAGGCAGCTGAAGCGGATGGGTGCGAGGGTCCCATAACAGAGTCCGAGATCTGGGATGCGCTGAAGCAGGTTGGCCTGGATAAGTCTCCGGGACTCGATGGTCTGCCCTACGAAGTGTACTTGAGGCTGTCGCCCGTTTTTGTTCCTTTGCTGGAGCTGATTTTCAACCACTGGATGAAGCAGGGGTCTATACCCCAACGCTTCACCAGGGGTGTGATCAAGTTGCTGCGTAAGGACAAGAACGGTGGGGATGGGTTAGGGAACTTTCGCCCTTTAACGATGTTAAACACGGAGTTAAAGATTTTGGCGAAGATCTTAGCCAACCGTTTGCAGCTTGTCCTGTCTAGTCTGATTGGCCCCGAGCAGACTTGTGCTGTGAAGGGCAGGACTATTCAGGATAACCTGCATATGGTACGCTTGATCTTAGAACAAGTCGACGGTGAAGCCGCGCTGATCAATTTAGATCAGTCCAAGGCCTTCGATAGGGTTGACCATCGTTTTCTGGAGGCTGTCCTTTCGGCGGCCGGTTTCGGAGCCGACTTTCGCTCCTGGATCCGACTCTTGTATGCGACCCCCGGTGCGCTGGTGGAAGTGAATGGAGTAAGATCGAAGCCTTTCGTATTGTCTCGCTCTATTCGTCAGGGTTGTCCGCTCTCGCCTTTGCTGTACGTTCTTGCGTTGGAACCTTTCCTTCGCAAGTTAAAGGCGAATCCGGTCCTGCGTGGAATATCTCTGCCTGGGGCTACCACCTCAGCAAGGTATTCTTCCTATGCTGACG
>OZ038491.1:23782794-23820294 GCA_964036315.1 Acanthosepion esculentum
ATTCAGGATTTCTTGCATTTGGTTTTGGAGTTTTGAACAAAACACTTTAATCAATTCCTAACAATTAGTTATTTTGTCCTCTCATAAAATTGTCCTGACAGTACCACTGACACAAAATATTTTGGTTCCTCTGCCATTCAACTACAGAGCGACCCGGATCTGAACCATCACTTACTGGATGCTCTTCTATTGTGGCCTTGTTCCTGACCAAGCTATGCTTTGTAAATAGTTGACACTGAAATTCAACATATATATTTTTTTAATGCATTTATCAAAAATCTCTAAGATAATTCTTTATCTTTAACTGGCTTCCAGTCTTATAATCGTAGTTAGAAATATGAAAATTTTGGTAATTTTCAGGCTTTATTTGAAACTGGGCATATAGACTGACTGATGGTGTTTGCAGGATTTATGAAATCAAACACTATTTTGAAGAACGTTTTTTTGCCTTCCATCTGCATAGCTGATGCTAACCTCCAGGGGAATAAGTAACTCATTGCTCCTTCTCTATCTAACATTTTCCATTGATATGAATTGGAATGATTATATGAAGTCAATTTCTAAGTCTGCAGCTAGGAAAGTTGGTTCACTGAGTCATGCTACACAATTCTTTCTCCAGAATCTATCTTGCAGTTTTATCAGAAGAATCTGCAATATTATTTGTTCTGATCTGGCATTTCAGCTTCAATCACTTTCCTACAGCTGTAACATAGCTTCCCTGTACCGTTTTCTGTAAGTTGTTCATGGTGATTGTTCTGATGAGCTTTCCTATTTGGTACCTCGACTTCATGAATTTAAGTGGAGCACTATTGTGTTTTATCAGCTCGGAAAGAGAACTCAGAGAACCAAGTTTGAATTCCAGTTAAGTTCATTACATTCACTTATATGCCAATACACTTGTGAAAGGTATGTATCTCTTCTCCCCCAAACTATGGGATCAATAGCAGGGCAGACTGGGTCCTATATGCAGTCTACTGCAGAAAGAAATGGCAACCCACTGTGGGAAAAACTTCTACCTAGTCAGTCATAAATGGAAAGTTACATGACCCTACATATCACGTTTGTCATGTAACTGATTGACTAGGTTGTTAGATAGGTCTCATTATTTTAATGATGAAATTTCTAGATTTAACTGTAATTTCTTTTTTCATAGTTTCTTCCTCGATGGAATTCTATTCTGATTACCTTTTTCCCTGTTAACTAAAATTAAAAAAAATTTAAACAGAATGTTTATCATCATTATTTTCTGTCTTTTTGAATTCCGTGCTGTTATTGTTCTTTCTTCTTAATAACATTTTCTGTTTCTTTCACCCTTAGCGTCTTAGTAGCTTTATTGCCTTACTTAGAATGAAATGATTAAAAAGGTGGGAATGACCATCAGTTGGTGATTATAATTGTCATAAAATACAATGTTTGCAAGATCATCACTTGTAAACTTTCAGAAGAGATCTTTTTTAGACATACCATCTGTAGAACATCAGCTTCCGAAACATACCAATGGCTAAAAAAATAAAAATATTTTGGATTTGTCCCAATGACTATTTAAGTGAATTCACTTGTTCCTGATATGGGTTAAGTTTTTATGTATATAAGTACATACATATTTATATAAGTATTCTTAAACCTATATTCAGTTACTAACACAACTAAGTAGCTAACATCTGTGAAAAGAAATAAGAAAGAATGAAAAAAATGAGAGTAGAATTTGAGATAAGAATTTTGATTGGTTGTCTACAACTTCAAAGGTCAAGTGGTGTAGTCATTTCTCTACACTCACTTGGCAGGGGAGATTGGTTCAAGCCTTCTTTAGAATATTCTTGTTGTTCCAGCTTGCATGCTGAAGATTATATTGTGAAATTTTGAAGAAGTGAAAATTTAACCCTGTAAAAATATTCAGCTCATTCACAAAGAAAAAAAAAAGAAAAAGAAAAAGAAGACAACACGTTAAGTGCAAATACAAAATTTAATAATCAAGGAATTGTTGAAGGAATTTTAAGAACATTTATTTATTTTTTTTTTAGTCAAGTTTCTTTTCTTTAAGACAGTTCTAATATGGCAGGAAATACAGGAAGAATTTTAAAGATGTCTCTTACTACTACAACTCAGACTTTTACATGGACTGCTACTCAGACTATTTTTTTAGCCAGTTGTATGTTTCGGAAGCTGATGTTCTACAGATGGTATGTCTAAAAAAGATCTCTTCTGAAAGTTTACAAGTGATGATCTTGCAAACTTTGTATTTTATGACAATTATAATCACCAACTGATGGTCATTCCCACCTTTTTAATCATTTCATTCTAAGTAAGGCAATAAAGCTACTAAGACGCTAAGGGTGAAAGAAACAGAAAATGTTATTAAGAAGAAAGAACAATAACAGCACGGAATTCAAAAAGACAGAAAATAATGATGATAAACATTCTGTTTAAATTTTTTTAAATTTTAGTTAACAGGGAAAAAGGTAATCAGAATAGAGTTCCATCAAGGAAGAAACTATGAAAAAAGAAATTACAGTTAAATCTAGAAATTTCATCATTAAAATAATGAGACCTATCTAACAACCTAGTCAATCAGTTACATGACAAACGTAATATGTAGGGTCATGTATCTTTCCATTTATGACTGACTAGGTAGAAGTTTTTCCAACAGTGGGTTGCCATTTCTTTCTGCAGTAGACTGCATATAGGACCCAGTCTGCCCTGCTATTGATCCCATAGTTTGGGGGAGAAGAGATACATTCATACCTTTCACAAGTGTATTGGCATAAGAGATATCATATTCTGCATGAAATTAATTAATAGAATATGTCCTAATAATTAGTCCCCTATAATTTGAATCTGTAAATTTATTCATTTTACCAAATTTTAATTTATATAGACTTTAAGCTTTTCTTCACAAACAACAATGTCAAGCTTTAAGGAAAACAATAATTGGCAATGTATCGAAAATACTTAATCCTAAAATATCAGAAAACCTTCTCTGATCAATTTAAGAAGTTTTCAAAGTTGCAAGTAAACGTTTGTCATCCGATGATGAACCTGTGAAGAATGAATTTGATAGAATGTGGAAGTTTCTGAGCACAAAACAGAAATGATCCTAGATTCGAACAGACACATAATGAGGAAGGAAGCAGGAGAAAGAAATGAGAAATTGGGGCAAATGAGTGTCAGAAAAAGTCCGAGAAAGACTAAGAGAGATCATAAAGGAGGAAATATTGCTGACATCAACAGAAGAAAGGAAGCCGTGGAAAACCATGATTGCCCATGTGCTTTAATAAAAGAGATGAGCACAAACACTGTCCAAGTTTGAATCTTAAACAATCAACAGATTGATATGAAAAGAATTAGATAGTACTGGCTGAGATAGATAGATAGATAGAAAGAAAGAAGAGATTTGGATAGATAGATGTGAATAGAATTTGATAAATAGATAGTACTGGCTGGGATAGATAGATAGATAGATAGATGTTGGGATAGATGTGAATAGAATTAGATAAATAGATAGTATTAGCTGGGATAGGTAGATAGATGTGAAGATAGATAGATAGACAGACAGATAGACAGGTGTGAAGATAGATAGATAGATAGATAGATAGATAGATAGATAGATAGATAGATAGATAGATAGATAAGGTTTGGATAGATAGATGTGAATAGAATTAGATAAATAGATAGCACCGGCTGGGATAGATAGATAGATAGATAGATAGATAGATGTGAATAGAATTAGATAAAGAGATAGTACTGGCTGGGGACAGATATGAATACAGATAGAAGAGGTGGGGATAGATAGATAGATAGATAGATAGATGTAAATAGAATTAGATAAATAGATGTGAACTAAATTAGATTTATACATAGATAGAGGCTGAGACAGACAAGTAGATAGATGGAAAGATAGAAATATAGATAGTGAGACATGAACAGAGATAGACAGATATGAACAAAATCTGAAAGAAAACAAAAAGATATGAACACATTGGGACAGCCAGTCAGAGAAAGAGAGAGTGTGATGGATATCCAAGCATTATTTCATCCACATGCTACTGTGAAAACAACAGCTGTGCCACCAATAAAGCCTTCATCAGATGATGACCCTGGGGTCAGGCATACTCATGGAGCCAAAGCCTCATTATCATTAACCCAGGCCACCCCAGGACTACCACAAGATTTGGTTGGTTTTCCATTGCAATGTAGGAATGTCAGATGAATATAGAGCTTCACTATTTATTTTTTATACTAGAAACTTTACAGTTAGTCTATGGTAGCCAAGTCATTAATATATATATATATATATATATATATATAAAAAAGAAATTTTTATGCTTAACATTCTTTTTATAGATACAAGTATTTAAGTAAATGCTCTGTTTATAATAAACAGTATTAAATAATATTTACCAGCCTGAATGTATATATATATATATATATATTTTTTTTTTTTTTTGAATGATAAAAATTATTAAAAAAATCAATTAAAATCTTCGGACATACTGGGTTGTAGATTAATATTCTTATGCTTTTATTATTATTATTTCATTTATATTCCTCAACTAGTTTTGGCCAACATGGCCATCATCGGGAGAAAAAAATGTTTCTGCTTGCTGTAGCAGTAAACTACATATATATATATATATATATATATATATATATATATATATATATATGCACAATCTTTAAAATATGAATAAGTTCATTTTTTTCATGCAAATTAGTATTTAAATTATTTTAGTTTTGGATAAATTTATTGGCTTGGATTTTCAAATCTCACCCCTCCTGGATTATATATGTGTGTGTGTCTAAAATTTCTTATGGGACATATCTGTAAAAGGGCAATATGAATAAAAACAAAGGATTTTATTTTGTCACAATCATTTATATATAAGAGCCAAAACGTTGGTTTTTCAAAATTTTTAAATTTAAGAATGCTCATAAATATTCATCAGGTTAGCAGAAAAGTCTAGGCAAGCTATGGAGGACACCAAGTGACATGATTCAATATCTGATAAATGAAAGTGAATAAAAGGTGTTCTTGAAAAGATTTTTTGATATGTTTTAATGCAAATTAGTATTTAAATTATTTTTCTTAATTAAAATATTTTAATTTATGTGTTATTTATTTTAACTAACATGAGGTTATACATTAACGTTTTTCTTTTAATTTTTTACAATTTTATAATACATTATTTACATTATTCGGACTATTGTCCTAATCTTTGTCGCCATATTTATTACGTTTTGGCTGTTGTACACTCTGGCCTTCTTCAGGTGGTTGGAATGTCAAACTGAACCCTTTATTTCGCTCACTGGGGTAGACTGTTCTAGTTCCACATGCCATGTTTAATGGATGTCAGTTATCAGTTATCTCCTGTTAATTTTTCCCTCTGAAAGTTCTCCACTGCCTTAACTGGGTATTGAACTAACACTTTTTGGGTCCTGTCACTGGATCTAACCAACGCCTTAATCCACTGTGCCATGTGTCATCTCTGTATGAATTTCTGGGTATTATAAACCTAATGTCTTCAGCAATCATTTTTACCAATATTTATTTTTTATTGCAATTTTTGCTGTTATCATTACATGTTTTTACCAGAGCTCATATTACAACTTTGTTGTTATCGCTTTTCTCTGGCACTCCTTATTACTGGTTCCCATATTGTATTCATTTCTATGCTTGGTCAGCTCAGATTTTTTTTATAATTTGATTGTTTCAAATTTGCATCTCTATGCCTTAAATGATCATCTGACAATCTCTCTCAATCTCTCTCCATGCACACACACACACATATATATATATATATATATATATATATATATATATATACGCTCCTGAAAAATTTATTTTGGTTGAGTTCTCTGGGGAGGAAGTGTGGGTTTGTAAACAGTGACTATTACGGCTAATAATGCAAGACTCTTCAGTGTATCAAATCGAGTTCTCTCAGTCAGTGTGTGTTTATCTAAAAATAAATATGCTTAAATTCACCTTCATCCCTGCCATGCGCCAACGGCTTAGTGACAGAATCCCTGACTGATGCCAATTCAGTCAGGTTTTGATCCTAGCTAGAGGCAACTGGATGTCTAGCCACACTGATGAGCTGTTATACAGCAAAACAGTTTGTCTGTGGATGACTATATATATATATATATATATATATATATATATATATATATAATGAAATTTTTTTTTTTTTTTACCTGCTGAAAATATCTATACTCTGACTTTCATGGAATCACATACACTCTTCAGGAAATTTATTTTTTTTTAATTCACCATAAAATCTCCTAAAAAGTGGATATAATTCTTTGAAAGTTAGAATGTATATTTTCAGAAACCACTGCTCTTCATTCTCATGTTGGAGGCACTTCCTCCGGAGTCCCGCACTGGTGTACCATGGGAACTTCTATATGCTGACAACCTTGTGTTAATCACTGACACTTTGGATGAATGTATTACCAAAAGCTGAAAACCTGGAAGGTGGGCATGGAGAGCAAGGGGTTCCATGTCACATGAAAAGATCAAGTTTCTGGTGTTGGCCTTGACAAGTTGCAGAAGTCTGGTACATTTCCCTATGCTATCTGCTGCAGTGGAGTGGGTACAAATTCGACCTTGTGCTCCAAATGCAATATCTGGGCACACAGGAAATGCAGTGGCATCACTGGTAGGCTAACAAAACTACCAGATTACATCTGCCCTAGATGCCTTGGCAAAGCGCACTCTATTGATGGCAGGGCCATGACTGAAGTCCCTTTCATGGATCAAAAATGAATATTGAGCACTGTTTCTGTTATCCTGGGGGTATGCTCTGCACAGGTGGAGGTTGCAAGCTTACCATTATAACCAAGTGGGGTAAATTCAAAAAGCTCCTAACCATTATCACATGCAAACACAAATTGTTGAGAACCCATGGCAAATTATTCTCTGCGTGTGTACGATCTGCATTGCCCCATGTCATTGAGGCCTGTGCAACAAGTGCATTGGTTTTGTGGTGGCAATGACCACTTGATGATTTACTGGACCTGCAGCACTAAGCCTCAGTTTGAAAGCCTCTCATGCTCGGTATTAAGGATATAACATCAGTGCTGTGCACCCATCATCTTAGATGGTTTGGTCATGTCCAACAAGCTTAGTCATGTGTCAGGACTGACCTAAAGTTCAGGGTTCCTGGTCACAGAGGTCGCAGTAGAATGAGGAAGATGTGAAAGGACTGCATTGGTAGGGATGTACAGGACTGCGGCCTTGCCCACATTAGTCCATTTGACAGGGACGCTTGGAAAGAAGCAGTGAGAGCTAACCGACTTGGGAAACCCACAGCAGTATAAACCAAGCTTCGGTTCTTGCATGCTTGATTGCCTGAGTGTAAGCACCCAGGTTCTCCACATAAAACCCAACCTTGTGTCTCATCTCATCTAAGTGGGAAGGCTGGGGTAAACAACTTGCCTTCTATGGTAAAGATGAGGAGGATCAATATGTAGCAGCTGACAGTAGCAGTTTCAGTTAGCCAGCCATTATCATCATCTCCAGTAGATCTCCAGCTCCAACCGCTCTAGCATATCTTCAGTAGGCCTCCAGCTCCTGCCACTGCAGCCACCTTCAGTAGGCCTCCAGCTCCTGCCGCTCCAGCATATCTTTAATAGGCCTCCAGCTCCTGCCACTTGAGCTAGCCCCAACAGGCTTCCCACTCCATCCATCTTTGCCAGCAGAAAAGATATGCAATAAACTGTCCATCTTACGACAACACCCTCTATTTTTTGCCTAGTGTACTGTAGAGTTATTTTTGTTTATGAATTTTTTCTTGAACAAAAATAAACTTGACAACATATTTTAATACTCAAGTCTTCATTTGGTTTGTTGTCTGTCATCATTCAATATCTGTGGGCTAATATGCCACCCATAACAATGTCAACATCCACAATTTGCCTAGTTAACTGATTTTTGATGAAATACAATCCTTGTTATTGTTACATACATACATACACATATATATATATATATATATATATATATATATATATATATATATATATATATATATATATATATATATATATATATATATTCATAGAATGCACAGACACACACAATAGCAAGACTGAAAATACAGATAACAACAAACATTTTCTATAAAAATCAAAACAAATGCTTGTTAACTATCAGCAGGATGAATGTTCCTTTAGAAACATTATAAAGAAATATGCAACTTCTGGAAACAAAAGCAAGAAAATTAAATTATCTACAAGAAAAATTTCAATCTTCTAAGCTCATCATCAACAATAATAACTCACCTGTAATATCTAAATGTCAGTGGTCCAATATTATCTACAAATTCTCATGTCCCTTAAGGAACTGTGTTACTGATCAATCCAAATTCATAGATAATTATATAGGATATACTACAACATGCCTAACATGAAGACTCACGTTACATCTCACTGACCATAGCTCAATTAGGTTTCATTTAAATACACTACCAAACTCTATCCATAACATACTCATTCATAATAGAAATATAATAGCCTAAACCACATGTGGAAAAGGCTAAAAATAATGGAAGCATTATTAATAAAAAAGAAATAGCTAACACTCAGTGACATCAACTATGAACACTGCTACAATCTATCATGTTTAGAAAATAAAACATTCCTATAATATTATTATAAAAACACAAGAAAAATTAAGTTTTTGTAATTAATTTTTCTTGCGTTCTTATAATTTTTTTCTTTTCTGGACATAAATTATATAGAAAGTTTTCAAATATTTTGTATGTCAAAGCACTTTCAGCTATATTTTAGCCATTATCAAGGATGATTTTATTCTAAATTTTAACTGAATGCATGGATTGTATGTATTAACTGAATGTATGTATTTAGAGTTATAGGAATAAGCAAGGTGTATACAGTCTTTCTCATGTTTTCCTATAGATGTGTGTCATCAGTGTCCAGATAATTTAGTTAGAAAATACAAGAAGTGTCTGGGGGTTTTCTTACATTGAATTATTGTTGACTGCTAAAAAATAAATGTTACTATTATAACCTGAAAATGGAAAGGTGGTGATATTTTGTTGACACACGTGTTAGCAACCCGCTTGTGTGAACTGCTTGTCACATAGCAAAATGTCACATGTTTGTGTGTGTGTAGAGGAGAAAAGCTGAGTTGATTCTTGTTTGGTTTAGAATGAGTGAATTAATAATTTTTAATTGTTATAACTATTTTATTATAATTATTTTTGACATCATAATTTTTATTTATTTATTCTTTTATGGCCACAACAATACATATAAATACATCAGAATAATTTTTTTCCATGTCGGGAATGGGAAAAGAGAAAACGTTACCTCACTTATCTGGAATATTAAAACAGATGCATACTATAATAAACAAGACTTAAAACTATCATGTGAAATTTGAAAAGTACAAAAATTTTCTTTTGTGCACCTTATTATGGACAAGGGAAGATAACATGACAAAATTAATGAAATAATTGCCTTTAAAAAAAGATTACAATACAATTTTTCAGATCATAAAAAATAAAACTTGAGAAGATGATACAAAAACTGCAAAAAGGAAGAAAATACTCTTTAAAAAAAAAGTTGCCCTGATTTAATAGAGAGATGAAAACACTTGTTGAGACAGCTTTGGCAACATATATGGGTCACTGGGGCCTTTAATGATAATTTTGAAATGACTTTTGTTTTTCTTTATGCTTTCCTTTAGCTTCCTTTTCGTGGTTAGCAGCAACGTGATCAATTTTTAGTTTTTCTTTGCTCTTTTTCCATTTTGTTGTTGTAGAAGTTGTTGGCATAGTTCTTAAGAATGTTGAAACCTTCAAGACTTCAGCTCTCCAAGCAGTAGCTAGAGACTTTCACTTGTGAATAACACCAACCATTCCCCTTTATCCCTCTCTGCTGCCACGTCTGAAATCTAGGTCCCGCTCTGCTGTTCATATGCTGACCAGTCTTCTTAAATATACTTGAAAGATATGCTCATATGTAACTTAAATTAACTAATGATGAAAAAAGTATTTATTTTTCAATCTAGTCTACTTCCATGTCAGTGCACTTATCTCAATGCTTCATATTATTGAAATCAAATATTATACAGTGAAATATTTTGATCAAATTTAAAATCATAATTGTGACAGTTACAGACTTATTGATCCAGTTTTGTACAAATAGATTTAGAGGACACTTCACAACTACATACTTGTTCAGTAAAGTCCTCGTTGGGATCAACACATTTTTTAGGGAAGGAATTCTTGCTTTGAAGAAATTTCATTTGATGGAGCATTCTAATTTGAGGCTAGATACCAGGCATAGAATCTTAAAAGAAATCATGTACCTATCATATAAGTCAGTAAAGCATGAAAATAACCAGTTAGTCATTGGCCAGACTTGTTTCATCTGCAAAATGTTTAATGAAACACTTCCAGGTTACAAGCTGATGATTCACAGGTGGTCAGTAAATAGAAATAAATAGCGAATCGATTCTGGCAGATTTTATTGTCAGAGAAAAAACATTTTAAAATTTATAAATAGTTCTTAATTCATATAATCATATTTTTTTTTTAATATGGAAAGGAAAATAAATCTGAAGTCTCCTTCAAATGCTATTTTAATTGATTCATTTTATATGGCTTAAAACCAACAGCGTTAATCCACTGGGAATTAAGATGTCTTCAGGCATTTTAATTTGTGGAAGAATTTAGAGAATTTTACACATGTCACATTAAAATTACAAAAACATTTCCCAAGATTTATGCAGCAGAAAGGAAATGAAGAGAAGAAGTCTATGGAAAAGCCAAAGACTGCAGAAGTAAAAGAAGAAAGACGAAAAAGAGATTGTAGAAAGAAAGAGAGAAGAAATTGAAGGAAAAAAGAAAAAGAAAATAAAGTAGAGAAAAAAGATTGTAAAAAAACAAAAAAAGGCAGATATAGATGGAGAAATTGATTAAATAAAGAAAAAATTATGTTAGACAAGAAACTGGTTGGAGAAAGAAAAGAAGTAATGAAAAGAAGAAAGAAAGAAAAGAAGTAATGAAAAGAAGAAAGAAAGAAAAGAAGTAATGAAAAGAAGAAAGAAAGAAAAGAAGTAATGAAAAGAAGAAAGAAAGAAAGAAAGAAAGAAGGAAAATAAAGAAGAGAGAGGAAATAAAAGAAAAAGGGATTCAAAGATGGGAAAGTAGGGAGTTGAAATAATTGAGGGAGAAAAAGTAGAAGTAAATAGGAAAAGGAATTGTTTAAAGAAGAGAAGATAAGGTTGGAGAAGGAAAGAGTTGTAATTGGAGAGGAAAAATGTGGAAAAGAAAGGAAGGTGAAAGAAATTTTAGAAAGAAGACAAGGGAGCAAATGAGAAGGAGAAGAAGTAGAAAAGAAAAGTAATTGTAAGAGGGAGAAGGAAAAAGAGTAGGACAAAAATGTGGTGATGAAGAAGGCAAAGGAAAATGAGGAGGATGTGGTGAGGAAGAAGGCAAAGGAAGATGATGAGGATGTGGTGAGAAAGAAGGCAAAGGAAGATGAGGAGGATGTGGTGAGGAAGAAGGCAAAGGACGATGAGGAGAATGTGGTGAGGAAGAAGGCAAAGGAAGATGATGAGGATAGGGTGAGGAAGAAGGCAAAGGAAGATGAGGATGTGGTGAGGAAGAAGGCAAAGGAAGATGAGGATGTGGTGAGGAAGAAGGCAAAGGAAAATGAGGAGAATGTGGTGAGGAAGAAGGCAAAGCAAGATGAGGAGAATGTGGTGAGGAAGAAGGCAAAGGAAGATGATGAGGATAGGGTGAGGAAGAAGGCAAAGGAAGATGATGAGGATGTGGTGAGGAAGAAGGCAAAGGAAGATGAGGATGTGGTGAGGAAGAAGGCAAAGGAAAATGAGGAGAATGTGGTGAGGAAGAAGGCAAAGGAAGATGATGAGGATGTGGTGAGAAAGAAGGCAAAGGAAGATGAGGAGGATGTGGTGAGGAAGAAGGCAAAGGACGATGAGGAGAATGTGGTGAGGAAGAAGGCAAAGGAAGATGATGAGGATAGGGTGAGGAAGAAGGCAAAGGAAGATGAGGATGTGGTGAGGAAGAAGGCAAAGGAAGATGAGGATGTGGTGAGGAAGAAGGCAAAGGAAAATGAGGAGAATGTGGTGAGGAAGAAGGCAAAGGAAAATGAGGAGAATGTGGTGAGGAAGAAGGCAAAGCAAGATGAGGAGAATGTGGTGAGGAAGAAGGCAAAGGAAGATGATGAGGATAGGGTGAGGAAGAAGGCAAAGGAAGATGATGAGGATGTGGTGAGGAAGAAGGCAAAGGAAGATGAGGATGTGGTGAGGAAGAAGGCAAAGGAAAATGAGGAGGATGTGGTGAGGAAGAAGGCAAAGCAAGATGAGGAGAATGTGGTGAGGAAGAAGGCAAAGGAAGATGATGAGGATGTGGTGAGGAAGAAGGCAAAGGAAGATGAGGATGGGGTGAGGAAGAAGGCAAAGGAAGATGATGAGGATGTGGTGAGGAAGAAGGCAAAGGAAGATGAGGATGTGGTGAGGAAGAAGGCAAAGGAAAATGAGGAGGATGTGGTGAGGAAGAAGGCAAAGCAAGATGAGGAGAATGTGGTGAGGAAGAAGGCAAAGCAAGATGAGGAGGATGTGGTGAGGAAGAAGGCAAAGGAAAATGAGGAGGATGTGGTGAGGAAGAAGGCAAAGGAAGATGATGAGGATGTGGTGAGAAAGAAGGCAAAGGAAGATGAGGAGGATGTGGTGAGGAAGAAGGCAAAGGACGATGAGGAGAATGTGGTGAGGAAGAAGGCAAAGGAAGATGATGAGGATAGGGTGAGGAAGAAGGCAAAGGAAGATGAGGATGTGGTGAGGAAGAAGGCAAAGGAAGATGAGGATGTGGTGAGGAAGAAGGCAAAGGAAAATGAGGAGAATGTGGTGAGGAAGAAGGCAAAGGAAAATGAGGAGAATGTGGTGAGGAAGAAGGCAAAGCAAGATGAGGAGAATGTGGTGAGGAAGAAGGCAAAGGAAGATGATGAGGATAGGGTGAGGAAGAAGGCAAAGGAAGATGATGAGGATGTGGTGAGGAAGAAGGCAAAGGAAGATGAGGATGTGGTGAGGAAGAAGGCAAAGGAAAATGAGGAGGATGTGGTGAGGAAGAAGGCAAAGCAAGATGAGGAGAATGTGGTGAGGAAGAAGGCAAAGGAAGATGATGAGGATGTGGTGAGGAAGAAGGCAAAGGAAGATGAGGATGGGGTGAGGAAGAAGGCAAAGGAAGATGATGAGGATGTGGTGAGGAAGAAGGCAAAGGAAGATGAGGATGTGGTGAGGAAGAAGGCAAAGGAAAATGAGGAGAATGTGGTGAGGAAGAAGGCAAAGCAAGATGAGGAGAATGTGGTGAGGAAGAAGGCAAAGGAAGATGATGAGGATAGGGTGAGGAAGAAGGCAAAGGAAAATGAGGAGAATGTGGTGAGGAAGAAGGCAAAGGAAAATGAGGAGAATGTGGTGAGGAAGAAGGCAAAGCAAGATGAGGAGAATGTGGTGAGGAAGAAGGCAAAGGAAGATGATGAGGATAGGGTGAGGAAGAAGGCAAAGGAAGATGATGAGGATGTGGTGAGGAAGAAGGCAAAGGAAGATGAGGATGTGGTGAGGAAGAAGGCAAAGGAAAATGAGGAGGATGTGGTGAGGAAGAAGGCAAAGGAAGATGATGAGGATGTGGTGAGGAAGAAGGCAAAGGAAGATGATGAGGATGTGGTGAGGAAGAAGGCAAAGGAAGATGAGGATGTGGTGAGGAAGAAGGCAAAGGAAAATGAGGAGGATGTGGTGAGGAAGAAGGCAAAGCAAGATGAGGAGAATGTGGTGAGGATGAAGGCAAAGGAAGATGATGAGGATGTGGTGAGGAAGAAGGCAAAGGAAGATGAGGATGGGGTGAGGAAGAAGGCAAAGGAAGATGATGAGGATGTGGTGAGGAAGAAGGCAAAGCAAGATGAGGAGAATGTGGTGAGGAAGAAGGCAAAGGAAGATGAGGATGTGGTGAGGAAGAAGGCAAAGGAAGATGAGGATGGGGTGAGGAAGAAGGCAAAGGAAGATGAGGATGTGGTGAGGAAGAAGGCAAAGGAAAATGAGGAGAATGTGGTGAGGAAGAAGGCAAAGGAAGATGAGGATGTGGTGAGGAAGAAGGCAAAGGAAGATGAGGATGGGGTGAGGAAGAAGGCAAAGGAAGATGAGGATGTGGTGAGGAAGAAGGCAAAGGAAAATGAGGAGGATGTGGTGAGGAAGAAGGCAAAGCAAGATGAGGAGAATGTGGTGAGGAAGAAGGCAAAGGAAGATGATGAGGATGTGGTGAGGAAGAAGGCAAAGGAAGATGAGGATGGGGTGAGGAAGAAGGCAAAGGAAGATGAGGATGTGGTGAGGAAGAAGGCAAAGGAAGATGAGGATGTGGTGAGGAAGAAGGCAAAGGAAAATGAGGAGAATGTGGTGAGGAAGAAGGCAAAGCAAGATGAGGAGAATGTGGTGAGGAAGAAGGCAAAGGAAGATGATGAGGATAGGGTGAGGAAGAAGGCAAAGGAAGATGATGAGGATGTGGTGAGGAAGAAGGCAAAGGAAGATGAGGATGTGGTGAGGAAGAAGGCAAAGGAAAATGAGGAGGATGTGGTGAGGAAGAAGGCAAAGCAAGATGAGGAGAATGTGGTGAGGAAGAAGGCAAAGGAAGATGATGAGGATGTGGTGAGGAAGAAGGCAAAGGAAGATGATGAGGATAGGGTGAGGAAGAAGGCAAAGGAAAATGAGGAGAATGTGGTGAGGAAGAAGGCAAAGGAAAATGAGGAGAATGTGGTGAGGAAGAAGGCAAAGGAAGATGATGAGGATGTGGTGAGGAAGAAGGCAAAGGAAGATGAGGATGTGGTGAGGAAGAAGGCAAAGGAAGATGAGGATGTGGTGAGGAAGAAGGCAAAGGAAAATGAGGAGAATGTGGAGAGGAAGAAGGCAAAGCAAGATGAGGAGAATGTGGTGAGGAAGAAGGCAAAGGAAGATGATGAGGATAGGGTGAGGAAGAAGGCAAAGGAAGATGATGAGGATAGGGTGAGGAAGAAGGCAAAGGAAAATGAGGATGTGGTGAGGAAGAAGGCAAAGGAAAATGAGGAGAATGTGGTGAGGAAGAAGGCAAAGGAAAATGAGGAGAATGTGGTGAGGAAGAAGGCAAAGGAAGATGATGAGGATGTGGTGAGAAAGAAGGCAAAGGAAGATGAGGAGGATGTGGTGAGGAAGAAGGCAAAGGACGATGAGGAGAATGTGGTGAGGAAGAAGGCAAAGGAAGATGATGAGGATAGGGTGAGGAAGAAGGCAAAGGAAGATGAGGATGTGGTGAGGAAGAAGGCAAAGGAAGATGAGGATGTGGTGAGGAAGAAGGCAAAGGAAAATGAGGAGAATGTGGTGAGGAAGAAGGCAAAGGAAAATGAGGAGAATGTGGTGAGGAAGAAGGCAAAGCAAGATGAGGAGAATGTGGTGAGGAAGAAGGCAAAGGAAGATGATGAGGATAGGGTGAGGAAGAAGGCAAAGGAAGATGATGAGGATGTGGTGAGGAAGAAGGCAAAGGAAGATGAGGATGTGGTGAGGAAGAAGGCAAAGGAAAATGAGGAGGATGTGGTGAGGAAGAAGGCAAAGCAAGATGAGGAGAATGTGGTGAGGAAGAAGGCAAAGGAAGATGATGAGGATGTGGTGAGGAAGAAGGCAAAGGAAGATGAGGATGGGGTGAGGAAGAAGGCAAAGGAAGATGATGAGGATGTGGTGAGGAAGAAGGCAAAGGAAGATGAGGATGTGGTGAGGAAGAAGGCAAAGGAAAATGAGGAGGATGTGGTGAGGAAGAAGGCAAAGCAAGATGAGGAGAATGTGGTGAGGAAGAAGGCAAAGCAAGATGAGGAGGATGTGGTGAGGAAGAAGGCAAAGGAAAATGAGGAGGATGTGGTGAGGAAGAAGGCAAAGGAAGATGATGAGGATGTGGTGAGAAAGAAGGCAAAGGAAGATGAGGAGGATGTGGTGAGGAAGAAGGCAAAGGACGATGAGGAGAATGTGGTGAGGAAGAAGGCAAAGGAAGATGATGAGGATAGGGTGAGGAAGAAGGCAAAGGAAGATGAGGATGTGGTGAGGAAGAAGGCAAAGGAAGATGAGGATGTGGTGAGGAAGAAGGCAAAGGAAAATGAGGAGAATGTGGTGAGGAAGAAGGCAAAGGAAAATGAGGAGAATGTGGTGAGGAAGAAGGCAAAGCAAGATGAGGAGAATGTGGTGAGGAAGAAGGCAAAGGAAGATGATGAGGATAGGGTGAGGAAGAAGGCAAAGGAAGATGATGAGGATGTGGTGAGGAAGAAGGCAAAGGAAGATGAGGATGTGGTGAGGAAGAAGGCAAAGGAAAATGAGGAGGATGTGGTGAGGAAGAAGGCAAAGCAAGATGAGGAGAATGTGGTGAGGAAGAAGGCAAAGGAAGATGATGAGGATGTGGTGAGGAAGAAGGCAAAGGAAGATGAGGATGGGGTGAGGAAGAAGGCAAAGGAAGATGATGAGGATGTGGTGAGGAAGAAGGCAAAGGAAGATGAGGATGTGGTGAGGAAGAAGGCAAAGGAAAATGAGGAGAATGTGGTGAGGAAGAAGGCAAAGCAAGATGAGGAGAATGTGGTGAGGAAGAAGGCAAAGGAAGATGATGAGGATAGGGTGAGGAAGAAGGCAAAGGAAAATGAGGAGAATGTGGTGAGGAAGAAGGCAAAGGAAAATGAGGAGAATGTGGTGAGGAAGAAGGCAAAGCAAGATGAGGAGAATGTGGTGAGGAAGAAGGCAAAGGAAGATGATGAGGATAGGGTGAGGAAGAAGGCAAAGGAAGATGATGAGGATGTGGTGAGGAAGAAGGCAAAGGAAGATGAGGATGTGGTGAGGAAGAAGGCAAAGGAAAATGAGGAGGATGTGGTGAGGAAGAAGGCAAAGGAAGATGATGAGGATGTGGTGAGGAAGAAGGCAAAGGAAGATGATGAGGATGTGGTGAGGAAGAAGGCAAAGGAAGATGAGGATGTGGTGAGGAAGAAGGCAAAGGAAAATGAGGAGGATGTGGTGAGGAAGAAGGCAAAGCAAGATGAGGAGAATGTGGTGAGGATGAAGGCAAAGGAAGATGATGAGGATGTGGTGAGGAAGAAGGCAAAGGAAGATGAGGATGGGGTGAGGAAGAAGGCAAAGGAAGATGATGAGGATGTGGTGAGGAAGAAGGCAAAGCAAGATGAGGAGAATGTGGTGAGGAAGAAGGCAAAGGAAGATGAGGATGTGGTGAGGAAGAAGGCAAAGGAAGATGAGGATGGGGTGAGGAAGAAGGCAAAGGAAGATGAGGATGTGGTGAGGAAGAAGGCAAAGGAAAATGAGGAGAATGTGGTGAGGAAGAAGGCAAAGGAAGATGAGGATGTGGTGAGGAAGAAGGCAAAGGAAGATGAGGATGGGGTGAGGAAGAAGGCAAAGGAAGATGAGGATGTGGTGAGGAAGAAGGCAAAGGAAAATGAGGAGGATGTGGTGAGGAAGAAGGCAAAGCAAGATGAGGAGAATGTGGTGAGGAAGAAGGCAAAGGAAGATGATGAGGATGTGGTGAGGAAGAAGGCAAAGGAAGATGAGGATGGGGTGAGGAAGAAGGCAAAGGAAGATGAGGATGTGGTGAGGAAGAAGGCAAAGGAAGATGAGGATGTGGTGAGGAAGAAGGCAAAGGAAAATGAGGAGAATGTGGTGAGGAAGAAGGCAAAGCAAGATGAGGAGAATGTGGTGAGGAAGAAGGCAAAGGAAGATGATGAGGATAGGGTGAGGAAGAAGGCAAAGGAAGATGATGAGGATGTGGTGAGGAAGAAGGCAAAGGAAGATGAGGATGTGGTGAGGAAGAAGGCAAAGGAAAATGAGGAGGATGTGGTGAGGAAGAAGGCAAAGCAAGATGAGGAGAATGTGGTGAGGAAGAAGGCAAAGGAAGATGATGAGGATGTGGTGAGGAAGAAGGCAAAGGAAGATGATGAGGATAGGGTGAGGAAGAAGGCAAAGGAAAATGAGGAGAATGTGGTGAGGAAGAAGGCAAAGGAAAATGAGGAGAATGTGGTGAGGAAGAAGGCAAAGGAAGATGATGAGGATGTGGTGAGGAAGAAGGCAAAGGAAGATGAGGATGTGGTGAGGAAGAAGGCAAAGGAAGATGAGGATGTGGTGAGGAAGAAGGCAAAGGAAAATGAGGAGAATGTGGAGAGGAAGAAGGCAAAGCAAGATGAGGAGAATGTGGTGAGGAAGAAGGCAAAGGAAGATGATGAGGATAGGGTGAGGAAGAAGGCAAAGGAAGATGATGAGGATAGGGTGAGGAAGAAGGCAAAGGAAAATGAGGATGTGGTGAGGAAGAAGGCAAAGGAAAATGAGGAGAATGTGGTGAGGAAGAAGGCAAAGGAAGATGATGAGGATGTGGTGAGGAAGAAAGCAAAGGAAGATGATGAGGATAGGGTGAGGAAGAAGGCAAAGGAAGATGAGGAGGATGGGGTGAGGAAGAAGGCAAAGGGAGATGAGGAGGATGGGGTGAGGAAGAAGGCAAAGGGAGATGAGGAGGATGGGGTGAGGAAGAAGGCAAAGGGAGATGAGGAGGATGGGGTGAGGAAGAAGGCAAAGGGAGATGACGAGGATGTGGTGAGGAAGAAGGCAAAGGGAGATGACGAGGATGTGGTGAGGAAGAAGGCAAAGGGAGATGAGGAGAATGGGGTGAGGAAGAAGGCAAAGGGAGATGAGGAGGATGGGGTGAGGAAGAAGGCAAAGGGAGATGAGGAGGATGTGGTGAGGAAGAAGGCAAAGGGAGATGAGGAGGATGGGGTGAGGAAGAAGGCAAAGGGAGATGAGGAGGATGGGGTGAGGAAGAAGGCAAAGGGAGATGAGGAGGATGGGGTGAGGAAGAAGGCAAAGGGAGATGAGGAGGATGGGGTGAGGAAGAAGGCAAAGGAAGATGAGGAGGATGTGGTGAGGAAGAAGGCAAAGGGAGATGAGGAGGATGTGGTGAGGAAGAAGGCAAAGGGAGATGAGGAGGATGTGGTGAGGAAGAAGGCAAAGGGAGATGAGGAGAATGTGGTGAGGAAGAAGGCAAAGGGAGATGAGGAGGATGGGGTGAGGAAGAAGGCAAAGGGAGATGAGGAGGATGGGGTGAGGAAGAAGGCAAAGGGAGATGAGGAGGATGTGGTGAGGAAGAAGGCAAAGGGAGATGAGGAGGATGTGGTGAGGAAGAAGGCAAAGGGAGATGAGGAGGATGGGGTGAGGAAGAAGGCAAAGGGAGATGAGGAGGATGTGGTGAGGAAGAAGGCAAAGGAAGATGAGGAGGATGGGGTGAGGAAGAAGGCAAAGGAAGATGAGGAGGATGTGGTGAGGAAGAAGGCAAAGGGAGATGAGGAGGATGGGGTGAGGAAGAAGGCAAAGGAAGATGAGGAGGATGTGGTGAGGAAGAAGGCAAACGGAGATGAGGAGGATGTGGTGAGGAAGAAGGCAAAGGAAGATGAAGAGGATGTGGTGAGGAAGAAGGCAAAGGAAGATGAGGATGTGGTGATGAAGAAGGCAAAGGAAAAAAAAGCATTAAAATAAACAAAATAAGAGAAAGAAATAAAAATTAGTATTTTATGAACCATTAAGTAACTGATAAATAATATACATTTTTAAAAATAATCAAATACTTAATAAATTCTGAATATCCTATTTAATTTGGTATATGTGCAGATCATATAGTTTTTATCTTAAAATAGATGTATAAGTTTTCTGAAGATTCACTTTGTCTTTTTAATCTATTATGAACAAAACATGTAATTACTCCCTGACATTACAAAGTACGTGAAATAATGTTTGCCGAAGTAATTTTGCTAAATATAATTACTTAATTCATCTTTTGCAAATTGCATCTTGATTTTCAAATAGGTAAACAGACTCTCACTAATATGAGAAAATATTCATTGAAAATTCTCCTCTTTCATTTTCTATTTTCCATTAGTAATTAAATAAGCAAATGTCTCATAATATTTTGATTTCGTTTTGATAAAACATTCGTCATATTTGGTTATGTGAAAACTATTTTGGTTTATTAAGTAAAATAAGAAACAATATTTTGTTATTTTCAGTATTAACTTTAGTTTTCAAATCTATTTAATGACCTCCAATTTAAAACAGCCCTTGTTTAATCATCTTAGAGAATCCTTTCTGCCTTCCATCAGCATGGCTGATGCTAACCTCCAGGAGAGTCAGGCTGACATGAAGTGGAAAGATTATATTGACTCAATTGCTAGGTTTGCTGCTAGAAATGTTGTTTTACCATCTCATTTGAGAATTTTTCTTGCCATAATCTACCTTACACTATTATAAGTCCACCATTCATTCATACATTGGATATTGCTCCCACATCTGGTCTCATGCTTCTGACATATATTTAGAGATTCTTGACGAAATACAAAGTAGCATCTGCAATATTATTTGTTCTGACCTGGCATCTGGGTTTCACTCACTTTCCTATTGCCATAACGTAGCTTCCCTGTGTCTTTTTTAAAATATTTTCATGTAATTGTTCTGATGAGCTTTCCTTTTTCATGCCTTACCTTTACAATTATAAGTGCTATACTAGAGAATGGCAAAAGTTCTAGGTTCACAATTTCTTTTCTCACAGTTCTTGCTTGCAGAAGAGTCTCTTTCAGTCTCTTGCTTTCCAGTCAATTTTGATCTTCAAAAATTTAAATTCAATGTCAATCATTATCTACTGTCTTCATTATTTCTATGTTTTTATTGTTCTCTTTCCTTAATAAAACCATCGTGGGTATGAAAATAAACTACATCCATGTCCAGGATAAGACAAATAGGCTTCTGATTGCAAGGTTTTGAGGAGCGTGGAACCACTTCTTAATTGCTGGTGTTCCCAGATCCCCCCTGACTCGGGGTGGTGGCACCTGTTAGAGTCCCAGCTATGGGCAAATAGTTAACCATCAAACTGGGGTCAAAACATTATTAAAGTATAAAAATAGCCTTTAATACCAGAAATACTTTTTTTCGTAAAAAATAATTACCAGTAATACATTATTATCAGCAAGACATTTCGGAAAAAAATATGACTAGCAATAAAAACATTTGTCGGCATTAAATAACCCATTAAGGTTGATATGGTGTAAAACAAAGCAAACCTTAATAAGGTTTTCCTTTTCTCATATTCTTTCACAGTCAGTAAACCCTTGCGTCTTAGTGGCTTTATTGCCTTGCTTGCAGTGAAATGATTAAAGAAATAAAATCTCTTCTTCTATCTTTCAGCCTGTTTCATAATTTAATCCTTTTATAACGTTTTTAGCAATGAATTCTGTTAAAGAAACAAAATGAACAACAGCACAACAGTAGAATGCCTGCTGAATATTGCAGCATTATTCTGACGGAAGATGATACCATTTCCCTTAGGAAACCTAATAGGAATCTTTATCAGCCGACATAATCATAACATGTTGATGGCAGATTCTGGGGAAAAACTGTAAAATCCATTAAACAAGCAAGAAGAAAGGACTCACCTGTAACTGTATATTTGTTAGCAAAAAGCACAGATTAATCAGTGAGTTACATATTGGGGCCATCAAAAAGATGCAGAAATTCAACTATTTCATTTGTATGGTAACGAAAGATAATACAAGGATAAAAATCTAAAGTCGGATAATGTATTGATACTTGTATTCTCTGGAGACCATCTGATTACTGGCAATTTTGATAAAAGATCATTATCTTAGCTGCTGACGATTGATTATTAATATTCATATTTTCATTGGTTAAAAAACCTGACTTTCTGAAATTCTATTTACGTTCTTCAGACTATTGTCCTCATCTTTGTTGCCATATTTATCACAACATTTCAGCTGTTGTACACTCCGGCTTTTATTAGGTGGTTGGAATGCCGAACTGAACCCTTTATTTTACAGAAATTCACACACAGATGTCCTCAAGAGGACATGGCACAGTTGATAAAGCCATTAGTTAGATCCAGTGACAGGACCCAAAGAGTGTGAGTTCAATACCTGGTTAAGGCAGGGGAGAATATGTATAGGGGAGTTAACAGAAGATAACTGATAACTGACATCCATTAGACATGGCACTTGGAACGAGAACAGTCTACCCCAGCGAGCGAAATAAAGGGTTCAGTTGGACATTCCAACCACCTGAGGAAGGCCAGAGTGTACAACTACTGAAATGTTGATAAACATGGCAACAAAGATGAGGACAATAGTCCGAATAATGTAAATAGTGTACATAATACCTCATCTCAGAAATATAGACAAATACTGAAAGGCCGAAACGTTGTAATAAATATGGTGACAAAGATGAGGACAATAGTCTGAATAATTTAAATAGTGTACATAATACCTCATTTCAGAAATATAGACAGATACTGAAAGGCCGAAACGTTGTAATAAATATGGTGACAAAGATGAGGACAATAGTCTGAATAATTTAAATAGTGTACATAATACCTCATCTCAGAAATATAGACAGATGCTGAAAGGCCGAAACGTTGTAATAAATATGGCGACAAAGATGAGGACAATAGTCCGAATAATGTAAATAGTGTACATAACACCTCATCTCAGAAATATAGACAGATTCTGAAATTCTGTTGATACAGAAGCTGTAATCCAAGAGCATAGATTTCTGCTTAGAATAAAAAGTTAACAAATTTGTTCACTACACACATTTCAATAGTTGTTTCTGTTAGATATTCTTGAGTGATTTGATGAAGAAGAGTTTTATTTACAAGACAATAAACTCTATTTTCATAGTGTCAGGTCTTATCATAAGTATTTAAACAGCCTCGTGCATGATAAATTATTTTTCTCCCTACAACCCCTGTCACCACAGATGAAACATTACTAGCCTCTTGTTACTCTGTTGCTGTCTCCATGGCAAATGTTCAGATGAGCAACATTCATTAGTTGCAGCAGTCTAGATCTTCTATGCTAGGACCCACCATGGCACATACACAGGGTCAAAACATCCTCATATACCATTAGTAAGGATGAAGTTCCACTCAGTCAGCTTCTTCCCAAGAATTGCTGCAATGTTGAACGAACTCTTGAGAGGTTGCTTCTTCAGACATTACAATCTTAACCTCTTCAAATCTAGGGTCAAGTGTTATCTATCCTACATATCCTCATAATATGCACTTATTACTTTTCCTTCTTGCACCCTTACAACAACTTCATTCAGTAAAACTCGAACTTGAGTGGCTCTTGGGACTTCTATTGGGTGAACAATAGTGTTGAATTAAAGCTGAAATGGTTTAATTTCTTCTAATATGGATAACTTTCAAACAATGTTTATGAAAATCCTGGATATATATATATATATATATATATATATATATATATATATATCAGTGATAGAAATTTGGTGGGATTTGAATAATCATTTATAATAATTCATCGAGTCTACAAGAATCCTCAGCAGAATACAGAAAGTACTGGACAGCTATTTCAATCTATTTTGGGACACATCAGCAGTGTGCCTCCATGATTGAGAATTGAACCTGGACCATTACAATACAAGACACTGTCATCATACCACTAGATCAACGGGCGTCGGTGACAAAGAAGAAACTGACTAGAATGGATATAGTATTCATTAAATTCTGTGGTGATACTCATCCAAGTATATGTAGCCCAACAGATTGTGCCCCAAAAGCCACAGCTTGTGGTAAGATGTAGCTCTTGGGGCACAATCCGTTGTATTGTAACAGTCTGTGTTCAATTCTTGGTAGTGGATGCACACAAGCTGATGAGTCCCAAATTAGGATGAAATGGCCGTCCAGTGCTTTCTGCATTCTGTTGAAAATTCTTCTAGACTCGATTAATTATTATTATTATTATTATATATATATATATATATTAAATATAAATAACAGTAGGAAAACTATTAATCGCTGACGCATTTCGTCCAATGTGGACTTTCTCAAAGCAAAAAACGAAATGAATTTAATTAAACAAGGAAACTAATAAAAACAAAAGACAGAGTGTTCTTAGCAACTGGAATGTAGGAAACGCTATTTTCATATTGTTAATTGAAAATAACGTCAATTAATGTCATGTGTGGAGAATATTATCTGTGTTGCCGGATTTAAACATTTTCTTTTGATTTTACGATATTGTTGTGTACGTTTGTTTGTGAGAGCAGTAATTTTGTTAAGAAAGGTGAAATAGGGAAAAGGCCTGGGCATAGATTAATAATTGGGTATACAAAAAAATCAATATTTGGGTATACCCAAATATTAATCTACACCCAGGCTTTTTCCCTATTGGATGAAATGCATCAGCAATTAATAGTGTTTTCCTATTGTCATTTATAATTAAAGAATTGTATTATCGACAGGTTAACTCTGAGAAATTTTCATATATATATATATATATATATATAGTGTCATCCATATATATATATAAGAGAATGTGTGGATGACACTAAATATATATATATATATATATATATATATATATATATATATAGTGTCATCCACACATTCTCTTATATATATATATATAGTCATCCACACATTCTCTTATATATATATATATAGTCATCCACACATTCTCTTATATATATATATATATAGTCATCCACACATTCTCTTATATATATATATATATAGTCATCCACACATTCTCTTATATATATATATATATATATAGTCATCCACACATTCTCTTATATATATATATAGTCATCCACACATTCTCTTATATATATATATATAGTCATCCACACATTCTCTTATATATATATATATATATATATATAGTCATCCACACATTCTCTTATTTATATATATATATAGTGTCATCCACACATTCTTTTATATATATATATATATATATATATATATATATATAGTGTCATCCACACATTCATTTATATATATATATATATATATATATATATATATATATATAGTGTCATCCACACATTCATTTATATATATATATATATATATATATATAGTGTCATCCACACATTCTTTTATATATATATATATATATATATATATATATATATAGTGTCATCCACACATTCTTTTTTATATATATATATATATATATATATATATATATATATAGTGTCATCCACACATTCTTTTTTATATATATATATATATATATAGTGTCATCCACACATTCTTTTTTATATATATATATATATATATATATAGTGTCATCCACACATTCTTTTTTATATATATATATAGTGTCATCCACACATTCTTTTATATATATATATATAGTGTCATCCACACATTCTTTTATATATATATATATATATATAGATATATATATATATATATAGTGTCATCCACACATTCTTTTATATATATATATATAGTGTCATCCACACATTCTTTTATATATATATATATATATATATATATATATATAGTGTCATCCACACATTCTTTTATATACATATATATATATATATATATATATATATATATATATGTATATGAAATATACATGATAAAATATAGGTTTAAGAGATGTTATATTTATGGATTAAAGTTGCTCAATATCAGGGATAGAGAATATGTAAATATAGAAATGGACATTGAAGTCACCACCCAGGGGCAACAGAGTCTGTTTCAGGCTTGATATACAGGGTGGTCTGTAAGTCTTGTCACCCATACATAATTTTCTATTCCATTTCAGATGGTTGACAGGGTTAGGGTTAACAGGGTTTGAGGGTGACAAAACTTTCCGACCATCCTGTACATACCCACACAGATAGTTTAAGAGAGATCCTGGAGTTATTTTATTATTAACTACACATCTTGATTTTGACTGATTAACCTTTTACAAAAAAAAAAAAAAAAGTAAAAAATAATAACAAAATGTTTTTAATCAAATCCTTCATGTCTGTGGTAAGAAAATAATCATACCCCATGTCTCCTCTCACTTGTAACCATCCACTATATTAAAATAGACATTTTCAGCACTAAAGCTGAATTAGTCAAATAAAGACTCATAACGTGTTGTTATATTACAATGACTAATGCAAAACATCTTGTAAACATGGCATTAATAATTTTTTTCTTTGCCTCTTAGTAAAAGGATGCTTATATAATATATTTAATTCAAAATTGGAAACACGTGAAAAATTTAACATTTAACCTTAGCCTTTACTCTCATCATTTTTAACAATTAAAATCTTTTGGAACATTATCTTAGGATCTGAGTACAAATTTTGCACTAATTGAATTGTTTCAGTTAACTATACTGACTCTTATAGTCCTACCTAGGATTGAACTCACCATCCTTGGCTAACAAATTACTGAAGATATTAGACTCTGACTCTTCAGTTTAATGGACTTATTCTAAGCAATGGCAGTAGCAGGCTTGTCTCCCTTCCTGCTCAATTGGATTTCATCTTTAGGCATTATTTAAGTTTACTGAAATTTCTCCTTGGGGTGAAATATTCTGCTGTTTGGTGAAGTACTGTCACTCAGTTTATTATTGGCCTTGTGCCCTATTTGTACTCATGTGCAATAAATATTTGAAATATTCTGTTGTTTGGTGAAGTGCTGTCACTCAGTTATTATTGGCCTTGTGTCCTATTTGTACTCATGTGCAATAAATATTTGAAATTTTCTATTGTTTGGTGAAGTACTGTCACTCAGTTTATTATTGGCCTTGTGCCCTATTTGTACTCATGTGCAATAAATATTTGAAATATTCTATTGTTTGGTGAAGTGCTGTCACTCAGTTAATTATTGACCTTGTGCCCTGTACTGTCACTTAGTTTATTGAGCAAAATCCTGTTTTAACAGTTTCATTTCCTCACAATATTTTGGTTTTAAACTCTTCTCATCTTCGAGAGAAAACATCAAAAATTCTGCAAAAAGTAATTTTTATCTAACGCTTAGGTAGCTGGCCTTCTGTAAATATTGTTTTACCACTTCAGCCATGTTGATTTCAGTGATCAAGTAAAGCTGAAATCCGAGTTCATTCTGCTATCACTTTTGATTCTTTAGGACATGTTTTTATTTTATTAATTATTAATATACAAATGCAAAAGGATGAGACTTTTATAGATTATGCAAAATGTATGGCACAGGGATCTATTTGAACTATTGAAAAAATTAGATTTATTGGGAAAAGTTGTTAGAATAATCCAGAACTTATACTGGGAGCAAACCACTTGCATCCAGATAGACAATGAATTCAATCACTACACAAAAATAGAAAGGGGTGTGAGACAAGGATGTATCTTCTCCTCAGATTTATTCAGCCTATACTGTAACACTATCCTAAGGGAACTGGAGACCCTACCAGGATTTATTATTGGTGCTATATTCTGTGCTAATAGGAATATATATACTTGAAAAGCAAGGTGGACAAAATAAGTAAAGGTTTATTGTAAAAAAACAGTACAATAAGAATAAAGGTAACAGTTATGCACAAGGTCATCGCAAGTCAATCCAGTAGTGAGTGCTACTATTGGAAGGTCGGTAGTTCTCACATAAGTCCAAGTCATATTCAACAGATCCCAGCTAGTATATTTAGCTACCCCCCACGAGGGTTACATGTGGCACAAGGCCGGGTTTAATGTGGGATCTCTGAGCCTGTAGTCTCGGCCAAAAATATTCCCTATTCGAATGCGTATAAACAGGTTCAGGGTCAGTCTACCTCCCCGAATGAGACTGCCTTTTGGCAGAGCCTCATCCAGGTTCCTCTCTGCAGTCTGTTAACTTACAGATACTTATAGGTAGTTACTATCTGTATTGTAGGTCACTCATGGTGGTGACAGGTTATTCCATTACATCAACCAGCCGACTTAATCTTAACAATAAAAAATATGCAGATGACTGTGTTGATGGTTGACTTAGAAAGAAACGACCTCCTAGACAGGATAGTAGAAGAAAGCAGGGAAAAAGGACTAATCCTCAACAGTAAGTAGACAAAAAGTCCGGTCATCAGCAACAGAAAAAGCCCAAAAGATACAAGTTAAAAATTGAGATGTCAACAGGTGCAGAAATTTAAACGGTTTAGAAGTGTTTTAACAGAGGATGGAAAATACAACATAAAAATCTAAACACACATTTGTGCATTCAGATCATCTGTGTTAGATATTAAGACACAATCTCGTCATTCCTAAAGCTAAGGAAAGTGCTGACGAACAGAAGAATTTCATTAGAAACAAAGAAAAGAGTGCTGGATGGCGCTATGTGGCACCTGTCCTTTTATATAGTGCATTATGGAATTCTGGACAATTTCCCCACAAATGAAGAGAAAATGAGGGAGGCTGCAGAAATGTGGTTCACTTGAAGGACACTGAAAGTTCCATGGACAGAGTGAGTCAGCAGTAAAAGGAAGACTTAAAGAAAATGGCAGCAGAAGGGATACTTCTACTCAGAATCAGGAAAAGGCAATTGAAATTCCTTGAGACATCATGAGAAAGGAGGGCTTAGAAAACTTAACACTCATGCAGCATATTAAGCGCAAGAGAAATAAGAAAAGGCTGCAAGCCACTTACCTGATGAGCGTGTGTAAATGCACAAGAAGCCAAACGAGATGGACAATTCTGGTGAGCCATGATCACCAAAGTCCTGAAGAAGCAGAATTAATAGCAGTGATATATATGGTTTAATAGATAATAAAATAAAGCTGTTAAGAAGTAACTGAAGACAACTATTACTAGGTAACAAAACAAAAATATCTGAAAGGAGGTCAAGCTATGGAAGATTTGTGGAGGTTAACAGATATGGATGAGTTGTTTAACCTATGAAAACGTCCATTGCAACCATATATTTAGTATAAGATAATAGTTAATGCGTTACATTGCAACTCACTAGGTGTCTCACAGTTGTGCAAAACTAAGCTAAGCTTCGTATAATAAGGATACCTCAGCTTTGGGCAATAGTCAGTGAATATGAATCACCAATCATTACTTGTCGGTTCAATCTTCACTAATTGCATTATGGTGGATTTGTGGAGGTTATCTTATGACAATATCCATTACCATCATATATTGCTATATTTGGTTTCGGTGTCTATTGGCGTCGTGTAATTATTAAAAGAAAACGCACAGTGTTTGATAAATACTTAATAAATCATTATATAACACAATAGAAGGATAAGTTGAATGTGGAAATTTCAAGAGTTTATGTTTAAAAGAATGAGGAGGAGGCTTTCTATTCCTCTTCCTCTACCACCCCAGATGAGACTCCGCCCTTTGGCATAGCTTTGTCTGGGTTTCCGCATTACCCGAAGGCAGAGAGTTCAACCATATAGCTGAAAAGATTTCAACTAGACTCTGTAGTCCATTGACTTACAGAGACTTATAGGCAGTTACTATGTGACGATAAATATTTGCACTTACCAGAGTCAAAGCGCCCAAGATGTTTTGCTTGTCGGGCTGCTGTTTTGCAAAGGAAAAGTACATTCTCCGACATTTGTTATTTTATGCTGCTTGGCACGATTTGTCTAGTGGCGGTCTATATGCTGATTGGACGAGCTGGGGACTCTGATCGAGAGCGAGGCCAACGGCAATGATTGGTGTGTTGGCCGTGTTTTCGGTCAATAAAAATGGTCTGGGACATTGGCTGGCAGTGCGGTCGGGACCGTGGTGACGTGCACTAGTATAGAGGTTCGTATTAAGTTACGACTCTGTTTATTTTTGTCTGGAAGCTGGACGCTAGCTTCAACCTACCGATAGAGTGAGCTGTGTATTTACCAGTGTCTACTGAAACGTGGGACGAACACACGTTTTGGCTAGCGAGAAGTGAAGATTGGACGTGTGACCCCAGTTTTGTCGTTTCTACTACAAGTAACATACTACCTATAGTGTAGTTACTCATGGGGGGGGGTGACAGGTTATTCCATTACATCATAAAGTAAATAAAAAAAATAGTTCAGTGGATACCACTTTTGCTCTCCTCCCTGCAAAAAAATGCAAATATGAAAATTATTGCACTATTGGTACTAATCAGATATAACATTACGAATGCTTTGACATAGGATAATAGTTACTGTGTTACATTGCTCCTCACTAGGTGCCTCACAGTTGTACAAAACTAAGCTAAGCTTCGTATAATAAGGATACCTCAGCTTTGAGCAATAGTCTGTGAATAAGACTCACCGATCATTACTTGTGGGTTCGATCACCACTAATTGCATTATGGTGGATTTGTGGACGTTATCTTATGACAATATCCATACCATCATAGTCTGTCTATATTTCTGAGATGAGGTATTATGTACAGTATTTACATTAGTCGGACTGTTGTCCTCATCTTTGTCGCCATATTTGTCACAACGTTTCGGCCGTTGTACGCTCCGGCCCAACGGCCGAAACGTTGTGACAAATATGGCGACAAAGATGAGGACAATAGTCCGACTAATGTAAATACTGTCCATACCATCATATATTGCTATATTTGGTTTTGGTGCCTATTGGCGCTGTGTAATGGTTAAAAGAAAACGCACGGTGTTTGATAAATACTTAATAAATCTTTATACAAGACAAAATAATAATACAGAAGGATAAAAGGTCAAAGTTGAAGTCCCAAGAATTTGAATGTAAAAGTCCTGGTGCATATAAGAGATAGCGAGAGGGAAAGAAAGAGTCCAGGTGAAAATGAAGATATATGTACCAAATGCTGTAGTTGCTGTTTGACAATGTGGGTGAAGGAAATTATGTTTGTTTTCAAACACATCAGCGGACTGCACAAAAAATTGGTGAACGAAAGAGTGTATGTTTTTAAATGTAACAGATGGCTAGCCGATTACACTCACTAACTAGTCATGCAAATGTCGTATTTCCTTTCTGGGTATGTTATGATGACAGCAGCATGTACAAAATTTATTTATCAGTTCTGGTGTTGGTTGATTTTCTATCTGGTTATATACACATCTAGAGATCTGCTTCAAAAATACTGCCTTGATTCTCATGGGTTTGCAGCCTTTTATCCTGATAATGAAAGCATTCCGATTGGTTGGTCCAACTATGGTTTTGTGACCAGCCGATTCTTAATAGACACCTATTTTCAGAGATCATGCAATTTTGGTCTCTTTGTTCTCATTTATTTCTTTTCTTATATACTGTTCATGAAAGTTTTCTGATTGGTTGGTCGAGATATAGCTTTGTGGGATGGCAATCATGATTATCCATCTATTTTTAGAGATGGTGAAATTTTGTTCCTGTCATTATTTATTTCTCTATTACTACAAAACTTTTTATACGCATTTATACTGAAACATTTAAATACATTAATATAAAATCACAATAACTCAGAATAATGGCAAAATCTCTGATTTCTTCTTAAAAATGGTGCAGAGGTTTATAGTGGCAAAATAAGAACCAGTAGTTAAACAGTTCCCAAAAGAAACAAAAGAACCTATTGGCTAATTTCAGAATTTCTAGAGATTATGAATCCCATAACCCATTAAGTTCATAGGGTCATCACAAGTACAGCAACCATAACAGCAGTGGTGCGTCTAGGGTAAGATAGTCCAACCCTCTGCAGGCATGTTTGAATTCAGAGTTTTCCTTTTCCTTGACTGCTTGCCAACCAAGTCTATAGGATCCAGTTTGTGTTGCTATTTAGCCTGTAACTGAAGGAAGAAGAGATGGGTTCATGCCTTTCCCAAGGATATTTGTGAATCAGTGCATGTAACAAAACAAAGAAAGCATACTAAATATTTTTGGCACAGTTGAAACCCTTATTTTCATATTTGTTTTTGAAATGAGATCCAGATAATTGACAGAGAGCCTCTTTGGGGAGTGAGGAAATTTAAAAAAGGCAGCAAGGTGATTAATTTGGTTCAGAATGGATTTTGGCACAATGTTGATTTCTTTAATGCTTCAGGGATCTCTCCCAGATATAATTTGAAACTACCTGGTTACTTTATGCATCTGGATATAGTATAAATTGGTTCGGTTGATACATTCATGACTATTTTCCATAAGCAATTTTGTGCCTCCTGGAAGGAAGAGGCTTCTATTCTTTCTTATCTCACAGATTACATTTAACAAGGACTGAGCTGCCGGTGTCACTGTCAGTTGAAACTTATAAGAACTATTGTTAACCTTATACAAGGCCTAAGAGTAACTCAAGGTAGAGGGTTACTGAACGAGACTGTTGTATAGATGTGACGGGTGGATGTAAGAAGTGCGTATTATGTGGATATGCAAGATAAGAGTTGAAAAGGTTGAGATCATAGTGATTAGTGAAGCATCCTTTCACAAGTCTGTTCCAGAAAATAACAGTTCTAGGAAAGAAGCTTCCTCCTTACTAATGGAATACAAAGTGAATGAGCATAAGTCAACCCTATGTACATGGCATGGCAGGTCTTAGTTAAGAAGGTCTGGACTAGTGGAACTAAGGAATGGAGTTTGTCTGAACATTTGTCGTGCACTGATGCATTCCAAAAGCTAGGCAGAGTTTTAAGAAGCATGAAAAATTTAGTTAGAAAAACAAAGAACGAGTACTGTCCCCTTGTATGGCAGTGAATGCTGGGCAGTATCCTCAAAGATGCAGAAGAGACTTGAAGCAACAGAAATGTGGTTCTACAGAAGGATGTTGAGGATAGCGTGGACCAAACATGTGAGCAACAAAGAAGCTTTAAAGAAAATGGAAACCAATAGGAAACATATACTTATCAGGTAGAGGCAGTTGAAATTTCTAGTGATGAAGGCGGGTTTGGAAAATATGATACACACAGGACAATTTGTAAGCAAGAGGGACAACAACAAAAAAACAATGTATAACATACTTAGTGAGCTTGAGTTTAGTGTCTAGGGTTTAAGTGAAATAACAAAAGATTATTAAGAACTCCAAAGTACAGGAAATTGTGGAGAGCCATGATTGCCTACATCCTGAAGGGACATGGCATGTAAAAAAGAAGACGTTAATTCCACTTTCTGCAGTGATAATCACAACACATTGCATTTTTTTAAAAAAAATGATTAATAAATGTAGTATACATAAAATGTCTTCTTTTTTTATAAGATTTGTCTGCAAAAACAATTGCTGTTAAAAATGTGAATGTTTAGGAAAAAGACAAAAAGAGAAAATTTATTAAGTGCTTATTTATTAAAGACAGGAAATTGTGGAAAGGCCTGAACGCTTCCACCTTGATGGGACACAGCACACAGACGAAGAAGCTTTGTACCAAAGCTTTTTATCTATATCTATTCTTGATGCATTTCTTATGCCTACTTATTATTGGATGTTTTGCGAGTGTGGAATTGATAACATGCTCATCT
Source organism: Acanthosepion esculentum (assembly GCA_964036315.1). Taxonomy (NCBI): domain Eukaryota; kingdom Metazoa; phylum Mollusca; class Cephalopoda; order Sepiida; family Sepiidae; genus Acanthosepion; species Acanthosepion esculentum. The sequence goes on from OZ038491.1 coordinate 23,816,030, forward strand.
CAAAGATAATTACATAAGCCTTCGATTGTTACTTCATCCTTCATACATATGGCCTTGTGCCAGACTCTGAAATATGATGATTAAATATTTAGGGTAATGGTCAGCAAGTAAATACTCTAGCAAACTGATGCTTGCTTCTTCCCCTCTATGTGCTGTATCTGTTCAAGATGCGAGTGACATCCTCACTAGGTGCCCCATTCATGACAATGTGCAAGATTGAAATAAGATTATTGTATCTATTCCTTATCTTTATCTTTTTCACTGACATTCATTTTTTCCAATTCCTTCTCTTTTCATTCTTTATATTTTCTTCTTTGTCTTTTGTCAGTCGTTCATTTTTCATTCACTCTTTTATTTATTCGCTCTTTCTTTCATGATGGTTTACTTATTCCTTCGTAATCACTCTTTTTTAATTTTTTTTCCCCCTCAAATTGCCTATTGTTTCATTCTTTTTTTTTCTCTTGCTGTTCCTTTTATTTTTTTCATTTTTTTTTAATCTTCAGTTTTTCTCTCTCTTTGCTATATTTCTCTTTTCCTTTTTTTTCATCTCCTTCACAAGCATTCCTTCTCATTCTTCTCCCCTTTTATCTTCTCTACCTCTTTCTCCCTTACCTTTTTCTTCACCTCTCTCTCCACCTTCTTCTTACTCCCCACTTTCTTATTACTGTTGCTGCTGCTCTTCTTTCTCTTTCTTCTCCCCTTTTATCTTCTCCACCTCTTTCTCCCTTACCTTTTTCTTCACCCCTCTCTCCACCTTCTTCTTACTCCCCACTTTCTTATTACTGTTGTTGCTGCTCTTCTTTCTCTTTCCTCTCCCCTTTTATCTTCTCCACCTCTTTCTCCCTTACCTTTTTCTTCACCTCTTCTTCTTCATCCCTCCCCTTCCTCCTTCATCCCTACCCACCTTCTTTTTTTCTTTTTCTTCAGATTATATTTTTTCGTGGATTACAAGAGATTTTCATTTCATAAAACACAATGTAATCCGCTTGTTCCTTCTTTTTTCCTTATGTAAAAAAGAAAAAGACGCCTACAAAGTCATGGATTTTTCTTTCATTCCTCCTGTCATTATTGCCTTTGTAAAGATTTTAAAGAAGGACATCTTGGGTTCAAGTACTGCAACAGACACAGTCAATTTCCCTGTCCTTATTTTTGCTTTAAATGACATTTGTGTGTACAACTGTTCCACAAGTTTTTGCCAAAGGAAAATCAACTTCAGTGGATTAACACGGAACATCTTAATCCTCTCAAGCAAGTCAAAAATGCACAAGGACAAATCCCAAGGATCTGTCTGTCCCCAAATAATCCAGTGAACAATATCAAGCTGACAAACAAAATGTGTGAGTGATGTCAAAGCTATCTGTAAAAAACTTCCATGTAAATGAATTTTGCTTTATTTCTTCAGTGTTCGTCTCATGTATTTTTTCTTTGTAAAGTTTCTTTACGCATCATGGCAATTTAAAAATTTATTGTGATTTCTTTGTGTTCACTTGACTGGGCAGAAGATTGCCAGGCAACAAGAAGTCAGATTAGTTTTCAAAAATCAATTGTCAGGAACACAATTTAAATTGGTTCTACTGAGAAAGGATACGTCATAAAAGTTGAAATGTCTTACATCCTCAAGTCCATATATATATATATATATTTCTAAAGAATTAATGGATTTATTTTTAATCTGACATTTTTATTACTACAAACATTATATCAAATACAAAATAACATTTGAAATAAGATATATATATATATATATATATATATATATGGCACTGATCAAGTGTTTAGAATGTTTGCTTTTTGACCATGCGATTTAGGTTCGAATCAGAACATGGTGAATTATTCAAGTAGCTGTTATTCTTGACATTATCACTCTGAGGAGGCAATCTAAAAATGCAGTTTTGTGCATGAAATTGGCTGGACAGAATTGAACATCAATGGTTGTGCTAACACAAATCACAAGTCATCGTGACTGAGGGTGTCAAACTGCTGATCATACCAGATTATATGGTCTCTAAGATCTACTCTGTATAGTTGCAGTATAAACCCCAGGTGGGATCTCTGGGTGTTAGACAAACATGGATTTACCTGAGGAAGCATCTGATACAGGGATTTGAAAAAGCCAACACTCAGTAATATTAACTATGAACATGGGCACAATGTGCTGACTGTGTTCACAGAATAAAATATCTCTACAACTCTAGAAACATACACACAACCAATAAACCCAATTAAAAAGTAAAAATAAAATCATCCTTGATAATGGCTAAAAGTATAGGTGAACATGCTTGGAATTACAGAACATTTGGCACGTCTCTACACACTGTGTTCAGAAAAGAAAAGGTTATCTGAACACAAGAAAAATGAAATAAAAAGCTTAATCACAGTACCTTGTCTGTTGTCTTTAATCAAACATGTATAAATGAGGGACTCCTGCCTAAATACTCTCTCTCTCTTTATATATACTGATGATATAAAATTATATATATATATATATATATATATATATATATCTGATACATTATATATATATTAAATATATACTGATGATATAAAATTATATATATATATATATATATATATATCTGATACATTATATATATATTAAATATATACTGATGATATAAAATTATATATATATATATATATATATATATATATCTGATACATTATATATATATTAAATATATACTGATGATATAAAATTATATATATATATATATATATATATATATATCTGATACATTATATATATATTAAATATATACTGATGATATAAAATTATATATATATATATATATATATATATATATATATATATCTGATACATTATATATATTAAATATATACTGATGATATAAAATTATATATATATATATATATATATATATCTGATACATTATATATATTAAATATATACTGATGATATAAAATTATATATATATATATATATATATATCTGATACATTATATATATATTAAATATATACTGATGATATAAAATTATATATATATATATATATCTGATACATTATATATATATTAAATATATACTGATGATATAAAATTATATATATATATATATCTGATACATTATATATATATTAAATATATACTGATGATATAAAATTATATATATATATATATCTGATACATTATATATATATTAAATATATACTGATGATATAAAATTATATATATATATATATATATATATATATATATATATCTGATACATTATATATATATTAAATATATACTGATGATATAAAATTATATATATATATATATATATGTATGTATGTACGTATGTGTGTGTGCGTGTGTGTGTGTGTGTGTGAACTCAATAAGATCATTGATACAGTTCACAATGGAAAGTGCAAACAATGAATTGGCATTCTTGGATGTACTACTATCTTGAAAAGAGCATGGGTTCAAGCCATTCATATACTGCAAGCCAACATTCACAAGAATCTGTCGGTATAAACAGTACCCTACAACATAACAAATACCCTAGGTAGATGGTAGTAGCTTTGACAAACTGGGATAGAAGGATACAAAAAGGTAACAACACTCAGAAAACAGCTTTGATCAGCCTTCCCTATTTAAAGGGATTATCAGAAAAAATATAAAAGATCTGTGATTCATATAACATCATGACAATCTTCAAAATTGGTTTGACACTTTGTAGATGCCTTTTCTCAGTAAGACCTCCCCCATAGAGGAGAACATGACTAAGGACTGTATGTACAACATCCCATGTAGCTGTGGTAAGAAATATAAAGAACAAACAAGCTTCCCCCTCATGATAACACTGCAAGAACACTGTAAAGCCATAACACAAGGGGAAATAGAAAAATCAGGCATAGCTGACCATATATGGAGGAAAAAGGGATATCACTGCCCCTGTGGGATGAAGTTGAAATAATAGACTGAGAACATTACTGGAAAATATGAAAACCTAAGGAATCAGCACATATGCTAGGCAACAGAAATCTCCTAAGCTGGCTAACCATAGAAATGAATACAATATGGAAATCAGTAATATGGAATGCTAGAAAAAACAATAATAATAAAAATTGCAATATGAGCTCCGGTAAAAATATGTCGTGAGATATTAATTTTATAAATCCAAAAAACTCAAACACTGATGTCCTCAGGACACATGGCCCAGTGGAGGAAAACGTTGGTTGAATGCAGTGAATTGAACCAGTGGTGAGTTTACTATATGCCTACCTGTAGCTATCAAAAAGATCATGACATTCCCAATGACT
>OZ038491.1:23840294-23877794 GCA_964036315.1 Acanthosepion esculentum
AGGCTAGAGAAATCTCCCCTAGCAGTTTGACTTCCTGATGAGCTTTGTTCAAGGATTGAACTCACAATTACTATTAAAGTTGGTTGCACTATTTAGATTGTTGGAAGTGTTGATCTCATTTTTATTACTATATTCACATCATTTCAGCCATTGTACAATCATTTCAGCCATTGTACAATCATTTCAGCCATTGTACAATCCAACCTTCTTCAGGGGATATATACATTGGAATTTTGAACTGAATCCTTTATTTCGTTGACTGGGCTAGATTGTTCTAGATCCACATGCCAGTGACTTGAACCAAAGAGTTATGAGTTCAATACCTGGCCTCAGCAGAGGTGAACAATTTCTTGGAGAATTGAGTTACTAAAGGGAAGTAACTGAAATTGAGATATCCAGAAAAGGCATGGCATGTGGAACAAGAACAATCTACCTCAGTGTATGAAAATAAAGTGTTCAAAATTCCAATGTGTATCACCTGAAGAAGGCCAGAGCATAGAATGGTTGAAACATCATTAATATGACAATGAGGACAACAGTCTGAACAATGTAAATAGTTACAATACCACATCTCAGAAATATAGACATACTATTAAAGTGTTGGTTCATTAATCTGGTAACATAGTAATTGTGAGTTCAATCCCTGGGCCAGGCAGTTTTTACTTGGACTCAGTACTAAAAATAAGAATTAGATGAGATACATAAACCAACATGGGCAATGGAATGAAGACACTCTACTACAGTAGATTAAATAAAGAGTTCATTTCAGAATTCACTGTAAGTTACCCAGACTGATTTACATCTGATGAAGAACCAGAGGTTTAATTGGCCGAAACGGAATAACAATAACAAAGATGTGTATAATGATAGTCTGAATGTAAATAGTGTAAATAATAAAAATTCCTCTTGTATAAATCACTACTCTGAAATTGACCAATTCCAGTAGATATTAGAAATATTTAGTCTACAGAGCAACGTTCTTAAGTAATTTGGCAAAAAGGCATAACGATGTTACTAAATTATCATGGTTTCCACCCCTCAGACTTTGAGATTGGTTTGGTGATAGATAGATGTGAACAAACTAAGACACACTCATATATATATATATATAGATAGATAGATAGATGTGAACAGACTTAGATAGATAGATGTGAACAGACTTAGATAGATAGATAGATAGATAGATAAATGTGGACAGACTAAGATAGATAATGCCATACACTGTTTTGTATAATAATATAACAATTATGTATGTTGCACAGACTTATATATATATATATATATATATATATATATATATATATATATATATATACACATGGAGAAAAAGAGACAGGGAGAGGAAGGGAGAGGGCGAGAGACCATGATATATATTATAGTTACTTGTCCTAATGAAGATATGCAACTTGCTTACCTGTGAAATTTCAGTGCTGGAAGAAATGTCTGTGTGTATTCGACTCTAAAACTTCAAATTTCTCAAGCAGTTCTATAGATGACAGAAGCTGACTTGATTTATGGAATTGTTGGCCGACATTGCTGCAGGAGTAAGCCTCTTCCTATTTCCCAAATTAAGTCACACACTTGGAGAATCAATTTGCAATGTAGTACTTCAGTAAGAAACTAAATAAACTAGCTGAAAACCCACCCTGCAGATGGAATTCTAAACTAGTTCCTTCAAGCAGTATCAAAGTAACTTTGGCTTCAATAAAACATCATGGATATTATCTATGAATTGAATTATACTTTATTTGGAGATCATCACCATCCAGAACTCTTGAATGATATTTAATTTAAATATCTGATCAAATTTTGCTAAAGATTTCAAGTAAGAAGATTTTTTTTTTTAAATCTGCGCATTTTATTGAAGCCATAAAGACGGGGATAACTAAATAAGTTAATAAATATCATTTATGGACTCTTCGCGACTATTGATCTTGCGACAAATGTACAATAAGATGATTTGTAAAGTTTTGATTTCCTGGAAAATTTTGTAGAACAAATCATAGAAAAAGTTAAACTTTGGATTCTGGGAAAGGAATTTTCCGCTAGATATCTCAAGATTCTAATGAACACAAAGTAAGAGTCCAATTTCACTAAAAATTTATATTGTAAACATAACTTACCATAAAAACTAAAAGAAGTTTTGGAATTTTCAAAAACTAATAAGTTAAAACATATTAAAGGCTCCTTCCTTCCTTAAATGGTAAATGTGATGCATACATGTCTCTTTATGGACCCATATTGAATTAGTTTCTGTAGTAGAATGGCCACCAACCAAGGCTATAGCACCCAATCAATTCTATTATTTAACCCATAGATAGGGAGAGAAAAGATGGATTCTTACCTTTCCCAAGAGTATTTCTATGCAAGTGAATGTAACAAACTCAACTGGAATTTGAACTCTGCTCTCCAATTTCTCATCCCAAGCCATTATCCATTACACCACCTGCACATCCAAGCTTACAGCACCTAATATTCCTAAGTGGTCACCCATCTAGGCTTAACATTGCTTAACTGGTTTTTCAATGTGAAATGGCTGTAAAATGCATTAAATATCAATGCACCTACTGTATTTTATAGCATATAAATTCTCTTGCAAACATTTATGTTTAATGTTCAGGATGTGAGTGATCATGGCTCTCCACAACTTCCTATCTGTTTTGGCTCAGAGCCTTATTTTGTTAATATCCTTTCCAATCCCTGTTCTACCACAAGCTTTTTAGGTAGGTTACTTAATGTTTTCCTCTTGATCACTTACCATTTCTTGCCTTTAGTATATGTCCTGGGAGTATCAAATTTTCTACCCCTTCTTTCCTCATTATGTGTCTCAGAAATTTCAGCTGTCTCTTTCTGATTCTAAGCATAAGTGTTTTTTTCTGTTCCCATTTTTCCTTGTTGCTTTTCAGGATATTCAGTCCATCATACACTCAGCATCCTTCTGTAGATCCACATCTCTTTTGTATTAACTCTATTCTTCACCTGTTAGGTAATTGTTGATTTAATCTGATATAACTTCACCAGGCAAATAGATTTGCTCATACGTCTTGTGTGCAAAATACACGACAGAAAATATAGCCAATCCAAAATCTACAATTTAAGAACAATTTGATCTCGGAGCTCAGATTTTGTAAGACAAATTTGTGGTTTATGCAGATTTCCAAGCCTCAGACACTCAATAAAATGATCAGGAGTGAAAGACCATCAAAATGGCTGCAGATGTCCATGAGTCGAGTGGTTGTGCTCTGTGTGGGGAGTTTTCCAATTTTGTTTTTGTGTTGATCTCATCTGATATAGCTTCACCAGGCAAATACATTGATAAGTCTCCAGTGGAAAAAACTTTAAGTTTATATACAACTGAATGGACAGAACCCATTTCAACTGCAGGTGAAACAGGTCAACTTATTAAAGCACAAGTTTACATTAGCTGAAGGCTATGAGTTCAATACTTGTGATGGGTAGCAAATCTACATTTGAGCGATTTAACACCTTAACAGAAATTGTCCAAGATTCATTGCCATATTGAAAATTGATACCACATGGCAGTTCAACATTCTTTTCTCTGTTTCTAACAACATTTTCTTTTCTCTTGATATTTAACTGAGTTTCTGGAAGACATCTTTTGCTGTCCCTATGTGCCTTTCTATGTCAGCTTAAATATTATAACACAAGTAATTCTCACTCTCTTTACTCACTCGTGCGTTTCATCTCTGCTGCCAAAATGTGACCCTTAAAGAACTCCCGTCTTGACTAATGCAGTCAGACGTAAAAGAACTTTACAACAATTACGCAAGTACAATCTCTGGACTCTTACCAACTTGTCCAACAGACAATTTCTAACATGCAACATACTCATTCTTATAAACTACAGTTTAATAGTTAATCTAATCTTTATGAGCTCAGCTACAAATATTTCCAAATCTAAGAGACATAACTCTATCAAACCTTTCAGCTTAATTGCATGTACATCAAACAGTAATAAATCCAATTGTTATGTTTTGAATTATTACGTTCTTGTATTTTATACCATGTGCTATTTTACGTCAAATATAAATTGCATTGTGACCACCACATTGGATAGCGACCTCCAGCATGATGGCATGATCCTTTCCACACCTTTCCTAGACAAAATAAAATAATTGTGGCGGGAGCCACAACATGCATGTCCACAACATATTTGGTGACGCCGACGTTCACCACTACAATAATGGAAACCTCGTCGTATAGAGGCCCACTACAAACTCATTACCCTTGATTGACAGTAAAAGAATATCTATGACTTCCAAATCAGTTGGGTGTTGGGCTAGCAACTCCAACTTATAAAGCCTTAATTGCTATGGGAACCACAGCAGCAATGCTTAATATAGCAAGGTTCGTTGCCCTACATGCTACAGGGAGTCTACTGGGTTAATATACAAGCACAATGCAGAAGTGAATAAAAAAATATTAATATTGCAAAATAAAATGAATATATCAAAATCAATGTAACAGGCCCTCTTCATTTTGTACCTTAACAACATAAATTTAAGTGTACAACTAGATTGGCAACTAGGTCTCACCATTCTACTATTGAACTATCTAGATGTAGCTATATATTCTATTCTTAGAGTTTCTTTTCTCGCACTTCTCACCTGTGGAATACTCTTCTGATTTTTTTGCTTCCCTGACACCTCCAAACATGAAAACTTTAGATGTAATGTCAGTTACTATTTTCTCTCTTCATGAAACTTGTTCTTTTATTGTCCTCTCGCTACACTTAATTTTTTCACATTCTCTTCCACTCCCAGTGACCTTTTGTCTCTTAGTGGCATTATTACCTTCCTTGGAGTGAAATGATGAATATATATTAGGCTTATGACATTTTTGCAACCATTTGTTCCTGTCTTATAAATCTAGGAACATTTGTTCAAAAGTAATGGAAAAGACATGGATTTATTTTAGTTCTTGAACCACATACGCAATACGTGTAAAAAATCAAAATATTTCATAAGTTTTTTTTTCAACTTGCTAATAATGTACTTGGATAGTACTTTTTAATGTAGTTGACAGCTATAGCATAACATAGAAATTTACAAAAATTGCAAACTTGTAAAAGTTTTAATTTTCAATTTACTTACGATATAATTGGATAGTACTTATGTGTTTTTTAATGCATTCAACAGTTTATAGCTATAGGATAACTTACAAATAAACAAATAGTTCTAGAAGGTTCCATAAAGTTCTAGAAGACTCCAGAAAGTCATAGTACTACTATGCTTAAATATGATTTTAGAAATGTGTTGGGTGGGTGACATACTTTAATAAATAAATTTAATTTAAACCCCTCTTCATTATTTTTGAACACTAGTTAATCAAATTATGATACAAGAAATCAATTATTTTACAAAAAGTTTTACAAAAACTTCATAACCCTAATATATATATATATATATATATATATACGAGGGTCATTCAATAAATAAGGTGAATTTTTTTTGGTATAAGGACTTCTAATAGAGATAGAAGCTTACTCTTTTTTATTTTTTTTTTTTGTTTTACTTCTTTTTCACATGGATTTAATTTCTTTTGCAGATTAAAAAAAACTTTGAGAGTTTTGGCGATTAACAAAGATGGCCGACCAAGAAGCATGCTCCAGGATTGAACAGCGGTCAGTTATCAAGTCTTTGGTTGCTGAAGGGTGCAAACCAGTTGAAATTCATATGAGAATGTCAACTGTGTATGGTGCCACATGTTTCAGCAAAAAAATATCTACAAGTGGGCTAAATTGTTTAAAGAAGGACAGAGCAGTGTTGAAGATGAAGACAGGCCTGGGAGGCCTACAGAAGTGAGGTCTCCTGAGGTGATCGAATCAGTCAATGACCTCATTCAGTCTGACAGAAGGGTGACAGTGGATGATACTGCAAGGACTTTGAACTTATCTGTTGGGACAAACGCAGGGGTCATCAGTCAGAAGGAGTCATCTTGCATCATGACAACGCAAGGCCTCACACAGCAGCCCAAACGGTGCAGACCATCAACAAGCTGGGCTGGGAACTGCTCCCTCATCCCCCTTACAGCCCAGACCCTGCCCCTTCAGACTTTCACCTGTTTGGTCCCTTGAAAGCGTTCACGAGAGGCACAAAGTTTAAAAGTGACGATGAAGTCAAAAGTGTTGTGAGCGGCTGGCTGAGACATCAGTCCAAAGATTTTTACGCTGAGGGAATACGGAAGCTTGTGCACAGATGGGAAAAGTGTGTGACAGTGCTGGGAGACTACGTTGAAAAAAAAAAGTAAGCTTCTATCTGTATTAGAAGTCTTTATACCGAAAGATTCACCTTATTCATTGAATGACCCTTGTATATACAGTGCTGTTTGATAAAAGCGACTCACCTGATTTTTTTACTATAAATATTTTTTGTCTATTGTTTTTGGGGTTAAAATAATTTTTAATCTTACTAATATAAAGACCACTTCCCGACCACCTAGGAAAAATTCTTATTCACCCTAAGGTATTCTACTGATAATTATGAATTTGGATATAAATGAGATTCAGGAAAAAAACTCTGTGCAAAAAAAGTGACTCAGAGATCGCGTTCAAATGATTAAACTGGCAAATTTAAAGAGCTTTTGACAAAATATTGAAAACTATTTTACAATACATTCAGAACAATATTCTAGAGAATTCTAGAACAGCTTAAATTAAATCTAGAGTATTCCAGAATATTCCAAAAAGCCTCATACAGTATAAAAACAGCTTGAAATAGCCACTCAAATCACTAACCAGATGAAAGGGTACAAACACGCATCAGAACCACTTAAGGCATCTATTATTGCTCTCTCAAAAGCAGGCAAATGTACGAGAGAAATTGCAGAAGTTGCTATAACCTCGCAATCAACTCTCTCGAGTGCTTAGGGCACATAATGATGCCACTCCTGCTCCAAGGATAAAAACAAGGGCACGAAAGAAAAAGATTGATGATAGAACTGGCAGGGTAATCAAGAGAGAAGTTGCGAAGAATAGGACTATAACTAGCCAAGAAATTGCAGCCAGTCTAAGCGAAGAGCAAGGTGTTAGTCTTGCCTCTTCAACAGTCCGTCAGTGGCTGTTAGAACAAGGCTACAAATCTTGTACATGAAGGTTTAAGCCACTAATATGTAAAGTCAACAAAGCCAAGAGACTTGAATGGGCTCACTATTACAAAAATTTCACCGAAGAAGACTGGAAGAATGTTCTCTTCTCTGATGAAACAAAATTTGAACTAAATTCAAAGGATAAGGTGAGTCACTTTTATCGAACAGCACTGTATATATATATATATATATATATATATATATATATATATATATATATAAATATATATATTGGCATCCAGAGACAAACTGTTTTTCTCTATCACACCTCATCAGTGTGGCTAGATTTCCAGTTGTCTCTGGCTAGTATCAAAACCCGGCTGAATTGGCATCAGTCAGAAATTCTGCCCCTAAGCTGTTGGCGCATAGCAGGAACAAAGGTGAATTTAAGCGTATTTATTTTTAGATAAACAAACAGTGACTGAGAGAACTCGATTCATTTTAACGAAATATATATATATATTAAGTATAGCTTGGACTAAACTCACTATTATGTCCTGGGTATGACAATAAACTACATCCACGTCCTGGGTAAGATGATAAACTACGTCCAACAGAAGACTCCAGAAAGTCATAGTACCACTATGCTTATATATGATTTTAGAACAAAAGTTAATTCAATTATGATACAAGAAATCAATTATTTTTACAAAAAGTAAAAAACATCATAACCCTAATATATATATATATATATATATATATATATATATTTATAGTCATCCACAGAAAGACTGTTTCACTCTATCACAGCTCATCAGTGTGGTTAGATGTCTGGTTGTCTCTAGCTAGGATCGAAACCCAGCTGAATTGGCATCAGTCAGAGATATTGCCCCTAAGCCATTGGCATAGAGCAGGAATGAAGGGGAATTTAAGTGTATTTATTTTTAGATAAATACACAGTGACTGAGAGAACTTGATTTGCGTTACCGAAATATATATATATATATATATATATATATATATATATATATATGCGGCGGCGGTGGCTCCCAGTCATGTCTGAGTCTCGGGTTCAGTCATGAGTCCTATACGACAGAATGCCAATCGCTGAGGATATTGTTTTAAGTGGTCGTGGCTGCGCGACGGCCACACACACTTTTTGAAGGGGCGAATACAGGGACCTGGTGCACTGAGTGCCACAAGGTCCCCAAATGACCCTCCTCAGGTTTTGAATTCAGAGTTGTCCTTCTCCTAGACCAGTTGCCAACCAAGGTGTCCTGCTATTTACCCATAGTTGGAGCGAGAAGAAGAGGATTCACACCTTTCCCAAGGGTATTAGCACATAAGTGAATGTAATGGATTCGACTGGAATTCGAACTCGGCTCTCCGATTCCTCGATCCAAGCCATTATCCATTACTCCACCGTGCCTCCATATATATATGTATATATATATATATATATATATATATATATATATATATATATATATATATATATATATATAGTTATTTATTAAGTATAGCTTGGACTAAACTCACTATTGTTTTGTTTTGCATGACAAGCTTCTTAACTATTAAACCATGAGAAAAATCTCTTCAATGTGGAGAGCATTCAACAAAGAAGATATAATGAAAAGTACTTTTCAAATATGCTTAAAATATAACATATAAAATGAATATATATTGCCAGCATGAAGTAAAAATGTGAAATATGGCAATTAACAAAATTACTTGAAAAGAAACTCAAGAAAGGAAAATGATTGTTGGAATGAAATCTAAGACATGAAGAGATCAACAGAAATCACAGAACAGACCCAAAAAGGTAAGAGGAATATTATAGAAGTGATCAAAACACAAAGAAAGGTTGCTGGGACACACAGAAGGAAAGATAACAGGTGGAGCAAAAGGTTGTGTGATCAGCTAATACTGCAGCAAAAGGCTAGAGAGAAGATTAAAAGATGGCATAGAAATGTTTGCAGAGAATCCCATAGAAACGATCATTAGGGAAGGATTTAGGAAACACATTTTTCCTGTTGTGTGCTGATGATTTTTGACGATGATGTTGACGAGAGTATATGTGCATATGCACATGTTGTGCTTGTATTTCTTTTATAGATGAGAAACACTGATTTTATCGACTTATTTTGTTGCTCTGCATTTTGGGGCCTTAATGCAGAATCCTTTTATTGAATTGTGAGAATGGGCCGAGTGATTTTAAAAATGAATGGAAAACAAAAATATAGAAAATAAAAATTACAATTTTATTTTGCGATAAATCAAAGGGAAAGAAAAGCCCTGAGTGAGCCAGGAGACTGCCCTTAAAAAAACGCAGGAGTTCTTGAATAGAAAGAAGAAAATCAATAAAAACGCTTATTGCAGTTCAAGTAAAACTATGCTTATTTATTAATAGCAACAATAAAAGTTACCAAATTCAACTTGAGAAACCCAGGAGACGTCATTTTCATAGAAAATAATTCTTCCTCTTTGTATATTAAAGTTTTATTACTCTTCCCTCCATGTACTTTTTTCCTTTCGGTTTTATTTCGCATTCTCACTTATGCTAAAAATCAATAAATGCTTTATCGTCTAACTTCAAATAGGAGGCATCATGTCATAGACATTTGACAATAGAACATTGGGGACCAAAAGAAATTCTTTTATTTTTGACTTGTAAACAAAGTACTTTAGCATCTTTTCTAAGAATAACCTTAAAAAAGACAAATTAAAAAAAAAACGAGAGAGAGAAAAGTTGTGGAAAAATTGGAAAAAAAAAATTTTTTTTAACTCTTTTCCTTCTGTGAAGATTTATAAAATTTTTTGGAATGGTTTTGAAGAAAAAAAAACAAAACAATTTTTTTGTCATGGCATCTTCCCGTGTCTTTTAATTTAATACACTCTTAAGTTACATCCAATGATCGGTGAAAGTGTTCTGTGTTCATGCTCTTTATATAGCGCTTCTTGATAAAAGCCAAAGAAGAATCAGCAATATTATCCGTCCTCATCTGGAGCCTCGGCTTCAGGCATTTTCCCACCAGCTTACGGTGGCCTCCCTGTGTCTTTTCTATAAATACTTCTGTGCTAATTGTTTGGATGAGCTCTTCTCTCTGATAGTTGGACTTCTAGAAGTGAATAATAGACTGGCATCGAGATCTCATCAATTTTCAGTTGAGTTGTCTAGATGAAGCTATAAATTCTTTTCTCACACTTCTCACTTGTGGAACTCCCTTCCAACTCCATGGTTGCCAGTCAACTTTAATCTTCAAATATTTAAATGCAATGTCCTGGCTGCTCTTTTTCTTTTTGCTCATTAGTAATGTTTCCATTTTCTAATATTTCCACACCAGTAGCCTGCTTGTGTCTTAGTGGCTTTACTGCCTTCCTTAGGATGAACGCGATTAAAAAAAATAATTTGGTCATGTGCCCTTGGTAAACTGGGATTTTCTTTCCATACGAGTGAATAAGAAGAAAGACCAAGTAACTTCTAAAGATCACTGGATGCAACATACACCTGAGGAAGGCTGAAGAATATATCAACTTAAATAGTGGGATATAAACAACAAAGATGAAGATCCTAACTTCCTTATAGTGTTGTGTTTTATAAAAGAAATGACTAAGAAAAAAGACAAAGTAATTTCTAAAGACAACAGGATGCAACATACACCTGAGGAAGGCTGAATATATCAGCTGAAATGGTGGGATATATACACCAATGATGAAGATCCTAACTTCCATATGGTGTTGTGTTCTTATAAAAGAGATGACTAAGAAAAAAGACAAAGTAACTTCTAAAGACCTCTGGGTGCAACATACACCTGAGGAAAGCTGAAGAATATATCAGCTGAGATGTTGGGATAAAAACAGATGATGACACTACCCTCAGTATAGCGTTAAACTATAATGTTCTTATATAGTAGATGAATTAGTGAAACTACAAAGTAACTTCTAAAGTTCACCAAGGAAGGCTGAAGAACATATCAACAGAAATAATAGTCAAGGAAAAACAGCAAAGGTAATTGCTCTCCACATAAAAACTTCAAGTAGCAGAAATAATGGTAGAAATCAGCAAAAATGGAAATTTAAAGACAGAAAGTTAAATTAACATTTTTGCAAGATCAATGTGAAATTTTTCATGGATATATTTAAATGAGTTATTTTTTTTAATATTCAATAAATGTTTATTCTTTTCCTTATGGCCTTATTCCTTTCAAATCCAATTATCTGCTGACCTTCTAAATTTTTAGGGTGCTCGATTTTCAATGGCATTTCTGGGAACAAGTTAGTTGTACCCATCTCAAGATAAAATTGAACAAATCTTATTGGACCTCAATTATAGCAGCATCCAGGTGTAATCTCTGATCCGACCTATTGGAAGTGTCATGTGTTCATGCCTTATCCAAGATAAACATCAAGTAAATATAAGCAAACTTAGCTGAAATTTGAACCATGTTCCTCATTCTATTGTCAATAGAAACATTGAGATTGGCTTAATTGCAAACAGCACAAAGCCAATCTCAAATCTCTGTTGGATCTTTTACAAATAAATGCAAACCAAAAAGAAATTTCTCATTGGATTGAAGAGAAAGTAATAAATTAGCTTTGATATTTGTCTTGTGAAAATGATGAGTATCTATCTAAAAACTGATAACATCAAAGCAAATCTTTAATTATTTGTTTTCAGATTTGCAACGGTCAAGAATTTACTGTTTCTCCAATAATTGGAATTGGTTATTGAAAGATTTCATTGTTTTTCTTCTGCCAGGAATTATGGGCACTGGTCCATATTTAACTTGTATAAAGTTTGCAATTATCTGATTCAGATAAAGTGGATTAAATTGGAATTTGATGAAGGAATAATTTGCTTTTGATACAGGCTAACCTGGATGGGCACAACTTGGATGAATCCAACCTGGATAGCCACATTGATGATTACACTCTTGTTATTGGTCAATTAATTAAATGATACAAAATTGAAAATGTTGAAGAGGATAAAATATGAAAAGCATGTAATGTACTTTTTCTAGCAGAAATGAAGATAATGAATGTTTGCATGCAAGAGATATTTCAGCTAATAGGATTCTTAAACATGATCTGAAATTTCCCGAGGAGGAAAATTGCACTACAGAACATTAAACAGACACAATGATACACAAAAGTAATAAACCGACAGAAAGTTTAAAGAAAATAATAATTTCTATTATTGCTGCTAACCTAAAACAAATTTTATGATAATATTCATCCCAAGAGCCACTCATGATACAGGGTTACAGAATAAGAAGCACAGTTCATGGGCATATATGGGGAAGTTAATGGTTCACCCTAGACTTGAACAGGTTAAGATTGTTATGATACAGGAAGGATCCTCTTGGGAATCGGTTACACAATGTAGTGGTCCATGGGAAAAAAAGCTGTTCGATTGGAACTTACATCTCATGAATGAAAAATAAAGAGAATGAGACAGGGTTTACTACAAAATATGTGGCATGGTGGGTCAAGGAATTTAGTTTGACTGAAGACTTTCCATGGGAATAGAGATAAAGTAGCAAGAGGCTTGCATCATTTTGTCTGAAGGAATGGGGTTTGTAGGATGGAAAACATTTCATTTCCCACAAGGCCACACAGACAGGAAAGTGAAATGTTGACAACTCCTCCCATATTTGGTAGCAGTTCTTCATTTTTGGCCTGATCTGGCTCTTGTATAGCTTCTCGATAGCAGGACCCATCAGCTGAATATAGTAGATGCTTCAGATATACTTGAGTGCCATTTGAAAATTTGTGAACCCCACCAGAAAATTTAAAATAAGCCTATTAAATGTGCATCCAAACACCACTTTGTAAAGTATACTTTTAAAATAACGAACCCAAATGCAAAAAAGGATATATTTTAATTATTTATTCAAAAAATGCGATTTATTTTCCAAAAAATTAAGTTCTAACTTGTACAAAAGTATGTAACTTCTCCTCGCAGTATTGATGAAGTCAAGTAGGTAATAAATTCAGCTGAAGCAAATTTGGGTTCTTAATCATAAAATATAAGCTGACCAATAAAATGAAACATCCTTAATAAATTGGTTGGGCAACATAGGTTAAACAAAAGGGAACCCATCTAAGGTACTGTAATGTCAAGGTTTTGCCTCACATATCAATAATCCTGAGAGGAAAGGAGATATCTGAGGACATTGGGAAGAATGTACTGACTTTTTACCACTCTCTCAAGGAAAGCTTTATGGTTATATGAAAAAGATTGAAGCTCTTATCCATCCCCCCCCACTGTAAGACAAATAATTTACATTAGAAAAATAATAAATCAGATAAAGGTCAACCGACACATCACATTTGGAGACCCTCTCTGGTAGCATCTGGAGTAAACGTCCATGTGTCTACAATCAGACAAAAACTGAATGGACATGGCATTCATTGGAGGATTGCTAGAAGGAAGCCTCTGCTCTCAACAAAGAACAAAGCTATCAATTTAAACTTTGCCAGAGAACACTTGGATAAACCAGAGGACTTCTGGAAGTCCAGTCTCTTGACATATGAATCAAAGAATTATTTGGTCACAATCAAAACTGCCATGTTTGGAGAAAGGTGAACACTGTCTACCAAACAAAGAACCTCATTTCAAAAATGAATTCTGGTGGGGGTGTAGGGGAGTTATAACCGAATAAATAATTATACACCCCTTAACATTTATACAGTCAGAAATACTCATAAAAATGAGAACCAGAAAGACATGGAAACAACAAAACGAGTTTTATTTATTATCTGGTTGTTTTGTGGTGTTGAAGACATGAAAGGCAGTAATACTGACTAAAATTGTGAGTTTGGAATCCAACAGAATTAATTATTATCAGCTTATAATTATTATTAGAATAAAAAAAATCTTATGTTACTCTTTTATTAATTTGGGGAACACCTGGTTACTTTTCAGGGTGCATTGGTGCACCTGGGTGTACAGGTTGAGAAACACTGTTCTAATCTGTCTCAAGTGAGTTTTGCAACATGGAATGGTAAAAAAAAACCCAACATCCAATGAAAGTGACTGATCAATGGTTACCGAAAACATGTAACTTCAGCAAAAGGAAAACTGCCCTGAGGAATGAACTAGAACTATTTACACATTTTGGCACATGACAAATTTTCAGTTTTGGGGAAATAAATCCTTTTCTTTAATAAATAATTAAATTATATTTATGTTTTTGTTTATGTTCATTATTTGAAAAGTCTCTCTCTCTCTCTATATATATAAGTTTTATATACAGTGCTGTAAAAAGTGAATCTCTAAGATAATATTTAATAAATTGCCCCTTTTTTTCCAGATAATCAACAGATCTTAATTAAACTATATATTCATTAAGAAAAATCTTTATTAAATGAATTACAACCTCTTTCAAAAATTTTTATGAAGATGGAATAAAAATATTAATAAAAAATTAAGATGTGCCAAAGTAAGTGAACCCTTACATTTAATATTTGATGACTTCTCCTTTTGCGGGTACAATGTCAACTTGTCTTTTTCTATAATTTTTCAGGAGTGAGCGTCAGTTTTGACCATTCTTCTTGGCAAATCTTCCACAATTGCTCAATATTACCTACGTTTCTTTCACGTACTGCCTCCTTTAACTTGAATCACAGATTTTTAATTGGGTTTAGATCAAGACTTTCTAAGACTTGAAATGTCTTTTTCAAACCCATCTTTTTGTGGAATTGCTTTGATGCACTGGATCATTGTCTTGTTGGAAGATCCAGCCCTGACCTAAACTCGACTTTTGAACGTAGAGCAAAAAACTTTCATTCAAAACTACTTTGTATCATGAAGAGTCCATTGTGCTGCCAATGCATACTATTTTACCTGTTCCCGTTGTAGCAAAGCACCCCCCAAATCATAATGCTGTTACCACCATGTTTGTTGGCCCAAAATTCTTTTCTTCAAAAGCTTTATTAAGAGCTTACCAAACATACTGCCTATTGCTCCTCGCCCCCAAAAGCTCTAGTTTCGTCTCATTTGACTATAAAACACTTTACCTGAATATTTCTAGACTATTAATATGATCTTTGGCATAGTTGAGCCCAGTTTGTTTGTGCACTTTCATAAGCAGTGGCTTTTTTCTAGGCATTCTGCCATGAAGATTGTCATCATTCAGATCTTGTTGTGCTGTAGACATTATATGCACATTGATTCTGACATTGCCTTGAAGAACTACAGAGGTCACAGCAGGATGCACCTGGGCTTGCTGAACTAGATGTCTACCTGCTCTTGCAGATGGCCACTTCTTGATAGTTGGTTTTTAAAACAACAAAAATTGCTGAGGATTAAAAGTAGACTAAGGCATCAGTTTTTTTAATTATGGAAAGAACCTTTTCTCGAAAGACAAAAACAAATTTTCTTCATTTCTAAGGCAGATGGAAAAGTGACTGAAGCCAAGATGCCAGGTCAAAACCAATAACATTGCATATTCTTCTTAGGATTTTATCAAGAATCTCTAAATATATAGCAGGAGCACCGCACCAGATGTGGCAGCAATATTCAAAGCATGGATGTATAGTAGGCTTGTAAATATGTAAGACAGATTCTGTTGAGAAAACCTGTCGAGCACAACACAGAAAAACAACTTTCATAGTAGCAGACCTAGCAATTGGATCAATATCAGAAGTGGTCTTTTCCCTATACATCCCCCACTCCCTGTACTGCCATCCATTTACACAAGCTTCTGAGCTAGGTTACTTGCTGTTTTCTTCTGTTCCACTTGCCATCAATGTACCTTGTGAATGCCAAATTTACCAAGCCTTCCTTCCTCTGTATGGTCTTCTGGGGTGAAAATGGCTGTGGTACTTTCAATGAAAAATTACTATACAGATTACTGTATCTCATGCGGCCCACTGTTTGGAAAAGCTGCCTCTGCATGTACTAAAGGTTCAAGCCAGAAAGGTCCTCTTAATTTAACCCAAGCAAGGCAGTAAATTCACTAAGACACAAGGGGTTACTGTATGTTAAAGAATTAGAAAACATTATGAAGGAGTAAGAACAACAGAAAAGAAATCGGGAAGACAGTACGATAACGTTTGACATTGTTTAAAGTTTTGAAGATCAAAGTTGGCCTGAAATCATGGCACTGGAAGAGGTTTCCACAAGCAAGAAGTGTAAGAAAATAAACCGGTTGCATAAAACTTATAGTTACATCTAGCTAATTCACCTGTAAATTGAATAAACCTTGTTGCCATTCTAGTACTGTGATTAATTTCCTAAAGTCTAGCTACCACAGTGGAGAGTTCATCCGAACAATGACCAAGAAATTATTTATAGAAAATGACTGGAAGCTACATTAAAGAAGTGGGGAAATGAGTGAAGCCAAGATGCCAGGTCAGGACCAATAACATTGCTGATTCTTCTTTGGATTTTATTAAGAATCTGTAAGTATATTACAGGAGCACCGGACCCTATGTAGCAGTAATACTATGAGCAAGGACAAATGGTAGACATATAAATATGCAAGATGGACCCTGGAGAGAAATATTGTTTAATTTTGGAGGTTTGTTAAAATTAACAAGCAATTTCTTGCTCCAGTTAGCAGCAGATTGTAAAACACCTGGCAATTTGACCTTATTGAACTGATGTTATCCTTTAAGTTTCCAAATGACGTTTGTGATAACTAACATGTCCATTTTGGCAGTAAGGCATAAACTACTGCTGATGTTTTATGTGCCTACAATTGCAAAAGAATTCCTTGTTGAGAAAGTTGAAAGTTCTTAGGACAATAGAATTGTGAAGTTACCCAAAAGGTTTCGTTCAATAAATGTTAATATTCAAGATAAAATAAATTGCCCACATAATTTTTCTCAATCTTTTATTATCAAGGTACATTATGTAAAAAGATGTTTGCAGAAAAATAATCCTGCAAAAGTTGAATTGATGGAATGACTTGAAATAAAATCTCTGGAAATAATGTAGTAAGGATTTAGAAAGGATTCTTGTCTTTTGCATGTGAGTTTCTTACAAAAAGATTTAAATTTGTACCAGCAAATGGATTACGTTTTGAAAAGATTGCAGGAATTAATAATAATAATAATAATAATAATAATAAAAATGATGATAATAATAATAATAATAAGCCAACCACCCAGACATTGTTTTTAAAGACCACAAACAAAATAAGTGCTTCCTTATTGATATGGCAGTTCCTGCAGACTGCAATGTATCTTTGAAGATATTCGAAAAACTGTCAAAATACAAGGACCTTGAAATAGAAATCTCAAAAATGTGGCACATGGGAACATCAACAATCCCTGTTGTAGTTGGAGCCCTTGGACTGGTTGGAAAAGATTCCAGTAGGCTGATTGAAGGGATCCTGGAAGTCCATGCCTCAAAGAGATACAAAAAATTGTTCTGACAAGTACAGCCCACACTTTACGAAGGGCTTTATCTATGTAATTATTTTTTTTTCTTTGCAGTGAAAAGTGTCATGATGCCATTTCTAACCTTAGGTCCCTGGGTGGGACCCGGAAAGAAATGTGTAAACGCCAGATATCAAAGGAAATAAAAATAATAATAATAATAATAATAATGATAATAATAATAATGATAATAATAATAATAATTATAAGAAGAAGAAGATGTGTTGAATATTGTTCAGATATTTGCACAAAGAAATTGAAATATGCTTGATTTTTAACTGGCAAAAGATTTGAAATGCTGCATTTGACTGAACTAAAGTGTCAGATTCAAATATTGCCGTGTCTCATCCTCTTGGCATCATCATTTATGTTCCTCATAAGATTATCATAGCCCTTTGCTACTCTGTTCACTTGATCGAGAGAGCAGACGTTATATATCTTCATGACACTGACCTTTTTCTTCATTGCGTTGTCGCACACCCTTCAATTTAAGTTCATTTAGATTCATAATAAACCAAATGTCTTTTTAGTTGTTTCAGTGTTACAAAAATAGTCTGAGTAGACTTTGTGAATATTTTTATATTTTTTAGCACCTGAATTTATTTTTCTTGAGATTTTTAGTACTTTGCAGGACCAGTTAATGTTTAAACTCCATTATCATATAACCTGGTATCTTCTTGACAATGTGAAGGAAGAAGAAGAAGAAGAAGAAGAAGAAGAAGGAGAAGAAGGAGAAGAAGAAGAAGAAGAAGACGAAGAAGAAGAAGAAGAAGAAGAAGAGGAAGAAGAAGAAGAAGAAGAAGAAGAGGAAGAAGAAGAAGAAGAAGAAGAAGAAGAGGAAGAAGAAGAAGAAGAAGAAGAAGAAGAAGAAGAAGACGAAGAAGAAGAAAACGAAGAAGAAGAAGAAAACGAAGAAGAAGACGAAGAAGAAGAAGAAAACGAAGAAGAAGACGAAGAAGAAGAAGAACAACAACAACAACAACAAAGGCCTCTAGCCATTGTGGAGAGGGTTCTTGAATGAGTTATGTATTCAGTTGTGTCCATTTAATTTTTGTTCTGGACACTAGTTGGGCTTTCCTATCCATTCTTACTGTCGGCAATCTTGCCCTTTATTATTTCTGCCTACCATAGACTTCCTACATTCATGACCTTATTTACTTCTGGCTACCTCAGACGCTTACCTCCAGCATTCCTAGCCTTTGCTTATTCTGGCTACCACGGGTCCTTACTACTCATTGATCCCAACTTCTGGCATCACGATCTTGACTCAACTCACTTGCTTGATTGGCGTTAATGAACAGCAGAAAAGGAAAGAATTTTTGCATCATATCATGACCGGCAATGAAAAGTGGATACACTACGATAACCCTAAGCATAGAACATTGTTGGGTAAGCCCGACCATGCATCAATATCATTGAAAAAAACAAATATCCATGGTTCAAAGCTTCTGCTTTGCATCTGGTGGGATCAACTGGGTGTGGTTTATTATGATCTGCTCAAACCGACTGAAACCATCATGGGAGAATGCTATTGGCTACAACTGATGCCTTTGAGCCGAGCGTTGAAGAAAAATTGGTCACTATACAAGCAGAAACATGACAAAGTGATTTTGCAACATGACAATGCTAGGCTGCTGCAAAACGGGTGAAAACCTACTTAGAAACGCTTAAATGGGAAGTACTACCCAACATGCTGTATTCACCAGACATTGTCTCGTTTGATTATGGCACATGGCCTGGATGAGCAGCACTTTCATTCTTATGAAGATGCCAAAAAATGGGTCGACCTGTGGTTAGCCTCAAAATACATGTCATTTTACCAACATGGAATTGAAATGCTGCCAGGAAGATGGGAAAAAGTAGTGGCTAATGATGGACAATACTTTTAGTGACATGTTTCTGACTATATTTTGCAAATAAAACATTTGTTTTCATGTAAAATCAGCAAGAACTTATTCAAGGTGCTAATATAGTGAAATAGATATGAGATCTATATGATAATATATTGAAATAGATATGAGATCTATATGATAATATATTGAAATAGGTATGAGATCTATATGATAATATATTGAAATAGATATGAGATCTATATGATAATATATTGAAATAGATATGAGATCTATATGATAATATATTGAAATAGGTATGAGATCTATATGATAATATATTGAAATAGATATGAGATCTATATGATAATATATTGAAATAGGTATGAGATCTATATGATAATATATTGAAATAGATATGAGATCTATATGATAATATATTGAAATAGATATGAGTTATACAAGATCAAAAGTTATATTTCATTTGCTGGCCAGATGGCCTAACCTTAAAACATGGACAATTCATAATAATTTAAAACATTATATTTTTTCTTATAGAGAAAATAATGCTTCATATTTTCCAGAACACATGTTTTGCTGAAATGACATAGTGTCATGTATTTTTTTTTTTAAAGATCTCAGTTTCAACCCTAAAAATTGCTCAAATTTTTGCATGTTTTTGCAGTCAGAATTATGACCCAGGACCCATTTAGGGACAACTCCCTGACATACCACAATTTTGATGCATGCCAAGAGGAGAGCTAAAAGTTGGGAAGGAATGCAAAAAAGATGAATGAAAAAAAAATCCTTAGAAATCAGATTTTTAAAGGGATTCATTTCTCTTTGATGTCTGTGATGTAAGATTCTAAAAATGGTTTTAGCATTAATTCGTTTCTTTAGTTGTTCTAGAGACAATAGGGTACAAGATTCAGTCTCCAATGCTTAGGTATTCTTTAGCTTCCAAAAAGTGAAATGTTTATCTAAAATAGATAAGTAAAATTGAAATACATCTTAGACAAGGTAACAAGGTGAAAGGTGTAAGAATATGTAATGTTTAGTTGTGCACAAAAGGGGTAGCCTTGGGTGTGTCTACAAATTTTGAATCAAATTAACAGTAACTGAACAGATATTACTGTGAATACTAAGTAATTACCTGACAGATGACGAGAAAAATGGAGGCATCGGAGATGTGGTTCCACAGAAGGATGCTAAGAATACTATGGATGGAGCAATGAAGAAGTTTTCTGGAAAATGAAAACACAGAGGACAGAATCAGAAAGAGACAGCAGAAATTACTTGGACACATAAAGAGGAAAGAGAGCTTGGAGAATTTGATACTCACAGGGCATACTGAATGAAAAAGAGACATGGGAAATCAGCAGGACATTTACCTTTTGAGTTTGACTTAATGGACAATGGAATGAGGGTGGAAGATTTGTGTCGTGGAGTTATTTCCTCAGTGGAAACTGTATTTGGACTAAATTCGTCCTAAATAGGTTCAATGTACAAAAACGTTAGGAACTTGTAATAATCAGTATTACGCAGAGTAATCGAGTTGTGGTCGCTGACTACTTTTTGTATTCGACTCCTACTGACTCCTACTTATAATAGATGGGAGAGTCTATTATCTATAGACTAGGTGTCTTTCGCCATAACAATTTGACAAACATATAAACATTGCTAAGAGGTACAAGATGTTGAAGGTTGTGGAGATACATGACCATCCATGTCTTGAAGGAAGAAGAACAGTTATTAGATAAAAATTCTCTTTTTTACCTTATCATCTGTTTTCTACTAAATCCGCAAATTTTTAATCTTATTGTTATATTTTATTTTTTGTCAGTGATTTCCTAGTACCTGCTGTACTATAGATATATGCGGATCCTCTTCTGTTTGGCTTTTTGGACAGGATTCTGGAACCTTTAAAGTTTCAAGAGTTAAATGGTAATCAAAGGTTGCAATTCCATAGGTCAAAAATCAATCTCACAAGCCGAATGCCAGAAAATGCATAAGCCAAAAGAGTAAAAAATTTACATCACAACACAAATCTATCTCTTCACCTACAAAGAGCTAAAACCTGCCTGGTGGTCCAAAGTAGAATCCTTTTATTGGGGGCAAGAAAGGCTGTCATTGGTCATAATTATAGGGAAGTGCAAACAATTACTATATTTTGAGGCTGATTAAAGTGAACACGATCTTGATATAGATATATTCTTTTTTGACAGATAGCACAAAGAATATAAATTCTTTTCCAAGGTAAGACTTAGTTTTCTCCTTCATCACTACAGTTCTTATTTTTATTATTATGATACATTCCTTAGTAATTAATTTTCGAGTTTCTGATTTGATATTTCATTTCTGAGAACCATGATTCACTCAATGTCACTGATATTGAGCAGATCACGGATCTTTGGCTAGGAGGTTATCCGACAGCTGACATCACTGAAAGACACCAAGTGCAAATTGTATTCTGGTATCATCTTAAGTGAGTCTAGGATATACCGTAATTTTACAGTTTGTAAGAACATGGAAGAATATTACAGCCAAAACACTGTCTGAATGAAAAAAATATACAATGAAAATACTCATCTGAATGAAAGAATGAAAATATTTCAGAGCTTCATAAAACATGTTGGCAAATACTTTGTTTCATTAAGAAACACACAAAGTGACTGAATGGAAGCCATAAAATAATAAAATCAATTGCATTTATTGTTTCCTAATCAAATGGGAATTATCTCTGGACATGTTTGACAGCATTTCTCTTAACATTCATGGTACGAAGAATTACTTTTGGACTGTTTTTTTTATTTTTGGCTTTTTTCATTGTTCTTGTTCCAGACTAGGAGCCATGTATGTAGGCATCAATTTACTTATTGACATAAGTCAGAATTTACCAGTTCCACTGTATCTCCTTTGGTTATTAGGCATGTTCTCTCAATTATCTGTTCTTGTAACTCATCGTGTATTATTTTAATGAATGCTAAATGGCATTATTTGGGAAAAAAAATCTAAAATCTACATGATAAACTTTTGTTTTAGTTTCTTTTACATCTTCAGCTCATGTATCTGTGTGTATATGTATGTGTGTGAGTGTGTGTATGTGTGTATGCATATATGTATATTTATATGCATATATGTATGTGTACATGTGCATGAATTTGTGTTAGTATATGTATGTTAGTATATATATATATATATATATGTGTGTGTGTGTATGTGTGTGCGTGCATATGTATGTATATATATGTGTGGGTATATGACTATATATATATATGTGTACATATATATGCATGTGTGTGTATATATTATGCACACGCATGTGTATATGTATGGGCATGTATGTACAGTGACATGCATATGTATTGGATACATGTTATTTTCTGTTATAACTCTAGTTTATGTTCGCCATTTTGCCTGATATTTGGTAAGTAATATCTCGTAAAGTTGTTCTAGTTGTATGTGGAAGGAAAATTAAAAACTCATGGTTGATTCCTTTTTCATTTATCAAAGTTCAAAATTACCCTATGCAAAAGTATTGGATACATGACACTTTTTTCAAATTTCCAATCAAAACTGTATTTTAAAAGACTTTAAATATTCAAATTTTCGATAGTATTGGAATGTTAACTCTGACCAATCAGAGAAGCACAGAATTGTTTACAAGATAGTGCTACTAATCATCTGACTCTTTGATGTGCATTCTGCAATTCAAGGATTAAAAATGGCAAAAACTAAAGAATTATCCAGAGATATGCGAGATAGAATCATTGAACGTCACAAAGGAGGACAAGGTTACCGAAAAATTAGCAAAGAAATGAATCTAGCACTAAGTACAGTAGGAAATATCATCAGAAAGTATAAGACATATGGCAACGGTACAGAAAACCTTCCAAGAAATGGAAGACCGAGAAAAATAAATGAGAGTACTTCAAGGTGGATCAGCAGAAATGTGCAAA
This sequence comes from Acanthosepion esculentum, assembly GCA_964036315.1. NCBI lineage: Eukaryota > Metazoa > Mollusca > Cephalopoda > Sepiida > Sepiidae > Acanthosepion > Acanthosepion esculentum. The sequence continues at coordinate 23,863,519 of OZ038491.1, forward strand.
ATAAAAATCCCTTCATTACTTATTCAGAAATTAAAACTGATCTTGAGGGTGCTGGAATTAATGTAAGTAAGGATACCACTAGCAGAGCTGTATATCATACAGGCTTTCATTCAAGATCACCAAGAAAAGTGCCTTTACTGAAAACCAAACATATCAAAGACCGATTAAAGTTTGTCAAAACTTATGAAAAGAAAGGTATGCAGTTTTGGGAAAAGGTAATCTGGTCGGATGAAATGAAAGTTGAACTATTCGGAAGGAACACAGTGACAAGTGTTTGGTGAATAAATGTCACTGCCTTCAACAAGCACGATACCATCCCCATGGTTAAGTTTGGGGGTGGTTCCATTATGATATGGGGATGCTTTTCATCCAAGGGCACTGGTGAGTTACAAGTTATCCATGGTAGAATGAATGGTAGCATGTACAGGGAGATTCTAGAGAAGAACCTTCAGAAATCTCCAACTTCTTTAGGACATGGTCAGAATTTCGTGCTTCAACACGACAATGATCCCAAACATACCGCAAAACTTACAAAGGAATGGTTTGAAAATAATGGTATTAGTACTCTCAATTGGCCAAGTCAGTCTCCTGACTTGAATCCAATTGAGAATTTGTGGAATACTTTGAAGGTTAAAGTTCATAAGTGGAATCCACAAAATATCATGCAATTAGAGGAATTATGCAAGGAAGAATGGGGTAAAGTAATGGTGGATCAGTGTGAAAAACTTGTGGCCAACTATAGAAAGTGACTGGAAGCAGTGAAACAAAACAGAGGCTATGCAACAAAATATTAAATTGATGTATCCAATACTTTTGCATAGGGTAATTTTGAACTTTGATAAAAAAAATGGATTCAACCATGAGATTTTAATTTAAAAGGCGAACATAAACTAGAGTTATAACAGAAAATAACATGTATCCAATACTTATGCGTTTCACTGTATATATGCATGTGTATGTGCATATATAAGTGTGCATATGTATATGTTTGTGTCAGTATATGTATGTTTGTGTATATATGTGTGCATGTGTGTATATGTATTTTTATGTATATGTATGCGAATATATGGATACATGTATGTGCATGTGTATATATATATATATATATATATATATATATATATGACGCCGACGTGATCGCATTTCAAAACGGAACACTGATCTTAAAATTCAGTTATTTTGTTTTGATTATTCTTATGTCTATCGTCTTTTTATGTTGACTTGAATATCGTTTAATTATGTTTTAATAACTATGTCCTGAAGAAGGCCTACTAGACCGAAACATCTGACGTCAACATTGAAACATTAAAACAGTAAACTTGCATATTCGGATTTTGTTTTTTTCTGTCTGATCTATATCCATATATTTGCTTACATATATATATATATATATATATATATATTTTATATATGTATATATATATATATATATATATATATATATATATATATATGTGCATGTGTGTGTATATATTATAAATATGCCTGTGTATATATTATATGTATGCATGTATATATATTATGTGTATGCATTTGTATATATTATGTGTATGTGTGTGTAATATGAAAAGTAAATACATAGAAAATCATGAAACAAAGCAAGAATTGCTTTAGAAGCAAAAAATATTTTAAGTTTGATGAATGAAAGCAGGTAATAAGAAGAATTTGAAAGTTTACTGCATTTCTCCTCATGCTCTATTTTCTCCCACCTCAACATCTCTTTCCCTCTATACACACACAGGGTGCGATGGATAAAGAGTTGATCATATTCCAGTGATATGGTGATTGATTTATAAATCAATATAATATATATATATATTATATCAATTAATATATATCAATTAATATATATATATTGATGAAGTGTAAGTAGAAAAGAAAATATATCTTAACACACCTGGTGCCAAGGTTAATGACTTGACCATCTTATGTGATATAAGAAAATATCTTGATTGGTTTATAAAGTAAGCTTCTTTCTCAAAGTCTGGTGCATTAAAAGTTGTAAATAAGAAGGCATTTTACATCTCGGATTCAGATTTTCTATTGCTCTGTTCAAACGAATAACAAACAGGCAGATAGACACTCGCTTGAGTCTGGACATTGGGAGGTGATGAGGTAATGTAATTTAATTTGATTTATGATTCCTACTTATTCTCAGAGATCCAAAAATATTTTCCTTAGACACAGTTTTGTCTTTCTTTCATTCTAACCAAAGAATATTTCTTTCATTCTAACCAAAGAATCTTTCTTTCATTCTAGCCAAAGAATTTTTCTTTCATTCTATCCAAAAAATCTTTCATTCTAACAAAAGAATTTTTCTTTCATTCTAGCCAAAGTCTGACAATTATTTATGTGTATCCATTTTTTATGTTTATACATTCTTTTTTCTTTTTATAGGATACAGGTTCGATTCCTGTCAGAGGACGCATATTTTCTATGAAAATTTCTCGAACATTCAGGCCGGTAAATGTTGTTAATACTGTTTATTATAAACAGAGCATTTGCTTAAATATTTGTATCTGTAAAAAGAACATATAAACATAAAAAATGTCTTAAATAATTGTCGGACTTTGTCCATTTCATAATGCATGTATATGCACTCAGCACTCATCTAATCATTTCTTACACCACAAATATTGTTTTAAACCAAATATATATATATATATTTTTTTTTAATCTATATATATATATATATATATATATATATATATATATATATATATTTAAAGACATTTATATTATGTTTAACGTTCTTTTTATAGATACAAGTATTTAAGCAAATGCTCTGTTTTATAATAAACAGTATTAAATAACATTTACCGGCCTGAATGTCCGAGAAATTTTCGTAGAAAATTTTCGCTCTCCGACAGGAATCGAACCTGTATCCTATACGGAACCATCATTTCGCGTGATGTGCCTTAACCTTTCGGCCGAAATCATGGAAGATTAAGTTTAAAGATAGTAAAATCGACCTTGCTAACCAGACGCTCCTCTGTGGCCGAACGGTTAAGGCACATCACGCGCAATGATGGTTCCGTATAGGATACAGGTTCGATTCCTGTCGGAGAGCGAAAATTTTCTATGAAAATTTCTCGGACATTCAGGCCGGTAAATGTTATTTAATACTGTTTATTATAAAACAGAGCATTTGCTTAAATACTTGTATCTATAAAAAGAACGTTAAACATAATATAAATGTCTTTAAATAAATTGTCGGACAATGTCCAAGTCTAAAATATATATATATATATATATATATATATTTTTTTTTTTTTAATCTATATATATATATATATATATATATATATATATTGTATGTTTGGGCAGCAATTTTTCTTTTGTACATGTTTCATTGAACCTACCAGACAAGGAAAATTTTATAAATTGTGATTCAGTTTTCCATGTTTTCTTACAAATTTTTTTTTATGGTGACTTAGTGTAGAGACAATTGATAAGGTTTTATTATCACAATTACTTTCATCCATTGTCTGGTTAACACACTTCCTCTGTCTTTTGAACAGGAGTAGAGGTGTCTCACTCATTTCCTGTTCACAATTAGGTTTTTTGCTCCTTCTGAAGTCTTTCACTTACAGTAGCCCCTTGCATCTTAGTGGCATTATCACCTTGCTTGGGGTGTATTGATTAAAATAAAAGGCACTCATCATTAGTACATTTTTCCTTGTTTATGTTGTAAGTTGAATTCTCTAGAAGTAGTAGTATTTCTAAGCCATGCTGGTCAGAAGTTGGACTAATCAAATGTTGCAAGGTATGTAGGACACTGCCAACGTGTCCCATCTAGTTTCAAAGAAAAGAAGATTGGCGCTTGATTTAAACTGCTTTATATAATGTGTTCTGTCATCTTAAAGATACCTATTGACAATTGGATGTTCTTAGAATAAGAGTATTAGCTACAAGGATTTTTCTTATGGAACTAGGGAGTTTGCATGAGTATTTAATTGCTTCCTTATTGAACTAAGATCACTACATTTGTGGTCAGAATGATTGGATTTCATAGGAATGTTGCTATTAGTAATTATGAAGTTGTCAGTTTTTAATTTTCTATAGTACATTATAATTTTAATTGTTTGCTATGGTCTATTTCTCCACAGAGTGGAACCACTTCTGAATATTGTCCTGTATGACCCACAGATCTTCTAAATCTTTTCCTATAATCCCTTGATGTAAGGCAGGCAGACTGTGGTAGGGTAGTTGTTATTCTGAGGGGTACATTTAATGCTGATGATTTCCTGTTGGGATGTGACTGGACCACTGTAGAAAAAAAAAAAAATTTAAGATGAGTGGGGGTTCAAAAAGTGTAGTGTGACACTCGCCAGCAGGTTATCTGTTTTTTCTTCTTCTTCAGTTGCCTCAAAGAAATGAACTGCGTGGCTCCCTTTCTCAGCCATTGCACTGTGCAGTTGTGAAACAGACACCAACTCAGCTGTGCCTACTTCGACTTCCTCTTTGTCCGTCTGTCAATCTGTACATCGAACTCTAACACACACAGTCCACAAAATGGCTCCTGTTTTTGGTACTGCTGGCACCCCACTTTTTATGCTATTCCAAGATGGCCAAAATTTGCATGTGTGCAGATATCTTCTCGTTTTGGACAAGATAGGTGCGTATAAATTGTGTCTTCAATAGCGACCATATTTCTTTTTTGTCATTACTTTGCAGGCAAGACGCGTTCATGCTCATTTTGAATTCCGAGGTAAGTCATGTCTTTCGTTACAGCCATTAGTTATGATTTTTCTGCTGGTTTTGTATGCATTGAAAAATTCACACTGTATATGGATGGTGGTAACTGAAATTCAGGTATTTTCCTGTGAAGGTCGGCATACCTAGATAATGCAGTGTTTTACCAGAAACCTTTTATGAGATCTGAAGAATGAACGGGTGTGGTTAATGTGTTGCTGACTGTTTTACCCCATGGGAGTGTGTCTGTTCTCAAATGCATTGTAAATTACTTTCTGATTGATTGCCAAGTTACATCATGGCTGCATAATTAGCTCTGGAAATATTCAAAATATTTGACAACTTTCCAGGAAGATGTCACCATCATAAGCATTTTTAAATAAGCATAATAAAAAATATCAAGTTAAAAAGAATATTTTTATCATTAAGCCTTTTAAAAATATGTGCAACAGTTACCTTCTACTTAAACCCCAGGTTGTCTGAGCAAGTGAGGCTTGTTATTCATTCTTCCTCATTATATGTAAGTAGTATTTTACAAAGAGACTATATTCATGCAACAAAGCCAGAAGAAAAAAATAATATAAAAAAAAGGCCGCCTGCTGAAGAAACAGTGCAATGATTTATTGTAAAGACATTGGCAGACAACATGTAATAAACTTACTTGTTGAAACATTGATTTTTTTCCACTTCTGTCCATTGAGCCTTGCCCTTCATTCACATCTCACCTGGTTAAAACTGAGTTTTAGAAGGAAAAAAAAAGGGAAAAATTTTTTGAAGAAAAAATATTGTTGGTTTGACAGGTTATTAATTCAAGTGTACTTTTTAAATTTTAAGGGCTCAAATTTAGAAGCAGCTTTTTTCTGTCTAGTATTTTAGCACATTGAATATCAAATATTTTATTGTATCTTTTATTGTATCCAAAGGCAAATAGACAGAATACAATGGAAATGTTCAATGTGAAAGACTGGCCCAAGGTAAAAATATTTGATCCACCATTCACATTTAAACTGCATTGGTTTTTTCAGACTGAACAGTTTTATTAGCATTCAAATTGTAAATAATACTTCATTGTTTTTGCACGTATAAGCATTCTGATAGAACTTATATTGAAGGCAAATAGAAAGAGGTGTAAGAAAAGGATATATCTTCTCACCAAACTTATTGAACCTTTACAGCAAGGTGATCTCAGAGGACTAGCAGTCTGACTGAAATTTATCATTAGCAGGTAAAATCTTAACATAAGATATGAAGATGACAAAATGTTGATAGCAGTGACATTGAAAGAAAACTATTTCCTACAGATGGAAGTAAATGAAAGTGAGACGAAAGGACAAACGTTTTCAGAAAAAGGAAAAACCCATGATACAAGTTAGAGATGTCAAATACAGAAGTTTAATTATCTGGAAATTGTTTAAGATGATGGAAAATGTAACTCTGAAATCTGAAGGTGAATTGGAATTGTGAAAGATGCCTTCCAAAATCAAAGCAAACTATTAAGTAAAAAGGAAAACTTTTTTTTAGAAACAAAGATTAAAGTACTGAACTGTCATGTCTGTAGGACAATGAATGCGGGACCATCTCATCACAGATGACGAAGAGACTTGAGGTAACAGAAATACCATTCCGCAGAAAGATGCTGCAAATGCCATAGACTAAACATGGAACAAAAAAGTTTTACTGAAAATGAAAACAAAAAGGACTTAGAATTCGAAAGAAACAATTGAAATTTCTACGGTAACTTAATGAGGAAAGAGGGCTTGGAGAATTTGACACTCAAAAGACATACTGAAGCAAGAAGAATAAACAGTAAGAAATCTGCCTATTACACTTGTGTAAATGGATGGCAGAACAGGGATTAGGACAAATGGTGAAAAGACAAACCTTATTAAGAGCTATAAAGGCTAGGAAGTCGTTGGGAGCCATTATCGACCATGTCCTGAAGGGACAATGGCACAAGGAAGCAACTGTTGTGAAATGCTGATTTGAGAGATTTGCCCCAGGTAAAAAAATATTGTTATTAGATAGAACTTATATATCAGGATCTTTTCTAGGATGACATTTCTTGTGACAATCTAAGCAGAATTGTTTAGCTCCATCTGGTGGACAATACATGCAAGAAACTAACTAAAAGAAAGCAATGAATTTTATAGAAAGGAGAAAAAGGAAAGAGTAGAAAAATAATGACAGTGGGAAATGAAATGTTGCTTAAAAAGAAGAAAACAAGGATGACCAAAAGCAAAAATATGCACACACATGTATATATATATATATATATATATATATATATATATGTGTGTGTGTGTGTGTGTGTGTGTGTGTGTGTGTGTGTGTGTGTGTATATATGCACATATATATATATATATATATATATATATATATATATGCCCAAGTATAGGATTGGTGTATACGGAATAAATTCCAATAACCAACAATAACTATTCTTAAAAGAGTGCTCAATACAGAGTAGAGCAAATATAATTATTTATTTGAAAATTATAACATAAATATGTTATAAAATCACTGCAAAAATAGCCATTTTGTTTCAAAAACTTCTGGTGTCTTATCAAGTGATGGTGTTGAATGTAGAATAAAGTGTTTTAAAAGATTCAAATTAATTAACCACCCCTCACAAGAGGAAACGCTGTTACATAAGCTGGAATGACCAATCAAAATACAAGTATACGGGAATTAAAAAAAAGTGACAACGAAGTAAAGTTATAATAGCTATTAAATGCTTTAAAATTGGGGTTTATACTAAAATAGAATTTATTCTAACTAATAAGTATTAAATTATACGATAAAATTTGAAATTAAAATTAAAAATAACCCGTTTTAAAATCTAAATTTAATCTCTATTAAGTTTAAAATTATTAAGTACTGAGGAAAAAGAAAAAATACATATGTTATTCTATTTATTTTGTTTTTATTGAAATTAAGTTGGAATAAACATTAAGATCAAATGTTGCTCTGAACTTCATGACAACATAGATGCATTTGAAGCATAAACAAAGGCAGGGGATGATGGCATCTCGCGAAAGACAATACATACACAATCAGATGTTGAAACAAAATGGCTATTTTTGTAGTGATTTTATAATATATTTATGTTATAATTTTCAAATAAATAATTACATACATATGTATATATATATATATATATATATATATATATATATATATATATATATATAGCCACTTTTCCCAATGAGAAGAATTTATTAAATAAAGTGAGTGAAATATTGATGAAATGTAAGCAGAAAAGAGAATATATGTTAACACATCTGGTGCAAAGTTAATTAGTTATCTTCTATGATATCAGAAAAATATATATATACATACATACACACACACACACACACACACACACACACACACACACACACAGGGTGCGATGGATAAATTGTCGTTTAAATTTTTCTCTCCCAATTTGGCTGACAGTTTGTCAATATTTCACTTCTTTTATTTAATTCATTCTTCTTCTTGCTGGTCGAGGAGGCAATGGCCAATTTTTCTTCTTGAAAACCTGATGAATGCAAGATTTCTCTTTCTATAACTTCCTATATGTATCTCGAAATTAAAAACAATATTCTGCAGGAATAGCAAGAAAAATTGGTCATGGGCACTTTTCCAAAAGAGGAGAATCTATTAAATAAAAGAAGTGAAATATTCTGATGAAGTGTACGCAGAAAAGAAAATATATCTTAACACACCTGGTGCCAAGGTTAATGACTTGACCATCTTATGTGATATAAGAAAATATCTTGATTGGTTTATAAAGTAAGCTTCTTTCTCAAAGTCTGGTGCATTAAAAGTTGTAAATAAGAAGGTATTTTACATCTCGGAATCAGATTTTCTATTGCTCTGTTCAAACGAATAAACAAACAGGCAGATAGACACTCGCTTGAGTCTGGACATTGGGACGTGATGAGGTAATGTAATTTAATTTGATTTATGATTCCTACTTATTCTCAGAGATCCCAAAATATTTTCCTTAGACACAGTTTTGTCTTTCTTTCATTCTGACAAAAGAATCTTTCTTTCAATGTAACCAAAATGTGTTGCTAATAAATTTCCACTTTGTCCCATCATCTTCACACACACACACACACACACACACACACACACACACACACACACACACACACACAATGCGTGCGATGGATCTCATTTTTGCAGATATATTTACCAAAATTACACAATAATATCTTGAAATACTAAAGAGTAAATTTATTCAATGAAATCATCATTGGCTTCAACCACGGCCTGCAGATGACTTCGGAATCTCCTGCAACTCTTCTGGAAAAGCCTCCTTGTTTAAGTTGTGCAATGCGACCATAATCCTTGCCTTCAGTTCATCTTTGGTGTTCCAAGGAGTTTTTTTGCTCTCTCACTCAACTGCAAGCCACATATAATAATCAAGGGGTTTGCAGTCTGGGGAGTTAAGTGGTCACATGTAAGGGGTGATGTGGTTGCAGATATTAACTGGGTTCTCCTGCTTAAGGGGCATGTTGAAATGACCTGTTGCCAGACATAGGGTCTTCCAGCAGCCACCCACTTGACCCATGACAGCACTACCTCCTCAAGGAACTTGATGTAGGCTTCTGTGTTGAATCTGAGGCTCTGTCGGAAGATGAATGGAGGCATAACATCACCATCACTAATGATCACTCCAAACACCTTCAGACTCATCCAACACTCATCTAACTCTATTCAAATACACTTCACTGTCCTCAGATTGGCACCCAAACACTCTGAAATGTTTGTATTGGAGTTTTGGGGTGAATTCTAAGAAATGCAGCATGCAATTTCCAAATTTCTGGCAGACTGAATTGTGTCATGGTTCTCTTTTTCTCACAGATGATGACCAATTGACCCCTACTATACTATGCAAATGACAAAATAAGAAAAACAATGCGTACATACAAAATTAAAAATATAAAATGGTAACAATTTACACATCGCACTATGTGTGTATGCGTGTGGGTATATATATATATATATATATATATATATATATATATTTCAAACCAATCACATGTTACAATGCATTTAAAAATATGGTTCTGTTGATAACATTTTTTTGTCTCATGTTGTTAAGTATGACATCATAGAATTGCATGACAAATTTATGACCTTCATCTGCTAATGTGTGACTTATCATTGCAGAGCAAAGTTCTGTGTAAACAAAACAGGATGTCATCTTTGACGGTGCACATCTCAGTTGTAATGTCCATATAACCAAAACTCTGATGATGACTCATATGAGCCGAAAGCTTAGACTGATGACCAACATAATAAAGAAATATCCAAATGTTAGACAGTTTTAGTCTTTCTCTTGAAACTAGAGCCATTATACGATGCTTGGAACGGCTCATGATAAAACATAATAGACATTCAGTATCTGTAATATTTAACCATATATGTTTGAACAATTATCTGCTGCCCCTATACACTAAACATATATATATATATATATATATATATATATATATATATATATACATAGATAAATATAAAAGTGAACATAGAAGTCAACACTTAGAGACGATAGTCTGTTTCATGCTAGATGCAATCATCAGGCAACTACTGCTGTTATTTTTCTTGGCTATTTATATATACGGGTCAGTGGTGCATTGTGGGTAGTCTATTTTGGTGGTTATTTTACCGGAAGTCATTTATTTGTTTATTTATTTATTTGTGTCAAATTATTTTACTTGTTTTTATTTAATTTTATTTTTATTTTTTATCTTATATATTTATTTATTTATTTTTTATTTTGATCTGTTTTATACAGTTTAATTAATTTAATTTTCTTGTTCTGGTTGGCTGGAGTTATGTAAGGTATTTGAAAACAAATGCAGGAGAGCTAAAGAGCAATGAGTCAACAAAATAGAAAGAATGAAGCAGATAATGTATAAAAGAATAGAGGACAAAAGACAACAGGATGGATAAAGATTATATTAGAGAAGGAAAAAAAATTCAGGGATGGAATGAATAGATTGGAGCAAGTCTTCCATGGTGAATGAGGACAGCCAACAATATCAAAGAAAATATCAAAGGACCAGAAATATTAAAATCTGAAGTGGTCAAACTGAACAAAGACAAAGCAGCTAGACTAAATGCAATTGTAATAGAAATGCTGGAAGCCATAGATTTCAGCATTGACAAGTTTAAAATAAAATATACAACAATGGGGATATACTGGAAGACCTAAGTAGATCCATTTTTGTAGCACTGCTGAAGAAACCAGGTGCTAATGATTGTGAACTCCATCGAACAATCAGCCTAATAAGCCACATAACGAAACTGATCATTGGAATTCTGATTGATAGAGCACGGAGAAGAATTAGACCAGAAATAGGACAAGGACAGTGCAGTTTTGTTAAAGACACTAGAACAAAGATTGCTATTGAGATGGTTAGATGTAAGTGCAAGTTCTATGCTAACAGTTTCTTCTATTGCCCTTCTCACTTGTGCAACTTACGTCTGACTCCATACTTCCCACTCAACATTAATGTTCAAAAATTTAAATGTCATGTCATGGTTGCTGTTCTTTTATTGTTCTTGTGCCTTAAAAATGTTTCTCTTTTTTCTGATTCTCTCCCACTCAGTAACCCATTGTGCCTTAGTGGCTTTACTGCCTTGCTTGGGATGAAATCATTAAAAAAATGTACATAATAGTATACCATTTTATATAAGTAAATCATAGTATACCATTTTATATAAATAAATTGGTGTAATGGAATAACCTGTCAACCCCATGAGTGACTACACTATAGGTAGTAACTACCTATAAGTATCTGTAAGTCAACGAATTACAGAAACTAGCTGAAATCTTTTTCGGCTAAACAATTGAATTCTCTGCCTTCGGGCAGAGAGCAACCCAGACAAGGCTCTGCCAAATGGAGAGATAGACTAACCCTGAACCTGTTTATATGTGTTTGAAGGGAATATTTTGGGCTGAGCCTACAAGCTCGGAAAACCCACGTGAAACTTGGCCTTGTGCCACATACAACCCTCGTGGGGTGGTGGTTAAATATACTAGCCAAAATCTTTTTCAGCTTGCTGGTCAAACTCTCTGCCTCTGAGCAGAGAGGAACCCAGATGAGGCCCCATGCCGAAGGGCAGAGTCTCGTTCAGGGAGGTAGACCGACCCGATCCTGTTTATACAGATTCTACGGGGAATTTTTGGCCAAGCCTAAGGGCTCAGATGTCCCATGTTAAAGACAGCCTTGTGCCACATTTACCCTTGTCGGGGATGCTAGTAAATACTGACTAGCTGGGATCTGTTAAGTATGACAGACTTACATAGGAAATACCAATCTTCAAATAGTAGCACTCACTATTGGATTGACTTGCGATGACCTTGTGCATAACTGTTACCTTTATTCTTATTGTACTGGTTTTTTACAATAAACCTTTACTTATTTTATCCACCTTGTTTTTCAAGTATATATTCCTATTAGCATGGAATATAACGTAAATCAAAGTACACCATTTTACAGTGCTGTTTGATAAAAGTGACTCACCTGATTTTTTTTTGCCTAATGTTTTAGGGTCAAACTAATTTTTAATCTTACTAATATAGAGACCTCTTCCCGACAAACTAAAAAAGTTTACTCACCCTAATGTATTCTATTGATAATTATAATTTTGGATATAAATGAGATTTAGGGAAAAACTCTGTGCAAAAAAAGTGACTCACTTATTTCCTTCAACTAGTAATCAATAGAAATATAACCGAACAGCTTTAAATAACGAATAATGGAGGTATAATTTATTTATAATAGGTAATATAGTTCAAAATATTTACTAATCTATGGGTCCTCCTTTATTTTGAATAACCTTTCAACCCTTTTTGCCATTGATTTGATTAGGTTCTGGCAAATCTCATCTCCGAGCATTGAATTCCATTCGGATATGAAATTCACAATCAAATCCTCTTTGTTGCTCAACTGCTTTCTCGAGAGCCTGTACTTTATAATGCTCCATAAGTTTTCTATGGGTTTGAGGTCAGGTGATTGGGGCGGCCATGTCATAACACTCACCTGCTTCTCATCAAAGTATTCCTTCATCAATTTTGATTTGTGACAGGGAGCATTATCCTGCATGAAAATGAGCTTGGTGGGGTCGATATGCACCCTTTCAGCAGAAGGGAGAAGACAAGACTCTAAAATTCTCTTGTACTGCTCACTCCTGAGGGTCTTTTCAATAGATTTTAAGAAACCAGTTCCATGAAAAGAAAAGCATCCCCAGAACATTATACTGAACGGATGCTTGAAAGTACTTACTGCTAAATTCAAAGAGCTTTCAAAGCTTCTTCTTTGGATTTAGCTCAACTTTTGTTTCATCAGAGAAGAGAACATTTAGTAAAAAAAATCAGGTGTGTCACTTTTATCGAACAGCACTGTATATATGGAACTTGACTGTGTAGATATTGTAATGCAACTGTACTAATTTAAAATAAATTTACTTAATAGTAATTAAAATTGAAGAATAGTTACCAGAGTAAATGGTCACTTGAAAAAGATCAAATATTTAGTCAGTCAGAGGAAAAAGCAAAAGGGAAATATGAACACTTCAGGAATTGCATTCTTTTGGATTCCACATGACAATGCTTGGTTACATTTGCTTGGATAGGAATTCTAATGGCCTGCGCCTTTAAACCCCACCTCTTAACCCCATCAATAACATTCAAGAAAATCCTCAGAAAAATGGTTGACACGTGTTGTGCAACAAGAATTAATGGAAGAATGATTAATAATACAGACAGTTGCCCTGGGGGCGAAATCCTGAGCCTCTCTTTAGCTTTTAAAACGCCTTTCAGATTACAGCCTGGCTATTTATCTATGCCCATAGATTTGTATGGGGGGATTGATGTTATATCTACATGAGTATATATAAAACCTCTATACTGTGTGAAGGGGGCGCATCTATTGCCATTGTGCTTTACCCTAAGGGCTTACAATGACTGCTTATCATCAGTTACTGTGAGTTGTTATAGCTTTCAGTTGATTATGGAAATGATGCGACTGGTTGCATCTCTCTATTGTGATTGCTGCAAGCAAAAGCTCTCCATGGAAAAAGAACGGAGAAAGAAAGGCATGACAGCCACATAAACACTTTGGCATTATACTCGGTACATCATATAAGCCATTTTGCTCAAAGTGAAATTTACATAGAATTATCAAGCATTAGTCATATAAACATGCACACACATGTGTGTGTGTATGTTTAAAAGAAAAGATGCTGCCCAAATATACAGTTATATATATATATATATATATATATATATATATATATATATATATATGAAGAAATATAGTTTTAATGTATGCTATATTTATGGGATAAAGTGCTCAAAATCAGAGATAGAGCATATGTGCATATAAAAGTGAACATTGACGTCAACTCTCAGAGGCGACAGACTGTTTCATGCTAAACACAATCATCAGTCCACATCAGCCTAATAAACCACATAACAAAACTGATCATTTGAATGCTAATGAATAGAACATGTAGAAAAATTAGACCAGAAATAGGGCAAAAACATGTGGCCTGATGATTGCACTTAGCATGAA
>OZ038491.1:23882794-23900294 GCA_964036315.1 Acanthosepion esculentum
GGATCAAATTCTCTAGGTCCTCTTTCCTCATTATGTGTTATTGAAATTTCAATTGTCTCCTTCTGATTCTAAGTATAATTGTCCATATTGTCTCCATTTTCAAAAATTTTTGTCGTTACTCACATGTTCAGTCCATGATATTCTCAGTATCCTTCTGTAGAGCCATATTTTTATTACCTCCAGTCTTCATCTGTGAAGAAATTGGCCAGCATTCATTGTCATATAGCAGGATTGATATTATATAATAGTTCAGTACTCTTTTCTTTGTTTTTAACTTAATTTTCCTGTTTCTTAATACTTTGCTTAGCTTTTTGAAGGCATGTTTTGATATTCCAATGCCCCTTCTGTTTTAAAGTTATTTTGTATCTTTTGTTAAATTTGATTTTGGTGTATCCAATTTGTAATTTACATTTTGAGATGCTCTTTTTGCTGACAACCATACAGCATTCTTTTTTTTATATACTTGCTTTCCTTCACTACCTTCCTGTAGTTTCTTTTCTTTGTCTGCAATCAACAGTCTCCTCTGCATATCTTATGCTGTTAATATTGTGACAATCAATAATGAATCCTTGTTGGACCTCTAATTCTCAGAAGATCGCCTCATAAGTCCAGTGAGAAAACAGCCGGTTGTCTTAAACCTCTTTTCTATTTTTGCATATTTACTGAATTCATTTTTTATCCGTATGCAGGTGGTTTGTTCTGAGTAAAATTTCTGGATTAATCTAATACCCCTTCCCAAACATGTCAAAGTTACCTAGCAGTTCCAACAGATCTTAGTCATATACTTTATCAAATGCTTTTACATAATATATAAAACATAGGTATAGATCCTTTTGCATTTCTTTTGCTCTTTCTGATATTCTAAGTATAAATATTGTATTTCTTGTTCCAGTGTCTTTAACAAAACTGGTCTTATTCTGCTATGCACACTCAAACACAAATTTAAATATATAAACCCTGTTCATGAATACACAAACATACACACACACACATAGACACACAAGCATATGCAAAATAGATATGCATACACACACACACATGCAAAAATAGCAAACATACACAGACACACACATATATATATTTATATGCATACATTCATATACACACATAAAAATGCATTTCTATAGTTCATTAACTAGTAGACTATTATCACAGTCAATCCTCACTGGGTGACATATATTTGTGACCCAGGGATGTACTAGCTATGTGTAGAAAATATTAACTAAGGTACTAAATATAGTATGATTGAGTGATTTGTTTTTTTTTACAGTTTATCACCCCTTTTTGGCTTATTTAAAGTCAAAACATATTTTGGATTGCGAGAATAATTCTCTTTTTTTGTGAGTGAATATTGCATTAATAATTTTTTAAGAATAACAATTTTTCTAGATATAAGGGCTACTATTTAACCCATAGCTGGGGGTGAGGAGATGGCTTCATATCTTTCCCAAAATTATTTACACCTAAATGAATGTAACAAACCTGACTGGAATTCAAACTTGCCTCTCTGATTTCTCATACCGACCCACTATTCACTGCACCCGCTGTAGCGCATTTAATATAGTATAAAGCCCAAATTTATTTACCACTTCAGAAGGGCAAAGGTCAGGTTTAATGTAGATTTAAGGTAGATTTGTTTGTTATGTTGTAGGTGATTATCAGAAATATGTATAAAGACAAGTAGATATGAACTGGTAGATGGAAATATTCATAAATATTGTTTCAATTTGCTGCATTTATACGCAGTAGACTTAATATATTTTGGAAGAAATTATGCTTATGGGAATTGGGGTGGTGCTATTTTATTCAAAGTGAAAAATATTTTCTCCATCCTTCAGAATTTGCAATGTTATTGGTCCTGATCTGGCATTTCGGCTTCATTCATTTTCCCACTGCAGTAGCATAATTTCCCAGTGCCTTTTCTATGAATATTTTCAAAGTAATTGTTCTGATGACCTCTCCTCTTTTGTAATTCTACTTCATGAATTTAAGTGCAGTATACTTGATTGGCAGCTAGGTCTCATCATTTTACTGCTGAAATTGCTACATGTAAGTGTAAGTTCTATTCTAATGATTCCTTCTATAACATTTTTCACTTCTTTCTTTCCTGTCAACTATGATTTTCAAAAATTTAAATGCAACATCAATCGTCACCTTCTGTCTCCTTGAATGCTGTTCTCTTTACTGTTTTTTCTCCTCAGTAACATTTTCTCAGTTTCCTTCACTCTCAGTAACCCCTCACATCTTAGTAGATTTATTGCCTTGCATAGGGTGAAATGATTAAACTCTGGACATTGTTGCTATGCCTACACAACATCTTTTATCTGTATACTGATATTTTTTTTTTAGAATAAGTAATTGTTGAATATTTTCAAGTCTAACTTTGATGAACTTTTACATCTTCAGCAAAAACAAAAATAAAAAACACAAAAAGAATGAAATAAACAAAAAAGGAAACCAGTCAGCTGATTGTGAGATTAAACACTTTATTAAACACTTTATTAAACACTTTATTAAACATCCAATCAATTAGTTGATACTGGAAAAATTTCAGAGAAAATAAAAGTATTCAAAAAAAAAAGTCTAAAAATATCAGGTGATTAATAAGATACTACAAATTGGGCGTGATGAAGTCTGGACATTTTGTGGGTAAGCAAGAAAGAGGGTTGGATAGGAAGGTAGATTAATCAGTAACCACACACACACACACACACACACACATACATACATATATATATATATGTGTGTGTGTGTGTGTGTGTGTGTGTGTGTGTATATAGGCAGTAAGGTAACTGAATTGGTTTTATAATTGGACTAAAGCTGTAAAACCTGTAATGAAACCAGTGACTTTCTTATAATCATAATTAAGAATTGTAATAAGAATTACATTTTAAAAAATTCTCTTATGCTAATTGAAATGATAAAAATTCCATTTTATCTACTCTTACTAAATATTGCCTTGATATGAAGTCATTTTTTATTAGAGAATTCATATTGTAATTATTTGCAAATGGTGGTTATCACTAATCTTAATTATTATTATCAACTACTCCCTCTGTTCCGAAATAGTTGTTCCATAGCCGGAAATCTCATGTGGAATATACTAATTCTTAGTTGAATTGTTTACCGTTTACATTAACAGGTTAGCATTGATGTTCCTCAAGTATTTATATTAGCTTATTCAGGTAGAATAATTTAAAGCGCAAATTATATAACTTTTTCACCACATTAAAATTGTATTTTTTTCAGACCACCCGCTGACAAGAGATTAAGATGGGAGAAGAGAAGTCAATTGGCAGAAATGCTAAACGAAATTGCAAGAAGCACGAATTGACAAATAATGAACGTAGTGCTGTGTTGCAAGCACTGCTGGAAAGATCCACAGATCGTGTCCTGAAGCGTGGTGCAATAAAACAGGTTGCAGATGAATTAAACATAGCTGAAGAACATCTGGGTTTGCAAATTGAATTAGTTTGCCAGCCTCCAAATAGTCCTGATCTCAATGTCCTTGATCTGGGTTATTTTAATGCAATTCAATCAATTCAGCACCAGCAAGCTCCAAATAATGTTGACCAGCTCATTGAAGCAGTGGAAGAAAGCTTCAATAAACTTCAGAAGTCGAAGCTTAACAATACTTTTCTAAGTTTGCAGTTAGCAATGGAACAAGTTATTTTAGTTGACGGCGATAACAACTATAAACTCCGACACATGTCTAAAGAGAAGCTTGAAAGAGAAGGAAAACTTGAAGCATCCATTTCTATTTCAGACAGAGTTGCAACAAAAACTGCTTTTGTTAAAGTAAACCTTCCCCAGTTATTTTTGTTATTAATTTAACTGTTTATGTATATCAGTTTCGATATATTTCACACTTATTTATATGACAATTCACTAATATTACTCATTTACTGTTGAGTATGGGAATAGATGATATTTTTTGTTCTTTTTGGTGTTTTTTTATCTACTGGAACAATTATTTTGGAACAACATGAAAATTTTTTTGGTACAACTATTTCGGAACGGAGGGAGTATTATTAAAGCATTGTTACTACAATACCATGATGAAAAAGAATGCAGAAAAGCCAATGAAAAAACATCTTCGGTTGGCAGCTCATAGATAAGCAGCTTCTTTCTTTGACAGGCATTTTTGTCATTTTATATTTATTAAAAAGTAACTCAATTACTAGTGGTGACTTGTTTAGATTGCAAATTGAATATACTTTCAAAGTTAAAGTATATTAATAGCACTTCTACAATGAGATGTTTTTACTATGTTGTAGTAACAACTATGCAAACATAAAAACTCATAAACAACTCATAATGAAAGGGAAAAAAATATTCCGGGTTAAAATCAAGTGATATTGCTATTTTATTTAGAGAGTGGGAAAAGGCAGAGAGTGTTGACCTATTTTGATATACTGACCTCAGTATGTTATCTGAGGATGGTGGATGAGCATCAGGATGGGGAAAAGCTTCAGGATGGTGGAAAGGCTTGAGGATGATGGAAGGCCTTCAGGATGGTGGAAGGGATGAGGATGGTGGAAGGCCTTCAGTATAGTGGAAGGGCTTGAGGATGGTGGAAGGCCTTCAGGTTGGTGGAAGGGATGAGGATGGTGGAAGGCCTTCAGGATGGTGGAAGGCCTTCAGTATAGTGGAAGGGCTTGCGGATGGTGGAAGGGATGAGGATGGTGGAAGGCCTTCAGGATGGTGGAAGGCCTTCAGGTTGGTGGAAGGGATGAGGTTGGTGGAAGGCCTTCAGTATAGTGGAAGGGCTTGAGGATGGTTGAAGGGATGAGGATGGTGGAAGGCCTTCAGTATAGTGGAAGGGCTTGAGGATGGTGGAAGGGATGAGGATGGTGGAAGGCCTTCAGTATAGTGGAAAGGCTTGAGGATGGTGGAAGCGATGAGGATGGTGGAAGGCCTTCAGGTTGGTGGAAGGGATGAGGATGGTGGAAGGGATGAGGATGGTGGAAGGCCTTCAGGATGATAGAAGGCCTTCAGGATGGTGGAAGGCCTTCAGGATGGTGGAAGGGCTTGAGGATGGTGGAAGGCCTTCAGTATAGTGGAAGGGCTTGAGGATGGTGGAAGGGATGAGGATGGTGGAAGGCCTTCATGATGGTGTAAGGCCTTCTGGTTGGTGGAAGGGATGAGGATGGTGGAAGGCTTTCAGAATGGTGGAAGGCCTTCAGGATGGTGGAAGGCCTTCAGGATGGTGGAAGGAATGAGGATGGTGGAAGGCCTTCAGTATAGTGGAAGGGCTTGAGGATGGTGGAAGGGATGAGGATGGCGGATGGCCTTCAGGATGGTGGAAGGCCTTCAGGATGGTGGAAGGAATGAGGATGGTGGAAGGCCTTCAGTATAGTGGAAGGGCTTGAGGATGGTGGAAGGGATGAGGATGGTGGAAGGCCTTCAGAATGGTGGAAGGCCTTTAGGTTGGTGGAAGGATGAGGATGATGGAAGGGATGAGGATGGTGGAAGGCCTTCAGGATGGTGGAAGGTCTTCAGGATGGTGGAAGGCCTTCAGGATGGTGGAAGGCCTTCCGGATGATGGAAGGGCTTCAGTATAGTGGAAGTTCTTGAGGATGGTGGAAGGCCTTCAGTATAGTCGAAGGGCTTGAGGATGGTGGAAGGGATGAGGATGGTGGAAGGCCTTCAGAATGGTGGAAGGCCTTCAGGTTGGTGGAAGGGATGGGGATGGTGGAAGGGATGAGGATGGTGGAAGGCCTTCAGGATGGTGGAAGGCCTTCAGGTTGGTGGAAGGGATCAGGTTGGTGGAAGGGATGAGGATGGTGGAAGGCCTTCAGTATAGTGGAAGGGCTTGAGGATGGTGGAAGGGATGAGGATGGTTGAAGGGATGAGGATGGTGGAAGGCCTTCAGTATAGTCGAAGGGCTTGAGGATGGTGGAAGGGATGAGGATGGTGGAAGGCCTTCAGAATGGTGGAAGGCCTTCAGGTTGGTGGAAGGGATGAGGATGGTGGAAGGGATGAGGATGGTGGAAGGCCTTCAGGATGGTGGAAGGCCTTCAGGTTGGTGGAAGGTCTTCAGGATGGTGGAAGGCCTTCAGGATGATGGAAGGCCTTCAGGATGGTGGAAGGGCTTGAGTATGGTGGAAGGCCTTCAGGATGGTGGAAGGGCTTGAGTATGGTGGAAGGCCTTCAGGATGGTGAAAGGAATGAGGATGGTGGAAGGCCTTCAGGATGATGGAAGGGCTTGAGGATGGTGGAAGGCCTTCAGTATAGTGGAAAGGCTTGAGGATGGTGGAAGCGATGAGGATGGTGGAAGGCCTTCAGAATGGTGGAAGGCCCTCAGGTTGGTGGAAGGGATGAGGATGGTGGAAGGCCTTCAGGATGGTGGAAAGTCTTCAGGATGGTGGAAGGCTTTCAGGATGGTGGAAGGGATGAGGATGGTGAAAGGCCTTCAGGATGGTGGAATGGATGAGGATGGTGGAAGGCCTTCAGGATGGTGGAAGGCCTTCAGTATGGTGGAAGGCCTTCAGGATTGTGGAAGGAGTGAGGATGGTGGAACGCCTTCAGGATGATGGAAGGGCTTGAGGATGGTGGAAGGCCTTCAGGATGGCGGAAGGCCTTCAGGATGGTGGAAGGCCTTCAGGATGGTGGAAGGTCTTCAGGATGGTGGAAGGCCTTTAGGATGGTGGAAGGCCTTCAGGTTGATGGAAGGGCTTGAGGATGGTGGAAGGCCTTCAGTATAGTGGAAGGCCCTCAGGTTGGTGGAAGGGATGAGGATGGTGGAAGGCCTTCAGGATGGTGGAAGGCCTTCAGGATGGTGGAAGCAATGAGGTTGGTGGAAGGCCTTCAGAATGGTGGAAGGCCTTCAGGATGTTGGAAGGCCTTCAGGATGGTGGAAGTAATGAGGATGGTGGAAGGCCTTCAGGATGGTGGAAGGCCTTCAGGATGGTGGAAGGGATGAGGATGGTGGAAGGTCTTCGGGATGGTGGAAGGCCTTCAGGATGGTGGAAGGCCTTCAGGATGGTGGAAGGCCTTCAGGATGGTGGAAGGAATGAGTATGGTGGAAGGCCTTCAGGATGATGGAAGGGCTTGAGGATGGTGGAAGGCCTTCAGTATAGTGGAAGGGCTTGAGGATGGTGGAAGGCCTTCAGGATGGTGGAAGGCCTTCAGGATGGTGGAAGCAATGAGGTTGGTGGAAGGCCTTCAGAATGGTGGAAGGCCTTCAGGATGTTGGAAGGCCTTCAGGATGGTGGAAGGGATGAGGATGGTGGAAGGTCTTCGGGATGGTGGAAGGCCTCCAGGATGGTGGAAGGCCTTCAGGATGGTGGAAGGGATGAAGATGGTGGAAGGCCTTCAGGATGGTGGAAGGTCTTCAGGATGGTGGAAGGCCTTCAGGATGGTGGAAGGCCTTCAGGATGGTTGAAGGAATGAGGATGGTGGAAGGCATTCAGGATGATGGAAGGGCTTGAGGATGGTGGAAGGCCTTCAGTATAGTGGAAGGGCTTGAGGATGGTGGAAGGGATGAGGATGGTGGAAGGGCTTGAGGATGGTGGAAGGGATGAGGATGGTGGAAGGGATGAGGATGGTGGAAGGCCTTCAGGATGATGGAAGGCTTCAGGATGGTGGAAGGGCTTGAGGATGGTGGAAGGCCTTCAGTATAGTGGAAGGGCTTGAGGATGGTGGAAGGGATGAGGATGGTGGAAGGCCTCCAGGATGGTGGAAGGCCTTCAGGATGGTGGAAGCAATGAGGTTGGTGGAAGGCCTTCAGGATGTTGGAAGGCCTTCAGGATGGTGGAAGGGATGAGGATGGTGGAAGGTCTTCAGGATGGTGGAAGGCCTTCAGGATGGTGGAAGGGCTTGAGGATGGTGGAAGGCCTTCAGTATAGTGGAAGGGCTTGAGGATGGTGGAAGGGATGAGGATGGTGGAAGGCCTCCAGGATGGTGGAAGGCCTTCAGGATGGTGGAAGCAATGAGGTTGGTGGAAGGCCTTCAGGATGTTGGAAGGCCTTCAGGATGGTGGAAGGGATGAGGATGGTGGAAGGTCTTCAGGATGGTGGAAGGCCTTCAGGATGGTGGAAGGCCTTCAGGATGGTGGAAGGAATGAGGATGGTGGAAGGCCTTCAGGATGATGGAAGGGCTTGAGGATGGTGGAAGGCCTTCAATATAGTGGAAGGATTTAATGTGTAGTTAGTTCAGTGTGTCCAATCCCGTCTGTTTCTGTCAACAGCCCAATTTTAATGCTGATATATTTCATTCAACAATTTATTTGTAAATAAATAGTAAAAGAGGACATTTTTAAAGATTTAAAATTAGCTAAACATTTTCATGCCTTTTTATATAAATAATAACCAAGAAATTTACATTAAAATACCTAAGAAATACATATATATATATATATATATATATATATATATATATATATATATATATACACATATATATATATATATATAAGTAATATAAAAAGTAAGTAGCTGCTAAAGGTGTGCACTACAAAGACATACTGGAGAAAAGAGCTTAAGGCCATATTTAATGGCAGAAGCTTATTATAATTTTCTCAGTAACTTTGCAATAATTCCAGTGACTGACCGTTACTAATAGTTTCATGAATTGGTACATAATCAAAAGGCAGTCAGCAATATTTTTTGTGAAATGGACATTTTATACTCACAAACTAAACTGAGCAGGGGGGGGGGAAATGTCTGTGAAGTCAAGTTTGAAATGCTGAAGAATCATTATTACTTGTGGAAGAAAAAATACAAATACCAAAAACAAAATCAAAAACCTTCCTAGAAAGTGTGCACGATAACATGAAAAACATTATTGTCGAAAGAAAGGAGCATAAAAGCTAAAAACAAAAAAAATGTTTTTGACAATACAGACACTGGAAGTCAAAATCTCACTGTTTAAGAAAAAAAAACAAAAAAAAACAGGGATATCAACTTGAACACATGTGCCTACTTAAAATAATGGTTTATAGAAATAAGAATTATTGTGGGTATTTATATCAATTTAAAAATGACTGTTGTTTACATTTGGGGTACAAAACTGAAGCCAACATATCTATATTTCTAGAAGTCCCAACAAGAAAAATGGTTTCCTCAAAAAAGTCATTGAAATCTTGCTCTAATGGTGTGGCATTTGCAGACAAATTGGCAAAGGCATACTTTGGCTCTAGAAGTGGTTACCTTGACGGAAAAGTGTATGCAGGTTTTATTGCTGTCAAAGACATAGTCTTTTTTAGTAGACCTTCTCAATCTAGGTTGATTGTTATTATTTTCAATGATTCAAATGCATGGACCCATTAAAAATAATGTTTACAGAAATTAGAAATATACATTACATTCACATACATACTAATACCCTTGTGCAAAGTATGAATCCAGCTCATCTCACCCCAGCTACGGTTAAATAACAGGACATACTGAATCCTGTAGCCTTGGGTGATGAATTGTCTAAGAGAAGGACAACTCTGAATTCAAAATATGCAGAAGGGCGTTTGGGGATCTTGTGGTATACCAATTCTTTGTATTCAGCTCTTCCAGAATATGTGTGTATGGTTCTGCAGAAGCATTCACCACTGCAATTAAATGTGTGTGGGTAGGCTGACTGTTGGTTCTAAGTATTGAGCTGCTTCACCATCATATGTTGAAAATGATGGGAGAGTCCAATATATATATATATATATATATATATATATATATATATATATAAATTGATTAAATTGGTTGAATAAAATAAAAAAATAGAAAAAACATACCATGTCTATTGAATTTAACAAAACTTGTTTCAATGAATTCTTGCTGCCTAAATAGAGTTTTATATATATATGAAATTTTGGCTTTTTATATGCAGTTTTTCAATTGGATGTACAATTTAATCAAAAATTGGAAAAATGGCATATCATTCAAAAACAAAAACATTGATTGAATTTAACTATATTTATTTAAATGAATTCGTATTCAAAAATCTATGCAAAAAATTGGTTAAATGAAATAAAAAACAAAACATATATATATATATATATATATATATATATATATATATATATATGTTTTGTTTTATATATATTTTATTATTTCATTTTTTATTCTCTATAGTTTAAGTATATATATATATATATATATATATATAATATATATATATATATACACACACACACACACACATATATATATATATATATATATATATATATATATATATATATATATATATATATTTATATTTGGATATGTGGATAGATTAATGATTTTGTGTATACATGCGTATTTGAAAATAGATATTAGATGTGTATATTTTTATTTAAATTATATTTATATGTTTATAAATTCATATAGATTTTTATCCCATAAATAAATGGATAGCTCCACTATTTTAACTGTATGGTATAAATATCAATATCTAAATTTTACAATGGTCACTTTCCAGTCAGCACCTGATGATTGCATCTTGCATGAAACTCACTTGTGCTACAAATGAGGAACAAAATGTATACTTATTACTAGTATATATATATAAATATAAATATATATATATATATATGTTTCATGCTAGATGCAATCATCAAGCTTTATATTTATATATATATTATATATGATATCTAATTTTGTATAATTTTATATATCAACAAACAGTATTTAGAAAAAATATGACAAACTGTAAAAGTTTATTTGTGATGCGTTTCTTCCCTTAGGATTTCAACAAAGCCTAGTCTGATGAAACATGTCACAAATAAACTTTTCCAGTTTGTCATATTTTTCTTATATATATATATATATATATATATATATATTTCTTTGTCTTCTTTCCTTTTCCTGTGAAAGGACTTGTTAAATAGGTCGAAGTGTCTGACACCTTACCCTACCACCCTTACACCTACGTATCTTAATAAAGATAGACTTAAATATATTCCTATCTCTCCCTTCCCTCTCTAATTTCGATCATATTGGTCATCCTCCCCCTCCTCCCCCTCTCTCTATCACCTTAAATCAACTTAAAACTACCCCTCAAAAACTTGTATAAAAATAATATGTAAATTTTTAAACCATTTTCTTTTATGCTTGGAAACTAAAACTATCTTAAGCTTAAAACTATCCCTCAAAAACTTGTATAAAAATAACATGTAAATTTTTAAACCATTTTCTTTTATGCTTGGAAACGTGATCTGAGAAATCACAAAAATTCCTAGTGAAATAAAATATAATCTATGGACCCTTAACATTATATAATTTTGTATAATTTTATATATCAACAAACACTATTTAGAAAAATATGACAAATTGGAAAAGTTTTTTGTGATGCGTTTCACCTGTTAGGATTTCACAAAGAAAACCTTTCCAGTTTGTCATATTTTTACATATATATATATATATATATATATATATATATATATTGAATTTAAATGTATTACCCTTTAATAATCATTACTGATGATAAAATATTTAGATTTTTGATAATTGAATACTAAAGTCATCACCTAATATTTTTTAGACAAATTTTTTAGGGATTTCTAAGTACACACCTATATATATAAGTGTAAGTATGTAGAAACATTTAAAAAGATATATGTAGGTATTAATACATGAAATTACCCATGTATATCGGTACATGTGTACCTGTATGAGTGACTGCACATGTAAAAGAACGTATGTATATATGAAATTTGCATGGACGTGTTTACAATATATGATAGAGCAAAATCTCTAATATTACCTTCAAATATCACTCCATATTAACTTAAAAACTCCAAAATTTTTGTAATAAAGTTTTAAAAAAAAACATTAACAAACATCAAATTAAATTCCTTATAGACTGTTTAAACATTCAAACTTATATCAAACATTATAATATTTATGAACTCTCAAAGTAAAGCAAAACAACAGCGCCTATTTCGGGCCTTTCATTCTAAAGAAAGTTAATGACACTTTCTCTCATAACTTCTTTCTCTCTTTTTCTCTTTATGCCTTTTTCTCCTCTCCCTCTTCCATATCAATATATAACTTCTGTTAAGTTAACCGATTTAATGTGTCAATGTCTTGACTTCTTCAAACAATATTAAATTTGAAAGAATAGAAATTTTACATCTAACTCAATCATATCTATCTCCCCCCTCACTTCATCACTTCGTTAATTTACTTAGTACTGCCCATCATAAATGTGTAAATTTCTTTTCATTTTTCATTTCAACCTTTGGAAATAAAACCTGATGATCCGCGGTCCTTTAAAAGGGCTGTGGTGAAATAATTTATTATATGGAACCTTAAAGTGGTCTGTTTTTATTTAAAATATATATATATATATATATATATATATATGTAAAAGTGAACATAGAAGTCAACACTTAGAGGCAACAGTCTGTTTCATGCTAGATGCAATCATCAGGCTACCTTTTACACATGCTCTATCTTTGATATTGAGCACATTTAACCCATAAATATAGCACATTTTAAGACTATATTTCTTCATATATATATATATATATATATATATATATATATATGACAAATGAGAATGAGGAATCAGTACAATGTCCATGCATGTGTCTACTGAGGCCTGGAGGTGCTTTGCAAATGTTTAGACAGATGAAACATGTGTTTGAGCCATTTTGTTTGAGGGTTTAATTGCCGCATATTTCCACAAGTGGACATTAAGGCCTGCTTTCCTGCATGTGACAAAGTCACATTGTCAGGTAAGGCTATCCTCGAGATGGGGACAGCATTTTGTGTACTTGCTTTAATATCAGCACGCAATTGATCCCAATGTTCAAGTTAGCATCGCTAAAACCTTTGTAGAAATGCAAAGCAGGACTGGTGCCCCTTTGGTCAGATGTTTTGTTTTCCAATGAAGGAAAAGAGATGCTGTATTGCCCTTTCAGACTGTCTTTGAAATTCAAGAGTGAGCTGACAACTGATTTGCTTGTTAGAAGCTGGCCAAAGAGAAATTGTTTTTAGACTATTGTATTTCTGTGGTAAGACACATGAAAAATAGTATGAAGCATGTCATGTATGCGACCAAAAATGTAAGTTTTGCAACATTAGAAACAATTTTGCACTGAAATGTCTGAGGAAGCATTCTATGGGAAAAAGAGATTAAATCTAAGCATAAAATTAACTGTGTTTTTTTCAAAAAATTCTAGTGACACTAAATGTGAATGTTATGTGGAAACTTGGGGGGAGAGAGAGAGAGAGCAACCAGATAAGATTATCTATGCAAATAGAATGCTAGAAAAAAAGGAAATTGAAGTTGACTGTGGAGCTACCCTCAATGTTATCCCACAGGAATGTGTGTAATACCTACCAGCAACCATATACCATGAAACTCAAAATATGGAATGGGATGGAACTAGGGTCCATTAGAAAATGCTGGATTGTGCTACGCAACCACCCCAAAATATGAAGAAATATTCAGTAGAATTCACTGTAGTCAAGAAGAGTTTGACTGCTCTGCTTGGAAAATGAAGAAATAGACCTAATCACTGTGCACTACAATAACATTACTAATGTTAGTTTAGTACCAGAGTGCAAGCAACTATTAGTATTAACAGACTAGACAGATGTCTTTAGGTTGAACTAGGGTCATTACCTGGGCAGGTACACATGCAAGTTGATGAAACTGTCACAATGCATACTGCCTCAGCAGGACACATGCCAGTGTCCATGATCCCTCAAGTTAAAAAAGAGACACTAATGCCACACACCATAAGGTTGGTATTGACTTATTTGAATTTGACAGTGTTGAGTACCTCGTAACTGTTGACTATTTTTAAAACTTCTGGCAAATAGGACACTACTACATCAATTGTCATCCGCAAATTGAAGGTGAACTTTGCAAGATATGGGATTGCATGTCAAATAATTTCTGATGCAGAACCCCAGTTTACATCTTCATCCTTTAAGAACTTTCCTGAAAAATAGGATTTTGAACACTTCATGGTGAGCCCTGGAAATCAACTGGCAAATGGCAAAGTTGAATTTGCAGTTAAGATTGTAAAATGGCTCATGAGAAAAAAGAAAGACAGCCAAACAGACCAGTTTTTGGCATTGCTTGAATGTCAGAAACACTCCAACCCAAGAAATGTGAAGCAGCCCTCCTCAGCACCTACTAACTCACCACACCCACATACGTCTCCTGATGGGGAGCAAGTTGCTAAACCTTAGGACGGTGAGCCTTGAACCAAATGACAAGACTCTACTGGAACACAGACAGAAAATGCAGGTTAAATACTATGACCATCATACACCTGATTTACCTGTGTTGAGTGAAGGCAATGTTGTATAAAAGTACAAGAAAGGTGATCAAGTATGGGAGGATGGTGTTATAAATCACCGATTGGATGAACGTTCATACAAAATCCAGTGAGTGAAACCTATTGGTGAAACAGATGTCATCAATGCAAATCTTCTGAAACAGTAGAACATGCAAAAAATGGTCAGCCATCACCAACCTCTATAAATTTTACACATGACATGGCAAAAACACAAAGCATGCCTGCACCTCTAAAGGCACTAATACAACCGAAACAGAAAAATGTGAATATCCTGTTGGGGTTCGCACATGTACCAGATGAGGAATACGACAGTCAGCATATCTGAAGGACTTTGTAAAACTGGTCATGGATAGTACATGACACCATAGCCTCTGTTTACAATGAGAGAGGATGTTACATTATTGTTTAACGTATGCTCCCTTTGCATTACCGTTTAATGTATGCTCCCTTTGCATTATTCCTTTCCTCCCTAACCCTTTTCATATTCACTTTCTTCTGGTACCTAATAAATGCTGGCCACTTTTCGTATCAGCTCTCTCAAACTTGAGTCTGTCCTGTTTTCTATGACTTAATGTAACAGTAGAGATGTCAGTACTACTGACTCGTACACATCAATTTTCACCTTTAGTGAAACATCATGAGTATACCAAACACTGTGATAACGATTACTGCACTCAATTTCTTTGTGCATTTTAGCATTGTTTGATACAATGGAACCAAAATAGGTAAAAGAGAAAACGTTTTTCGATACACTTTTCCCTAAACATAAACAGTGGTGGTTAGGAAGCTGGAAGATAGTGTTGGTAATCAAGAAACCCTGCTCACTACAAAGGGATACCAGTAAATGACCATTTGAGTTGGTCTTTGCTACACCAATTACACTACTCCATACTAATAAATTGCAATATAAATGTGCATCGAAATTTCCCATGGATAAAGTCCTTCTTAATTGGTTGTGTAATTCAGAGTAGAAATTCTCCTTAATTTCCCCACTAGACTTGATGTGTCGCACATATCACCTAAAGATGGTGTCCTACTTATTTCTGCCAATGTAAATATGCAAGGACATAAGTAACTTTCTAAATTGATGAATACTATTTATTAATCTGACAGATTTTTATCACTTTAAATGTCAGTGTAGAAATTCCATTTATTTACTAGACAATATATTTATTTAATTTTGTCCACCAGCCTGAATATTCAAGAAAAACTTATTAAAGAAAAATATGTGCTCCCCAGCAGGATTTGAACCTGCATCTCTCCTGAGGAACTGATCCTGAAACCCAGATTAAAGAAAAGAGATCACAGAAACATTTGTATATCTCTGCTGGTATGCTATTACCAGAAGACTTCCCATTTACCAGTTGATATATAGCCCCTTTTATCTCAGCAGGAGCTGGGGTAGCTATCCTTTTGGTTGTTCTTAGGAAGCGATGTCCCCATAACACATCTATATAATTTACACTGGATGTTGGAGTAAACAATTTTTTGTCAAATATATATATATATATATATATATATATATATATATATATATATATATATATGCAAGTTTCATTAAAAACGACAGACAAGGTACTATGGTTAAGTTTTTTATTTAATTTTTCTTGTGTACTAACAAGAGCTTTCTTTGCTGGACAAAGGGTGTGTAAGAACTGTCCAAATGTTTTATATATACGGTTAGCATGTTGTGGCTTTGTGGAAAACACAAACATATTAATTGCTTCCACCTGTAAAAAAAGGTTAAAAATAATGGAGGCTTTAATAATAAAAAAGAAAAAGCCTACCCTCAACAATATTAACTATGAACAAAGCCACAACATACTAACCGTATTTGGAAATTAAAACACCACTACTACACACTAAGACGTATACATATCGCACACACTCAATTAAGCATAAAAATCAAATCATCCTTGATAATGGCTAAAGGTATAGCCAAAAGCGCTCGGAAAAATAAAACATTTGGACAGTTCTTACACACCCTTTGTCCAGCAAAGAAAGCTCTTGTTAGTACACAAGAAAAATTAAATAAAAAACTTAACCGTAGTACCTTGTCTGTCATTTTTAATGAAACTTGCATAAAAGAAGGATTGCTGCCTAAATATACATATATATATATATATATATATATATATATATATATATATATATATATATATATATTATAGAACATTGACTGCTGGTGTTAATAAAACAGTGCTTGATATATAATAATAGAGGAAGTTTTCAGTCACCTCCTGAGGATTGCATCATGCATGAAACTTTGTGTTCTGCTACTGGTAACAAAAAAATGTATATTTATTATATATATATATATATATATATATATATATATATATATATATATAATAATGTGTAAAAGATTTCTCTGCTGCATATGCTGAAGCCCTAAGGGTGAAAGTCTTTGACTGATGTCAGATCAGCTGGGTTTTGATCCCAGTGTGAAGCAATACCATGTCTGATGAGCTGTGATACAGCAAAACAGTCTGTCTGTGGATGACTATATAAACTCCCTCTCATAGGTTGAGTACTTTGGAAGAAAGGGAATTTGTTGACTGCCGCTAATTAGCACTGAAAGCTCATCACTATGAATTGAGCACTCTGGTAGCTGGGAATGCTTATATCTTGTATAATGCATTAAAAATTCCCTTTCTCTGCCATGTGCACTGAAAGACTTATGGTGAGAGTCTCTGACTGACGTCAAATCAGTCAGATTTTGTTCCTGGCTTGAAGCAATGGCTTATCTAGCCACACTGATGAGCTGTGATACAGTAAAACATCTATCTAAAACGTCTATCTGCGGATGACCAGCATATATATATATATATATATATATATATATATATATATATATAATTGTCATCCACAGACAGACTGTTTCACTGTATCACAGCTCTTCAGTGTGGCTAGATGTCCGGATGCCTCTAGCTAGGATCGAAACCCAACTGAATTGGCATCAGTCGGAAATTCTACCACTAAGCCGTCAGTGCACAGTAGGGATGAAGGTGAATTTTAGCGTATTTATTTTTAGATTTAGATAAACACACAGTGACTGACAGTGACTCAATTCTATATATATGTATATATATATATATCTGTCTATATTTATTATGTACAGTATTTACATTAGTCGGACTATTGTCCTCATCTTTGTCGCCATATTTGTCACAACGTTTCGGCCGTTGTACGCTCCAGCCTTCTTCAGGTGGTTGGAATTTCGAACTGAACCCTTTATTTCGATCACTGGGGTAGACTGTTCTAGTT
>OZ038491.1:23905294-23937794 GCA_964036315.1 Acanthosepion esculentum
AATTTTATATTAATACTATTAATAATGCTACTAATAATACTAGTTCATCCAGGATCTAGAATTTGAAAGCATATTTTGTTAAGTCTTTGTTAGAATTAAAAGATTTGCTTGAAACAGATTTTTCCAAATATTACTGGTATACTCAGTTCCTTCACTTGATCTTTTCACCTTTTGTCTTGGGAAACATTTCTTAACAACCCGTCATTGTCTTAAAAAGGACAGTCATGTGGTGAGATGACTGCTCTTTGACAGAATTGGTCTTTTCGCTTCCTATCATCATGAACAAATTTTGAACTGTTAACAATTTTTATAACAATGACACTGCCACCCCATGTCGCTATTGCAAGGGAGATAACCGCTGTTTCACTAAATTGGTCTTTTAGCATTCTGGCTTTGTAAACATTTAAAAAAAAAAAAAAATCTTGCCATTGCCCTAACAGCGACACTGCTGTCATTAGTGCAAGGGTGATTTCTAATTCTCACAGTTTCTCTTTTCACTTCCTGGCTTTTTAAACAATTTTGAATAGTCTACCATTCTCATAACAGTGATACTGCCACCTGGTGTCACTAGTGCAAGTGAAATAACTATTTCAGAAGACAGTTACAGATATTATAGACAAGAAGCTTATAAATCTACTTAGCATATTACATATACAAATTATTCATAGTTAAGTCTGAAGAAAAAATATAATCAGAAAGTTCAATTTAAAAGAATCATCTTCAGCAAAAATGAATCATGATTTTTAAAACTAAAACGTTTTTTAAATGCAAATTCTGATCTCTTTTTCAATAAGGTTTGAGTTATCGTTTTCTTTCTTGCAGTGTTTTCTGTTTCCGTGGTTCGTGCTTTGTTGTGTTCAATTTGGTTCTTGTCATGCAAGCCTACCTTTTTGATCTGATTCCAAGGCCAATGTCTATTGGCCGGCACTAACAGGAAACTCAGAATGAAGACATCAAAGTCTGGAAGGAGAAACACGATCATCAGTGGAATTGGTATTATCATGGAATTGTTGCATTGTGAATCCATTGAAAACTTAAGATCAACGTGTAACTGTTTTTTTCTTTTTGACTTTTGAGATGAAGATGTTTCTTCTTGAAAAAAGAAAAGGGATCATTGGAAGAAGAAAGACTTGCTTCTAAGTTTGGAATTTTAATGTTTACATTCTTGAGAAAAGATCTACCATGAATTTCAAGAGACTAACTACCAGAATCAATGATTTTTTAACAACTCTGAGTCTTAGCAAGTCTTTTATAAACATCAATGTATTTTTTTCATTTCATCCAAACTAAAGTCTTATCCATGCATTATTCACTTACACATAAATACCCTGGTATGAATCCATCTACTCCCTCAGCTATGGGTTAAATGGTAGGACTGTATTTGGAAAAATCATTTATATTCTCAAAAAAAAAACTGTTAATGAAATATTAACTCAGAAAAAAAATGTTTTAGATTTAAAACAAATCAATCAGAAGTTTTTTTTTCTTTTTTAACTATATGTCATGTCCCTTCAGGATGTGGACGATTATGGCTCTCTACAACTTCCTATACTTTGTAACTTTTAACAATGTTTGTCTTTTTAGTATCCCTCCCACTCTCTGTTTTACCATTCACTTGCACCAGTCCATTAGGTACGTTACTTGCTGTTTCAATTCACCCATTTCACCTTCAATGTCTCCTGTGAGTTTCAAATTCTCCAAGCCCTCTTTCCTCATTAGGTGTCCTAAAAACTTCTAATATTTTGTCTGAATTTATGAGATGAGTAATTATCCCTATTACTATAAAAGTCACAACTTTTTTCTTTCTTCCTTTTTCTTCATTCTCCAACAAGGCAGAACATTAAATGCAAACTTAAATCTAATGACTTATCATTCATTTTGATTGAGTCATTCATTTTTCATGGGTTATCAACCCCTTGCAGGCTATTTAAAGAAAATTTTTTCAGATTGTAAGAATTTTTCCTTTGGAGATAATAATGGCTTAATGATACAAGTCTTACTAATTAACCCATAGCTGGGAGGAGAAGTGATGGATTCATATCTTTCACAAGAGTATTTGTATGTAATTGAATATAATGGAACTCAGCTGTCAGATTAACAATTCTGAGCAATTACACCACCCACACATTCAACCTTAGAGCACCTGCTATTCCCAAGCAATCACCCATCTTGATACTGAGCAGGCTTGATTTTGTTTAATTTTGGTGATTTCTTTTTATTAAGGTTCACCAAATACAAGGTCCAAGAGCCACTTTAGGCAGGGAATTACTGTGTAAACTTATATTAGCATAGGAAAAGGAGAAGAGTTTGGAGTATAGAGTGGAAGCACACTATAAGCCTCTATCTTGAGTGGCTCTTTGGCTTTTTATTAACATTAGTTAAAAAAAACTCTGGATGCATACTCTTGAAGGCTCAAGAATATATCGGCCGAAATGTTGGGATAAAAATAAGAAACATGAAGATCCTAACTTGTCATGTTGTTAGGTTTATTTTTATTTTAAAATGAGGTTAATAAGAAAAAAACAAAACAAAAAGTGTTTTAGTGTAAATCGTGACCTCCCCTAGAATAGTTGTATCCTGACATATAGTCTACTGTATCCTAAGTTATCTCCCCTTTCCATTAAGAAACTGCCATATTCGTTCGAAAGTAACATGTGTATTTGTTTGCTATTAAAACCTATACAAATGGTTATAAAGTCTTGTTATCTTCCTCTCACAACAATTTTAATAGCAAACAAATAGTCAAAATTGACAGATTATTGTGCCCAGAAAATGTTGATGTCAGGCCTAAAACTCCTAACTGGAAAAAGCTATATGAACACTGGAACACTTACATTTAGCAATTATCTACACACTGTTAAGAGCAACTACAAAGTCCAAAATAACCAGCAGAACTTTTTGGTTTAATTAATAGTATATCAGCAGTGGTATTTGAAATAATATGCAATGCCAATGACTTTAACTCTGCTATGAAAGCCCTTGATGTTGCATACGCCAAATCCATAAATATTGTGTACAATTGATACCAGCTCATAACGCTTAAGCAGTAACCAGTTCAAACAAAAATTTTATACAATGCTTGGAAATCCTGGCAAAAACATGTGACTTCCAAGCAGTAGTGCATGAGAAAAACAATATGTGTGAGATGTGTTTATCAGTGGCATCACCTCTCTGTCAATTCAACAACGCTTGCTTGAAAAATCCTCACTAACACTTCAAGAAATGTACGAGATGGACAGATCACTGGAGCATGCAGAAAAACAATCTCCATGCTACAAGCAAGGTAATATAATTACCACTCCTATAATTTCTTCAGAGGAAAATTCCAATCAAGCTACGTTACAAAAAGATGCTAGACCTAAAGATTTGCTTCTTCTGTGGAAACTCGTGTCATCCATGTTATCTATGCCAACTGCAAAAAAATGTTTAAAAAAGGACATTGAGCCAAGGTACATACATCATCTGTAATTGCTGCATTATATTATCCTCACCCCCTCCCAGTTTCATTTTGTCTAGGAACAAAAACAAAAGATATTATCTTGACCAAGTGAAAAATAAATGGATACATTGTTGATGCCATGATAGATTCTGGTAGCATGGCAACTTTTATTACCAAAAGCACTGCAAAAAAAATTGTATCTTTTTCATCATACTGAAAAGAAAATCAGTAGCCATGGCAGTCCCTAACCAGCACGCAAAAATTGTTGGCGAAGCGATAGTTGATGTTACCCTGATAATAGGACACATGATGGCGGAAGTTATTAAAGATCTGTTCATTTATATCATCATTGGAAAGGGCATCCTGAAAAAGTATGACTTTGAAACTTAATGGACCTGGAGATGAACTTATTGTCGGTGATGTCTCTAAAAATAATAATTTCCCATCCATAGATGTTCCACTTCCTCTGCTCTTGTTTCATTTTTCCATTAATACAACTCCAATCACCACTAAGTCACCCCATCATACTATTGCTGATAGTAAAAGCATAAGGAAAGAAACTGCTAGGATGTGGTAGAAGGGTATAATAGAGCCCTCAGTTTCTCTATGGTGAGCTCAAGTCCTCGTAACATCAAATGAAAACCCCAAAAAAAGAATGGTAATCAATAATAGTGACATTATAAACAGGTTCATAGAACCAGATGCTCACCCTATTCCCAATATTTCTAAAATGGTTGATGATATAACCCACTACAATATGTTCACTACAGTTGATCTTAAATCTGCTTACCATCAGATCTCTATCAGTGAGAGTGATTGTAAGTACACTGCCTTTGAGGTAAGTGGTAAACTAAACCAATTTACTCTCCTGCCTTTTGATGTTACAAATGGAGTAAGTGTATTACAAAGAATCATCGACAATATCATCGATAAGGGAAAATTGACAGATACATTTGTTTTTGTGGATAATGTTACTATATGTGGGAAAACCCAAGAAGAACATGGTTATAATCTTCAAAAATTCTATGATACGGCAAAGAAGTACAAATATCACACTAAATAATAGTAAAAGTATCATTTCGGTTATTTCAATTACACTACTTGGGTAGACTATCAAAAACAATCAGATATCACCTGACTACAAGAGACTTAAACCTCTTCTCAAAATGCTTCCACCTCTAACCTCAAAAATGAATGCTTGGGATGTTTTCATATTATGATAAATTTATTCAGAACTTTCCAGACAAAATGCTACTAGTGAATCACAACAAACAGTTTCTGCTGTCACCAACATTGCTGTCTGCTGTCCCCAACATTGCTTTCTGCTGCCACCAACATTGCTTTCTGCTGTCACCAACATTGATTTCTGCTGCCACCAACATTGCTTTCTGTTGTCAACAACATTGCTTTCTGCTGTCAGCAACATTGCTTTCTGCTGCCAGCAACATTGATTTCTGCTGCCACCAACATTGATTTCTGTTGTCACCAACATTGCTTTCTGCTGCCGCCAACATTGCTTTAGGCTGCCACTAACACTGCTTTCAAATGCTGAAAAGTGATTTAAAAATGCTATTTTAGTAACTGTTGACCCTAATAAAGAATTTGAAGTAGAAACAGACTTAGTGAATAGCTGCACCTTTAGATCAACAGGACCAACATGTTGCATTCTTTTCTTTTACCTTGAAGCCGAATGAAATCAAACATACTGCTGAAAAGGAGACTGATGCCACAGTCGAAGCTTTATGGAAGTGGTGACATTTTAAATGTCATAACAGAGCAAAAAAAATATTAGCTTCATGCTTGATAACAATAGAAAATCCAAGATAAAAAGTGATAAGATATGCCGTTGGCACATTGAGCTGTCCCAGTTTAAATTCAGTATTATTTATCATCCAGGAACTGAAGATACTGTTACCTATACTTTTTTCTTGCATCTCTGCCCTCACCGACTCATTGCAAGAAGACCTTTGTGATTTGTATCTTCAATTATGTCATCTTGGCATTAGACTCCTTTCCCACTTTACCAGAGCGAGGATCTCCCATTCCCTTTAGACCAAATAAAAAGTGTAACCAACTCCTTCACATCCTGTCAATATCTGAAACCAAAATTCATGACCAGTGTTAGAGATGGGGGGAGGGGCACTCATAAAAGGAATACTACCTTTCCAACAATAAATAAATCGATTTTAAAGGACCCTAACCATCATCTGTAAATGGTAACAAATACCTACTTATTGTAATCAACAAATTCTCCTGTTTTCTTTTTGCTTTTCCCTGCAAAGGCACGGCTATCACATACTGCCGGAATCAATTATTTTCGATTTTTGGTGTGCCTGACATGGTACACATCAATAGAACCTCTGACTTCCTCTCAGTAGAAACCAAAAACTACTTGCATGAAAAAGGCATTGCTTCATCAAAGACAAGTAGATACCACCCAGAAAGCAATAGACAAATTGAAAACCTTCATGGCACCCTATGGAAGGCTATTCAGGTAACCTTACATTCTCGTAACATTAAACCACCCTATTGGGAAAATGTCCTGCCTGATGCACTCTATTCAGTTAGAGATCTTTACTCTGCATAACAACTAATGTAACCCCTTCATGACAGATTATTTAAAAACAGCTGCAAATCCATATCCAGAACCTCAATTCCTTCTTGGACAGAACCAGGACCAATATATGTCAGGAACCACACAAAGTCAAGTAAGCATGACCCTCCTATTACCCCTGTTACATTTACGGAAATCAATCCTCACTATAAACATATACGTTTACCATCCAGCGTTGAAACTACAGTCAATATGTGAGACATAGCTCAAAAATCTACTAATGGAGAGAGGAGGTACTTGCACTAATGACAACTCTGCAAACCCCATAGATGCCTGTGAATTATCTGTTAATGTTCATGAAAGTTCTGCCAGCGAAAATGAGGAGACTCCACCTTCTGAGCCTAAAGGAATAAACACACCCTGTGGAATTAATACTGAGGGTGAAGATCCCATTGAAGCTGTGCAAAATTCTTCCAGAATATGAAGAATTCCCAACAAATACAGAGACTTTGTAACTGGATAGACGACTAATAACTACCTTCATAATATTTTTTGAAGGTGAAAATGTTGTAGTGTAAATCTGACCTCCCCTAAAATAGTTGTATCCTGGCAGATACACTACTTGTATCCTAAGGATACAAAGTTACCTCCCCTTCCCATTAAGAACCCACCATATTCTTTTGAGTGTAATGTGTATATTTATTTGCAATTAAAACCGATACAAACAGTTATTTAGTCTTGTTGTCTTCTTCTACTACATCTTCCTATAAATAACACAAAGTTATTTCTAAACTGGATGCCATATATGGAAACTGTAGGGAATAGGGTTAGGGTATAATGAATTACAATTTGGTTTCTGAAAGACAAAATTATTTATGTTCTGATCTGTAAGTTGACTTCAGTTCATTTTTATTTGTCATGAACTTATGCAACAAGAATACTATGCAATTTTGTGCAAACGTCTAACTTGCATCCACTGTTCATTTTATGAAGACCAGATAAAAAGCCAATTTTCTTATTGCAACAGTCACTGTAACAACATCAACTATCCAGTAATATATATCAATTAATTTTTGCATTGTTAAATTACAAGAGAATCATTTATTAACTCACACACCTTGTTTCATTATACAATAAGCACTATTATATATTATATATATATATATATATATATATATATATATATATATATATATATATGTATATATATATATATATATATATCATGTATGTGTATATATATCATGTATGTGTATAAGTTTGGCCCAACCTAGAATTTTTGATTAAAAATGGCTGATGAGCTAAGATTTTAAACAAAAAGAAAAAGACATCACCAAACATTAGAATTGATTTGAAAACAATAAAACTTCCATTACTATAATGAAAAGATTTATTTTTTGTTTTCTTGCAAATTTGTCTGGGTGTAATGATTAAAATAGGATAGTCACGTGTGTAGATGCAAGTTACTTTTTTTTTATTTACAATTCTTGGAACAAGA
The DNA here is from genome assembly GCA_964036315.1 of Acanthosepion esculentum. Classification (NCBI taxonomy): domain Eukaryota; kingdom Metazoa; phylum Mollusca; class Cephalopoda; order Sepiida; family Sepiidae; genus Acanthosepion; species Acanthosepion esculentum. Next base: position 23,912,786 of record OZ038491.1, read on the forward strand.
AAGAGGAGATAATAAAGTAGAAATGTGTAAGTATAGCGTGTTTAAAACTGAAAACACAATACATTTTTTTAATCATTTCACCCCAAGCAAGGCAATAAAACCACTAAAAGTAAGAGATTACTGAGAGTGAAAAAACTGCAAAGATATTATATACAGGGTGTCCATAATGTTTGTGTGCACTTTAAAAAATATATAACTTTATTTGTATTTGTGATTGAAATAATCTGTAAAAATGTTATAAAGTTTAATGTACCTAGTTTTAAGTATAGCTAAAATAACTAATGTGATTTCAGGCATTACTGTAAATCAGTTGGCAAATGATTTCTGTGAACTGCAAAATCGTATTACCCTTTGTATTGCTAATGATGGAGGACATGTGGAAACTTAAATAAAATTTCAATAAAACCTTAAAAAATATAGATTTACTTCTTTCTAATCCTTTTTACAAATTATTTCTATCGCAAATACAAATAAAGTTATAAATTTTTTAAAGTGCACACAAACTTTATGGACACCCTGTATAAATGAACAGGATTCAGGAAGACAGATGATGATGATTAACATTGTATGTAAATCTTTGTAAATCATAATTGACAAGAAGAGAGTTCCACAGGCAAGAAGTGCAAGAGAAGGAACTATTAGAATAGGACTAACGGTTACATTTTGCCATTTCAACAGTAAAATGAAGAGACCTACCTGCACATCTAGTACTATGCTTAAATTTAAGAAGTTGAGGTACCAAATCTCATCAGAAGAATTGCCAGAAAAATAGTCATGTGAAATATATTATTTATATTGATAAAATATTTATAGAAAAGGCACAGGAAAGGGTGAGACAAAATGTGCTTCCAAAAGAACATTTCAAATCTGGACATACAAGAAAATCACAAAGACTTTTTTTTATTCTAATCATCCTTTATAATTTTTTATCATGTAAGGATACAAAAAGTGATTATCTCCCTTTGATTAAGATGAAGTCATACAGGTCAAGCAACAACCTCTTAGTGACACCAATACATAGAGTGATGAAAGTGGTCAGCCCATCCGTCACATTTCAGGAGTCAAACTGAGTAGTTACCTTTTTAGCAGTTGCTTTCTTTCTTTGTCTTGCTCAGACCAAGGCTAAATCTGCCTCTCCCACAGCTAAGAAGCCCATAGTGCTGTTTTCCTTTGGGAATATATGTTCACCATGTATAGAAACTATCTCTGACTCACAGTCCTCAATTTGGGAAAAACCTATGACTCGCCATTTTCTACTTGCAGAATATGTTCTCACCAATAACTTAGAAGAAAAATTTGTCCCATTTGAATCTGGAATCCTAAATATGGCTTTTCCAGAAACACAGAAGAATCTCTGGCAGCTCAAATTCCAACTGGGAATTATGAAAAATAAGACTCACTTTTCATCACCTTTTCACATTGTTGTTGCATACATGTGTTACAGTTCCTCTATGTGGGGCAAATGTAAATATGTGTATTTAATTTTGTGTATGACTTGGTGGTATAAAACTCTCTCTTAGAACAAAGCATGTTTATCATTCCTTTTCTGTCAGCCATTCCATACCTTCTGTGAAATAAGTTGGTATATCATCGATATATTAATGCCCATAATGGGGGACATACAAATGGAAAAATATTCATTTCTTCCATAGCTCACCCATTACTTACCTGATATGATATCATTAACCCCATTAACTTGTGACCATGATGTGATGTTAGGACATCATTAATTGGCCACCTAGACATGATATATATTATTAATTCCAATTAATTGGTAAATCAGCTACCCCCAAGAAACTGTTTGCATTCTGTGCACAATTTGCCAAAAAATAATAATAAATCCCAGATAATTACTGCCTCACATATGGTAATTTTTTTCTTATCCTCCATGGATATCGTGACCAATCAAAAAATTTACCTCCTCAATGAAAGCTGTTGCTTTTTTTTTTTTTGATGAGGTGAGTGTAATTTTTGTTTTGTCTGAAAGAGTGAGAGTTCACGGTGTTAGAATCTGTGAGTTAGATTTTTTTACCCTATTTTATTTTGCCTCTTGGACTTTTGCCGCTTGGACTTTTGATTTCTGATGTCTATACTACTTGTCTTTCCAATCTTTTGGAGTTGTGAGACTGGATTTGGACTTTTTCACCACTGTTGTTACTTTGAATATTTAACAAATTCTTTAGTACTTGTAAAATCCAGAAAATAATCCCAGTATGATATTTATGCACCATTCCAAAGAATTAAATCAGTTCCTTGAGATCCTAAACTATCAGACTTAAGATAAATAATTGGTAAAATTCATGCTCTGACATAACAGCCTTGAGACTTAATATCATTGTCCAAGTCTTGTTAAAAATCAAATGTTGTATGCATAGAAAAATTAGTTAAAATATAAATTGTAAAAAAGGTACAAAATATAAATTTTATTAATACCTACCCTACCTAAAGCTTATGCCATGAAGGTGTTGAGCCCACAAGAGCAACCTTGCCCCACCAGCACTAATCTGCTGGATGTCCTGACGATGTCCTTCCAGCAATTTCATAGTCTGCCACAATGTATTTCCTGTCTGCAGTTGGTGGGTTGAATTGGTACATGACTCTGGCAGAGTGATCATCAAGTTGTTGCAGGACATGACTGAGCCAACAAACTTGACAGTAGATGCATTGATGAATGGCCCTCTGGCAGAGATCCTCATTGGACACAAAATTGAACCACTGCACCTCCTTGGTGATCCTGATAGTGCAGGACTTGAAGCCATGGATATGTGGGCGGTCTTATTGACATACAGTATCACATGGAGAACAATGGAATTGTGGATTCATAATTTGATGTGTCATGAAAGGTCGTTCTGCTAACATTTGATTAATGTGATTAATAAACAAAACAAACTGACATTGATTTTGTTACTATTTTAAATTTCATCATAAGAATAGGAAAATGGAATTAATTTGAAAGAGTTAATGATAAAAAATTTAATATAACCTATGAAGATTCCTCAAATCCTTTTTGGTATATGGTAGAATTCCTTATAGTAACAGTGATATAATATCATGAAAATCCCCACTGATATATTTTCATGGAGATTCTTGAAACATAATATCATGCAATGCTTACAATGAAAATTTGAACAATGAGAAACAATAATGAAGAAATTAAATGTTCATCAAAAAAGAAAAGTCACTAAAGTGACATTAAACTTTGGAGAAATTGTTACATCGTATCTTTCCATAATTTCTCCTCTTTCAAATGGCACATCCCTTTGAGACACAGGTGATAATTGTTCTATATAAATACCTCATCTTTATTATTTGTGTTTTACTTTAACTTCTTGGGAATAATGGTGGAGTGTTTTCCTGCTGTTCCTCTACAGATTTCCTTATCTTAGATAGATTGCCAAGCAAAGCAAAAGAGTCAGGTCTACCATGCTAGTGAGCCTGTAACTAGGTGGGGGTGTAGAAGAGATTGATTCATGTTTTTCACTAAGACATTTGTATGAAAGTGAATGTTGGTAACTTAGCTGGAATTTAATCTTGACTTGTGTTTAAATTCCATACCAATATCCATTATTATAACCCCTCCCACATCCCTCATCTCATGATTACCCATAATTCATGTCTATAATCTGATATTTATAGAATGAGTGATAGGAATATTGCCATACATTTTTCATTTGATGAAACATAATCAGCCATTATGATTTCTTGAGTACTAATTCTTTCATCTTCAGTTGCTTTTCACTGAAGCAATTCTGATCAGTGACCAATTAGTAAACTAGTAGCAGTATTCTCTTGAAGCAATATTCTGATTAGATGAAGCATTGTCAGTCATTATTCCTTTTTGAATATCCATTGCATGGATTGAAAAAAAAGAAGAAACGCTAGGCTGGCTTTATAATAACAACCTAAACAGCCAATAATATTAAAGCTTACACTAGCTGAAACACAGTGAGAAAACACCAAGTTCTCTTTGTATAAATCTTACCAATAGGATACCAGTTCATCAGGAAGAGTCCAATTTGTTATCATAATGTTACTGAAATGCAAGGGGCTACTGAGACTGAAAGAAACTGAGAAAATGTTATTGAGGTAAGTGAAAAATAAATGAGCATGATTCAAAGAATTCAAGGTTGATGACTGATGTGTAGCATTTAAGTTTTTGTAGATTGTAGCTAACAAGAAAGCAAGAAGCCAGGAAAGAGTCCACAAGTGAGAAATGTGATAGACGTAACTATTAGAATAGGACTTACAGTTTACATCTAACAATTTCAGCAGTAAAATTATGAAACCTAACTGCCAATCTAGTACTACCCTTAAATTCATGAAGTCAAGGTACTAAAGAGGAAAGCTCATCCAAACAATTGGCATGTAAGTATTTATTGAAATGCCACCAGGAAGTTATGTTCTGGTGGTAGGAAAGTGATCAAAGTCTAGGTGACAGGTCAGGATCAATAACATTGATTTTTCTTTGTATTTTTCCAAGAATCTCTAGATTGAAGTTTGTCTTCCGTTCTACCTGCCTTCCATGCCATTTGTTGTTGCTTTTGAAGTTTTGGTATTTTTCTAGTACAATTTCTTCGGCTCTCTCCATACATTCCACGTTTTGGACCACTTGGTAAAAAACTGATAGCCTTGATCATCTTTAGGATTAAGAATATTAATAATATGGTAGAGATACCGGTACATGAAATAGATTTGAAACTTTGGTGCTATACGGTCTTCCTTCTCCTCTCTTTATTCCTTCTAGCATGTGTTATATTAACCTATCAATAATGAACAACCAACCTTTTCATATCTTGTGCATGTCTTTAATTAAATGTGTTATAACAGAAATCTTTGAGTAGATATGTTTATTTTTCCAAATACCTGAGTTGTTTACCATTTGAGCCACAACACAACGTTTTTCATCTTGGACACAGGATATGGGCAATAGTGAAAATTTTATAGGAATTCTAGCATTTACCATTATTATCAGCAATTGTGTTTTAAGAACCTGAATCAGCTTTTTGTAAACCCAATGCAAAATTGTCCCGCAGCAACTTTCTGGTGCTTCCTAAAAGAATACAGAATATGAATAATTTGTTTATATTTATATTGAATTTTGTAAACATAGGTGTTTCCAATTTGATTCAAAGCCCTCAGGCTTATTCATTATTATCTGTTTGATAGATCAATAATTTTGTGTTTTCTAGGAATCTATGAAGAAATTTCTGTTTTTCTTGTTGAAAGTTTTCCACTAACAATAAATTTGAAGGATTTTTATTGAAAGGAGAGATGAGAAAAGAGAGACAAGAAAGTAAAAACATAAAAGAGAGAGAGAGAGAGAGAGAGAGAGAGAGAGAGAGGGGGGAGTGCTGAAGAATGGAAAGAAGAAATAAAAGCAAGCGGAAAAGAGAAAAAAAGCAATAGAAGAGGAAAATAAATGCGAAAGTGAAAGAGAAGGAGAGACCTGAGAAAAGAAAGATAAAAGTAAAAGAGAGAAAGAGAGAGAGAGAGAAAAGAGTAAAAGTAAAAGAAAGAGAAATAGGAAAGGAGAGAGAAAGAAATATGAGAAAAAGAAAAAGTAAAAGAAAAAAGAGGGTAAAAGAAAGCAGTGTAAAAACCATCAGAAAAAGAAAAAAAAATAGGAGAAAAGAAAGAAGAAAAGAAAGACGAAAAGAGAGAAAAGAAAAAAGAAAGCAAGAATAAGATGAAAAGAAAAAACAGGAAATATAAAAATAAAGGAAGAAAATATTTTTTTATTTTATTGTTCACCCAATATGAGGCTCAAGAGCCACTAAAAGTAGAGGCTTCCTAAATGAGGTCATTGTAAGGGAATAAAAAGAAGCCATAAGTGCATGTTATGAGGATATGGAGGATAGATAATTATTTACCCTAGAGTTGAAGACTGCAGTGATAGCGGAAAGGAAGAAAGAAAAGTAAAAGAAAAGAGAGTAAAAAGAAAAAGAAAAAAAAGAAAAGCACAAAAGAAGAAATAAGAAGAGGGAAGAAAAAAAAGCAAGATGGTATCAAGTAGAAAAAAAGAGGTTAGTAAAGTTAAAAAGAGACAAATGAAAAAAGAAAAGAAAAGAGGCTCGTAAAGATAAAACAAAGAAGAGGAAGATAGAAACAAATGAAGAAAAAGAAAAGCACAAAAAAGAAAGAAAATTAAAAAGAGAAAAATAAAAAAAATAAAAAATGTAAAAGAAAAACAGAGATAAAAACATTAGGAAATGAAAATGAAAAGATGCAAGTTAAAAAGAAAGAATTAAAATTGAAAAAGACAGTGAAAGAAAAGAAAGACATTTAAAAGAAGAGGCTAATGTAAAGGAAAACTTATTAGAAAGAAAGAAGAGAAAAGAGAAAAAAGGAAAAGTAAGAAACTGAAAAAGAATGGAAAAGAAAAGGAGAAGAGACAAAATGTAAAGTACAGTACATTAAATTGTTTTTTTTTATAGAAGACATTTAATAACCAATTTCTGAAAACCATTTATAAATCAATTTAGAAATGAATGCTTCTGTATAAAAGTGCATGTGGATGAGAATTTATTCACCTGACAGAAAATATTGCAATTGATTTATCATAGATTGTTTCATGAATGTTACCTTGTTCCAAAGTTTGATCAACAGTAAAAGATATTCATTCATTTCAGTTGGTGTTTATTCAATAATTATAAAAGGAAGAATGTAACCCTGAAAATCATGCTTGAACCATGGAGATAATACAGGGTGCAAGCAGCAGGACTAGACTGCAGACCCCACTTAAAAAGACTCTTTAGTATTTAGTGTCACTCCTGGAATTGTTCAGTTTTGGTCTTCTGTCAGGAAGAAACAAACCAATCAAGGTATAAAAAAATAAACTTTTGACATGTCCAGTCAGTTATTATACCTTTTTCGGAAAATACATAAAACTTTCTTGTGTTTCTTTATTCGTCTTTGATGTGTTGTATCACTTCAGGATATCACCAATGATAGACCTCCAAAATTTATCTCCTGTGGCCTTGAGCAGTTTTTCTCCTTTTACCAGTCCTACCAACCCTCATTCTAGCGGCCATTCACACAAGCTTGTCTGGTAGGTGGTTTTCTGCCTTCTCCTTTCTCTCCTGCTTTCGATATGCTTTGTGAAGATTAAGTTTTCCAAGCCCTCATTCCTCATTATACATCTAAAAAATGTCAGCTATGATTTTGATTAAATATGAAAGGACTTATCAAGGAAAGCACATTTGCCTTGATAATGTCTCTCAGAGGATGAAACGTGTCAGCTGAGATAAGTTTTCCTTATATCTTTTTTCATATTGTCCTTTTCAAAATCTGAAATTTTTAATCATTTATTTATAAATAAAAATTTATATTTGCATTCAATTTGTTTACATTATAAAACCTAAAATGAGTTTTAATGTTATATTCTTAAAGGTAATCGTAATATGTTTCCTTAGAGGAAACATTTTTGGTATTAATTGACTGAGCAACCAGTGCTATTCTAAGTTGAAATTTATAAAATTGTTCTATTAAAATAATTTCTCAAGGTTTCTCAAGTTCAGTAGCTGTTATCACTCTTTCCAGTATTGATGGTTTTTTCCTTCCTAACCTTTTGTTTGAAGTAGTGTGGAATGCAGATATCTTGAATGTTGATTATGTCATTATTTTCCCTTGAATTATTCATGCTATCCATTTTATACTGGTGTGCAAATGTTTTGGGTTTACTTCATAAAATGATTACAGTTCTGTTCCCCCATCTCCAAGTGTATGCATAATCTCGTAATCTTGAAGACAGCCAGATAAACACCTTAAGGCAATTAAAACTCTGAAGAAAATAAAGTCCTGTACATTGGCAGGTTTATTAATAGCCCAAAAGGTAAAAATAGAAAAAGAAAACACCAAAAAATCTTTTTTCTTCAGACTATAAGCAATTAAAAACTTACCTAATTAAATAGTTAGTTTCATTGCAATTTTTTTTCATGATATGGGGGCAGATTTTAGAGAATTTGGTAAAAGTTAGAGAAAAAAAATTGATTGTTTACATTCTACAAAGAGTCCTGGTTTTAACTAACAAAAAAAAAAAAAAAAATGGACAAATTTAATTTCTAGAAATTTCCTGAAATTATGTGTGTGCATGTATGTATGTGGCTGGGCGTAACAGATGTGAAAAAATATTTTTACTAAGACTTTCTAAAAATAATAATTTCAAAAATAATTCATTTGTGAATAAGTCCTTAGAGTTTCATTAAAATCTGACATTTATTTGATTTTTGCAAAACTTTCTAAATTAATATGTTATCTTACCGGAAAAGAAGGCATGAAAGTTTTTCACTATTTACATCATTCAGACTATTGTCCTCATCTATTGCCATATTTATCACAATGTTTCGGCCGTTGTACGCTCTGGCCTTCTTCAGGTGGTTGGAATGTTGAACTGAACCCTTTATTTTGCTCACTAGGGTAGACTGTTCTAGTTCCACATGCCATGTCTAATGGATGTCAGTTATCATTTATCTCCTGTTAATTCCCCTCTCCGTTCTCCACTGCCTTAACCAGGTATTGAACTCACAACTCTTTGGGTCCTGTCACTGTGCTATGTGTCTTCAAGGACATCTGTGTATGAATTTCTGGGACTCATAAACTTAATGTCTTCAATAACCATTTTTTCCAGTGCTCATATTGCAATTTTTGCTGTTGTTATTTAATGTTTTTTTACCAGGGCTCATATTGCAATTTTCATTGTTATTATTGCTATTATATTGTGTTGTAATGAAAGTTTTCATAGTCATCTCTGTTACACCGATAATGCATAAAATAACAAGATTTTTAACAAAAATTTTGAACATGTTAGAAAGGAATAAAAATGTTTTAAAAAATAATTAAAATTACTTTGATTTTTCCTAATAACAAATATTTTCACAATAAAACTTTGTCTTTATTAAGTTTAGGGACTTTTTTCCCTCATGGTATGCTCTTTTTTCAGCGAATTATTGGAGGGTACCTAATATAAATAAAACTAGTTAGTCTTAAAATACAAACAAACAAACAAGGCTAATGTGAAATGTGAAAAAGCAGCCAGAGGTCTGAACATAAAACTAAGACAATTTATCTGAATAGTTAAAAGAAAGTAGTGAATACTTTGTTTACATGAATATGTAGAAAGTTTGCTACCAGAATACATTCCAATGGGGCAGGGAGTTTGCAGAAAAGGAAGTTCGAAGGTGGTGACATTTTGCAACAGTTTATGTGGTCAGTGAATACGTATTGAAAGGATTCTACATGGAGAGATACAAAACATGTATGAAATAGGGCTACTTTAAACAAATGTTCAAATAATAACATGGAAATAAAATAGACAAATGTAGAGAGAAAAGCTACCAAAAGCCACAAACCAATGATGGTTAACTTTGGGGGTGAGATAGGCAGGTAAAACTATCAACCACATGCTCGGTGTTGTGCCTTTATTGTGTGAGATTCCGGTGATATACTAAGTGCTAAGCAGAAGTGGACTGTAGTTTAAATGATTCTCTATTACTACGGCGTCACTTGTACGAATCAAGATACCGCTGATTCAATCCACCGTTGTTGCTTTCTGAACACTTCAAAGCGTAAATCCGTCTTTTCCTTCTCACTGCTCCAGCCCTCTTTTATCAGGCCAACACTGCAGTTAATCAACCAATCAGCGTTCTTCGCTTTTATTCTCAGTTACCCAGGCAAACTGCCACCTCCAGTTCGACCAATCAGCACACGACTTGCTATTGGTGGAAGCATGCCAAACTGTACAAAAACCCTCGTTACAGCACATACTGCTAGAATCACTGGACAGGAGAGTAATGTCATTTTCACGGAGCAAACTTGCTGTTGTCATGTGCCTCACGTTAGGTAAGACCCTTATTTTCCTATACACTAGATGCAAGCCACTCTGGTTCACTTGCTTCTATGGGACTGCTCACCACAGGACAAAATGGTGACCGATCTAAAAAGTATCTAAACTAAAACCAGGGACAAAGAGGAAGTAAAACAATACAGTTTCTGTACAGTGGAAACAGAACAATTATACATGTTTATTTTATTAAGAAGTTAAGTTTATTTATTAGTTTGATAAACATTGTTAGTATATGATTGTTTTAGCAATAGCAATAACGTATGTAGGCTTTGGATATTGCAAAATAAGTTGTTGTGTTTTTGTAAGTGCCGTGTAACAAGATACACCACCTTTAAGCAGCTTCAAGCTGAAAAAAGCATATAAAACTATTGAGCCAATGAAAGATTTGAGAAGAGCATGTTAATATGAAAATTACTAAGTAAGAATTTTTCCATCTTATTAACATGAGTGCAAAGTGCGCCTTGGCGAGTGTTAGCAGCTGAACATTCCCTTGCTTTTCATATTCAAATCATTGTCAAAATTTCTACAAAAATGAAGACGAAGGCTGTGGCTCTGAAGGGGAAGGTGACTCAACAAGAGATAACCAGACGACTGGGAATTTTTTTAGAAACAGTGTTCAAACCAGCCAAAAGACATTTGCTACTATTGGAAGTACAAAGAAAACTGGAAGACCACAAAAGTTAGACAAGAGAGATGAAAGAAAGATTGCAAGTCTCAGTAGGCAATCCAAAATTAGCATCCAGACAAGTGAGGATTGAATCCAGTCGTAACAGTGAGAGGCTTCATTTGATACACTACACAGGGTATTACAAAACAAAACAAAAAACTTGAACTGACATCTAGAAGTAAGAAAAATATAATTAACCAAAAACCATTTGAATAGGAGACCGAAGTGGTCAAAAGAACCTCTAACATAGGATGCTAGAAAGTGGCAAAAGTAATTATTAGTAATGAATGCAAAATAGTGTTAGATTATAAAACAAGAAAATATGTAAGCAGGAGGAGGAAACAATGCAAGATATACTATGAAGATGGTAAAATTTGGCAGCAGACATGTAATATTATGCAGTTGCATCAAAAGTGATGGTAGAAGAAAACTGGTAAAAGTTGACAAACGTAAACAGTGAAAACTATTAGTTTACTATAGTCTAATCTTCTGTCAGACTATGATGATGGTGAAAGTTTTCAACATGATGGTGCTCATTACAATGCATCACATGCAACAAAAATGTTTCTTGTGGATGAAGGTGTTTAACTTTTGGAAGACTGACCATCACAAATTCCTGATTTCAATATAATTGAAACATTGGGGGTGGGAACTGAAGAAACAAGTGCTCCAATGCAAATCACACAATCTCCAAGAGCTTTTGGATTAATGCCAAAAAGAATGGGAAAAAATTCCCAATGAAAAAAAATCTGGATTTTGTTCCATTCAAGGCCACATAAAACAGAGACCATTATTTGAGTCAAAGGCAGCAACAGTAAAATTACTAACTGCAGAATTTGACGTTTTGTACTTTCTGTAATAATAAAGATTACTTTTTGATTCTAAGAATTCCTCTTCAAGTTAAAAAAAAAAGATGAGAGGTGAAATTTTTGCTGGTGGTCCACTATTTTTGCATGTCCTTTTTTCAGCATCACTACACTTGTGATACTCTATCACCCACCATAGACAATTAATAAAAATACAGGAACTTGTTTTCTGGTTCACAAAGATCATAAATCACTCTCAATTATGGGGTCAAAGTAACAGAAGTAATTAGTTTACCAAAGCGGCCTAAAAGCTTTACACTATTTACACTGTTCAGGCTGTTGTCCTCATCTATATTGTCATATTCACATTGTACACTCCGACCTTCTTCAGGTGATATACATTGGAATTTCAAAACAAAACCTTTATTTCATCTACTGGGGTAGAATGTTCTAGTTCCACATGCCATGCCTTTTCTGAATATCACAATTTTAGTTATTTCCCTTGACTAACTCAACTCTCCATGTTTTTGTTCAATTCTGCTGTGGCAAGGTACTGAACACACAAATCTTTGGGTCAAGTTGCAGGACTATTTCAACCAACACTTTTCTCCATTGTGCCATGTGTCCTTGGAGACATCAGTGAATACCTTTTAGGAACTTATAAACCTAATATCTGGGAATCATTTTTCATCAGAGCTCATATTGCAATTTGCTGTTATTATTGTTTTTCTCTTGCTCTCTGTATTACTGGTTCCGATATTGTATTCATTTCTATGCTTGGCCCGCTTAGGAAATTTTTGTGCCCTAGCATATGTGCTGATTCCTTAGGTTTTCATATTTTCCAATCATGTTCTCTATTTATTATTTAAACCTCATCCCAGAGGGTGGTGACCTCCCTTTTCTCTCCATATATGGTCAACCATGCCTGATTTTTCTATTTCCTTTTGTAAAATAAAGGGTTCAGTTCAAAATTCCATCATACATCACTTGAAGAAGGCCAGAGCATACAACGGCTGAAATATCATAAATATGACAATAAAGATGAGACAGCAGTCAATGTAAATAGTGTAAATAGTTACAATACCGCATCTCAGAAATAGAGACAGATGTTAAAGATGAATATGGCAATAAAGATGAGGACATCAGTCCAAACAATGTAAATAGTGTAAATAGATATAATACCTTATCTGAGAAATAGAGACAGATGTTGAAGGTGAATATGGCAATAAAGATGAGGACAACAGTCCAAACAATGTAAATAGTGTAAATAGTTACAATACCTCATCTGAGAAATAGAGACAGATGTTGAAGGTGAATATGGCAATAAAGATGAGGACAACAGTCCGAACAATGTAAATAGTGTAAATAGTTACAATACCTCATCTGAGAAATAGAGACAGATGTTGAAGGTGAATATGGCAATAAAGATGAGGACAACAGTCCAAACAATGTAAATAGTGTAAATAGTTACAATACCTCATCTCAGAAATGTAGACTGATGCCAATGTAGATGTTGCTGCTATTGAAAATCCTCAACTGATGTAGTTTCTCTTATTTGGTAAAATTCTTTATTTGTCTGTCTGTAGCACCAGTCCACAAGGTTTTGAGAAGAATGGTCTTTGTTGAAACCTACAGACTTCATTCACTCAAACCATTTATAATCATTGATCTTGTATGCATTTCTGAACATATTTAGTGCCATGCAGGACATCCATATGCAAATCTTGATCCGACAAGGCTATTTAAGAACAAGACTCTAGTTCTTAGGTTAATGTTTTGGTTTGTAGCAACTTGTGGTGTTGGGCAAAAGTGCCCTTGGACAGTCTATTCTCGGTTCAATTGCCAATACACTGAAGTATTTCAAATGTTTAGTATTTAGTATTTACTAATTCCACTTCCTGAAGTTTTGTGATGGATTCTGGGCAAATGACATCATTTTATGATGAATTCCAAATTTTGAGGAGGATAGATATTATAAATTGAAATTCACATTATTTATTGCCCATTTAAATATAAGCATATCCTGAAATTTTTAGTAAGAATTGCTGGTTAATACAAACTGTATTTGTAAAAAAACTAACACCAATAATAAAATCTGACAATGTATATTAATGGCTGACAATGCTTTAACTAACAAACACAACTTATATGAAATTATATTCATAGAATGATACGTTCTTTGATCTTATCTTTACACACAGATATATACACACAGATGCTAACATACACAATATTATTCTGGCAAATGTCTTCTGTTTTTGTTGCATTTTCACAGCCTTGTCCATCTTGTACACAAATGTCTGGATAGTATAAACAGAAAGACATTGCATCAAGGGAGTTGTCTACAGATCATCTGTTTTTTATCTGAACATTCTATGTTGATTCTTGACTTCTGCTGCTAGTCTTGTCTTCCAGATATTGTCTTCCATATAAAGATTTCAATATAATTCTCATGATTTTGTAACAATGAATAAAAAACAGTTCAGCAAGAAATTGACACCTGAGAAAAAAAAAACAAAAAAACCTTTCATAAAAGTTAATGATTATCAAAATTGTTTAGTCATTGAAGACATTTCTGATATAAAGATCATTTGTGATCCCTTTACAGAAAAGAGGGTATATTTCTGAAAAGTTGTTTACTTGTAAACAAAAAAAAATTCATAATTTATATAGTAAACGTTTTAGGCAAAAACACACCAGTTTTAAAAAACCTACAAAAAAAAAACAACTAATTATTGAATTTTAATAATCTTTTAAAACTTTGTTAATGAAAGTCGGAAATTATTTTAAAGATGTTTCTATTTGAATGTTTGAAGAAAAGATATTTTTCATGATTTAAATTCCAATTAGTTTTTAGTTTGAGTATATATGATATGAATCCTTATTCTGGGTTTTGTTACTTTTATCTGGGGTTATATCATTCATCCACAACATGTTACATTAATATTCATGCACAATAAATGAAAGCATAAATTTATATAATTATCTCATTTGGACTACATTTTCAGCTGTTTTGCAACTGTTTATCACTAAGCTTAGCTAAGTCTAGCACAAAGCCAATATTGTTGAGGACTAAGATTTAGAGAATAATATGAGAAGTTAAAATGTTAATCTTTGGTGAATGGCAATTTCCTGATATTTTCTTTGAGTATATATGCTGATACTTCCAACCAGATGTAATGAGAACATCAGCCTGTTCGGTCATACCCTCATTCACAGTAAGTAGCACCTAGCCTACCACACTGGAGCCTGTCACTAAGGTCAGTCTCTTTTTCATATTTTTACTATGTTTGCATGAAGTGCAACCTTTCTATAATCATTCACTAATCTCCTAAGAACGTTTGCAGCAGTTTATCCCTCCAAAAACAGAAATCCTATGATAGCTCTTTGCTTTTTATATGTGTTCAGAGGGGTAGCCATTCTGAAAGAATATTATTGGTAAGTAAAAAGAAAGTAACTTCAAAATTTTTTCCATGGTCTTCTAGAGACTTTATCGTTTATAGTTAAAAAATGCAAAGAATTCTAAAATTAAATTGTTGTGAGTGTGCAAATGATATGAGGCCTTGTTTTGGGTTTATTTTTATCTGGGATTATATCATCCATCCACATGTTACATTAATATTCATACACAATATTGCATGAAAGCATAAATAAAGCATGAACAGTTTTTGGTGTGCATGCAACAAGATATAAGATATTTATTAAATGATTAATTTTTGATTAAACATACAATTGCTTACATAATTGATTCATATTATTCACAAAACATATATATATTGATTTTTATGCATTAATGCAAAGAAATAAATGGTTTTAGGCTTATCTGTATGAAGACAACATTTTTCTTGTGAGCTCATTTAAGAAAACCTGTCTTTCTGGTCCAACAGTTGGCCGGGGGGGGGGTATTTTCATGCAAAAACTGTCTTTCTAGTGCATTATGGGAATTCTACTTCCCTTCATTTTACTATAACCTAACAAGGCAACTCTTGCTTCTTATTTATAAATCTGTTGTGGAGTAAATAATACACCCCAGATAACTATATGAACTAATCCATAACTATAAATAAACAGCTCCAGGTCAGAGAAAAAAAAGCTGTTTGGAGTCAGTCTTCATACTAAGTAATAAAGGCATCATGGCAAGTTGCCAAAGTATTACTTATATTATAAGTAATATGAAGCACGTTATAACAGTGGTGACAAGGGATTCAAAACTCAGGTGATTTATAAGTGTTGTGACAAAGATTTAGACCTCTTTTGACATAACAGGGATGAGGATTCAGGGACTTCCCTTCCTTTTACTATAACCTAACAAGTCAAGGGACACAACTCCTGCTTCTTATATATGAATCACTACAAGTTGATTGACATGTAAGTTGATTTTGTAGTGACATTTTAGTAATTTTTGAATGTCTAGCTCATAAAATTCACTTTTCTAGTACCTCTCTAGTCCCAAGATTGCTAGGTTAGTGATGCTCAGCCTGTAATCTTACACATGAAAATGTTTGCTGCAACTTGTCAAATATTGCCCAAATTTTCAGTTTCCCTCCTCTGTTGCAAGAGTCTGTGTTGAGGGCCAAGTATCAAATACTACTGAACTTATCTTCTCGAATTCTGATGTCATTAGGTTTATCCAAGTATGACAGAAGGCAAATAATTAGAAAAGATTAAAGAAGATTGTGTTGAATGAAGTGTGGAATTTCTGCTAACTTTGAAAATTAGCATTCAAAACTGTGGTTTTAACCCATGCTTGAACATGTCCTCTGGCGCTAGCGGCATACATTTTTCCAATCAAGCTGAATATATGAATAGTAGAGCTTGCCAGTTTGATACACTCATTCATGAAGACTCAAGAATTAAATGATTTTATTGTGATTACAAATTAATATAAGTTTAGAGTATAAAACCATATATATATATATATATATATATATATATATATATATATATATATTTAGAGTATATATTGGACAGTTTTTATATAATTTATCCCCCCAAAAGAAAAAATTGTAAGATCGCATTGTATAAAAACTAAATCAAAGCACATCTGTCATATTCAATGATACGTGCATATATATATATATATATATATATATATATATATAGATATATATATAGATATATATATATTTCATTAACAATGATTAAATTGATTGCAAAACAAAATAATGTTAAAATTATGTTATGTTAAAAATATATTAAGAATATAGCACTGACCCAAACATACAACAATATTCCTTTCACCAAAACAATGCATTCTTACTTACCATTTTTACATCATCCACCATAATGCCTCAAAAAACTCCATGAAGCCATAACTAGTCCCAATATCTATGATTCATTGTCTGTAGGGGAGGGGAATAAAACAACAAATTTAAAAATCTAACCCCAATGAATATACACAACTATTTAAACTGTTTACAAAGAACTAAACAAAATAATGTTAGTAATAACCCCCCCCCGTGTCACCACAATCCCTAAATGAGGCTGAAACATCAGTTAAGTGGATGGAATAAATGTGGAACTTTAATAATATCAAATATTCATTCATTCCAAGCACTCACTCAAGCACACACTCATTCAAACACAACAACAAATATGAAAATCACACCCGAAACGAAAGGCGCCTTGCATCCACAAGACAACTGATATCACTGACCACTTAAAGAGGCGGGTAATGGGGAATTAGAGCAAAGAAAAATAGGGACAGAAACAAAAGGGGCCAATGAGCAAAAATTCTCTAGCTAAGTTAACCTAAAGAAAGAAACTAAGGACAAAATGGAAACCTAAACTAATCTAAACCTGGGTGGGGCTTAGCCTATGTTCAACACAGGTAGAACAATATCCTGATGCCAAACCGGCATCAAAGTCGGCCCCTCTCAATCGACACAAGCCCACATGATTCACCCACCTTTTGCCAAATTTTAATGAAGAGAGCCGCCGCTTTTCCATCCTAATCTTGAGTTTAAGCTGATGCTTAAAGTACAAGATCAGTTGGGAAAAAGTGAACTTCTCACCTCCATAGAATCCCTTCTCACATGTCATCCAAATCATGACTCTCATGACACCTAGCAAGAAAAAGAAGATGTAGTGTTCAGCCTTTGTCAACAGTGGTACCATATTGCTACAAACAGAACTGGCCTCAAGGACAAAGAACTTTCCATGTAGCATGCAAACCATGAGGCCTTCAACAAACTTGCACAATGGTGCTATGATTCTACAATGAAAGGTGTGACCCAGGGTCTAGATCTTTCCATCAAATCAAATGCAAATTGGAGATTTCTCCAAGCCCACTGAATGAAGTCTTTTGCTGACCCAGAGGCCCCCATGAATCACCAGCCACGTGAGGGATACCTGATATATATATATATATATATATATATATATATATATATATGGTTATAAAAATATCACACATTGACTGCTAGCACCAATAAAATAGAGCTATGATTTATATGAATAAATATACCTGCCAATTGCATTGTGCATGAAACTCACAGGTGCGCTACCACTTAGGGAAGAAATGCATATTCATTAATAATATATATATGTATATATATGTGTGTGTGTGTGTGTGTGTTTATTAAAAATCACAGACAAGCTACTTTATTCTATTTCACTTTCTTTTTGGGATTTATTAAATGTAGAAATTTTGAAATGATTGTTCATTCCAAATGCTTTTGGTTAATCTTTTATCTGTTTTCAAGAGTTTTGCTTCTGCTATTGTAAATGGAATATAAGTTACTGAAGGGCCATGTTTTTAATTGAGGTTGTTAAGGATTGTTTTTTTTTGTTCATCACAACAAAATATGAAATACTTTAACAGAAGTAACGTGTCAATTATTTGTAATGAAAGAGAAGGACTATATCTAAATACACAACTAATTAAGTACACATGCATACATCTGGACATAGAAAAGAATCCCTCAATTAAGGCACATTTGATTAATGTGTTCTCGATTAGTGTTCTAGCATTCTTATATACAGTGTAACCCGGATATAAGAGAGTTGTCAGGACTGAAGAAGAAGTCTCTTATATCCGGGTTTCTATTATGTCCGGGTTTGGTCTATTTTGTTTAGGTAAGTATGGCTCTAATTTGGGACCAGACAAAAACTCTCTTATATCAGGGTTTCTCTTATATCGGGTCCCTCTATATCCGGGTTACACTGTACCAAAATTCAATTAGTGCATGCATAATACTTGATTTGTGCAGTAAAACATTCCTCAGTTTAACCATAGTAATTGAAAACTGATTTTTATATACTAATTTTAGTAGTATTAAAAAAAAGGATGTTTATAAATAGATACATTTTATAATATAAGGCATTAAAAAAATACGTATTTGAATATTTGTTTCTATTATAAATTTTGAATATTTTGATTTTTTTTCATGTTTATTTTGAAGATTATGAATAAAATTTTCAGGTTAAAATACTTATGATATGTTTTGAAAATTTGAAGGAGCAATTTCTCAGTCCTGCCATTTATATGAAGAACACAAGAATGGTATGTGGCAAATGACTCTAATTGTTTTTTTATAAAAAATCAGATAAATAAATATTAATTCATAGTATTTTTATTGTATATTCTGATATATATATATATATATATATATATATATATATATATATGCTTATATTTTAATTAAAAAGTATGCAAATTAGAAATTAATTGTGAATGAGACTAAAATTTGAGGTATAAATTACATCATTTCTCATAAGTTATTATATTAATGGATTTTCGATTAGTATATATCTTTTTAATGTACACATTAGCTGCACTAATCAAATGATTCCTGTATATATATATATATATATATATATATATAAATATATATAAATATATATATATATATATATAAGAGAACATTGAAATTAACATCCAGTGACGACAGTCTGTCTCATGCTTAAATGCATTCATCAGGCCATGCGCATTGCGTTTTGGCTTGACTATTTATATATGCTGATCAGTGTTGCATTATGGGTACGCCCATTATATTATTCTAGCAGTTATTTGGGTTGGTGGTAACAGTTAAGTTTTGAATTATTCTAGGGTCTCCTAAGAGGAAATAATTGAAGATCCAAATGCAGCTTTGTGCCTATTTTATAGTATTGTTTGTTAACAAGAAAATACCAATAATTACATTCCCAGACCAAAACAAATTACTAAATAAATGATCAGAAGTCCTCTTAAAATGCAGACATGAAAACAAATTTACTTAAAAACCCAAAACTTAAATGGAACAAAAATAAATAAATAAATAAGTCAAATGAATTAAGTAAATAATAAATTAACAAACTACGAATGCACAAGTAAACATAATAAACAAAAAATAATAAAATAATCAATGAGAAAAAAGTTAAAAAAACAACATAATGGACCACTGACCAGCATATATAAATACTCAAGATAAAACACAATGTACATGGTTTGCTGATTGTGTTTAAGCATGAAATAAAACTGCCAGTGGGTGTTGACCCCCAATGTCTACATCATTTTATTTATATTTACATATGCTCTATCCATGATATTGACCACTATAAACCATAAAACTATATTTTTATCATGGATGCATATATAGATATATATATATATATATATATATATATATATATATATGTGTATATATATATGTATATATATATATATATATATGTATATATATATATATATATGTGTGTATATATATATATATATATGTGTATATATATATATATATATATGTGTATATATATATGTATATATATATATATATGTATATATATATGTATATATATATATATATATATATGTATATATATATATATATATGTATATATATATATATGTATATATATATATATATGTATATATATATATATATATATGTATATATATATATATATGTATATATATATATATGTATATATATATATATATATATATATATATATATATATATATATATATATATATATATATATATATATGTATATATATATATAAATATATATATACGAGGCATGGTGGAGTAATGGATAGCGGATCTGATTGAGGAATTGAAGAGCCGAGTTTGAATTCCATTTGGATATATTAAATTCACTTACATGCTAATACCCTTTGGAAAGGTATTAATCCTCTTCTCCCTCCAGCTATGCATAAATAGCAGGACAGACTGGGTTCTATAGCTTTGGATGGCAACTGGTCTAGGAGAAGGACAACTCTGAATTCAAAACCTGCAGAGGGTTGTTTGGTGTTTGTGGCACACGGTGCACCACGTCTCTGTATTCGACTCTTCAGTGTGGTTGGTTCTGCACAAAGCGTTCACCACTGTAATCATGTCATATGTGCAGGTTGCTTGACCCCCATATGTTGATAAATGACCTAAGAGTCCAGCATACATATACATATATATATATATATATTTAATCAAACATTTTTTATTACTTCAAGTGTTAATATAGTGAATACTTTGCATTTGAAATAATTTTAATTTAATTTATTTATAAAACAATGTGTATTATGTCTGTCATTCTGCTCGTTTGAGAAATCTTAGTTAAGAGATGGATGCGTGGATAGTGTAATGGATACTGGCCTAGGATGAGAAATAGTAGATCTGAGTTCAAATTCCAATTGAGTTTGTTTCATTCACTGATGCACAAATACGCTTGGGAAAGAAATGAATCCATCTCTTTTTCCTCCAGTTATGGGTTCAATAGCAGGACAGATTGGTTCATTTAGCCTTGGTTGGCAACCAGTCTACTGCAGAAAGTAATGCCAACCCACTGTGGGAAAATCTTCTGTCTAATTAGTCATGACTCAAAAGAGGAATGATCACCCCCATGTGTATCACATATGGCACTCAACTTACTTAACTGACAGATGAGTAAAGACAATACATTCCCCAACAGGAACCTGTGTCCACATTTGTAGGGGAAACCACCTTTCAGCACCGGATTAAGGACAAATGAGGCCCTGTGCTAGTAAAGTTATGAGGCCCCTTATTTGGGCTCTGAGAGAGGTAGGCCTGGCATGCCTACAGAGGCACAGAAGGAAGATGGGCACCCCTGGTGAATGCTCCTCCTGGTCACACCTGGTCACCTCCCCTGGTTAACACCCCTCCTCCTGGTCAACAGGACCCTGTTCTGAAGCACTGTGGCTGTTTGATCTGGTATCCCATCCCACTTGACCACAAGGAACGTCACAGCAGGCAAGTATCTATGTTCCCTTCTTAAGTAAAAACACCTCTATGAAAGGGAACACAAAAATTTGGTAGCCATAATTTATGGTATCCTTAAGTTATGGAATAAGAGAGAAAGGCAAAAAAAAGATATTTCATGAATTATAGTAAGATGAAGTAATTACTGAAATAATTTAAAATAATAATTATCAAATAGATAAATATTAAATGGTAATTATGAAATTTAGAGAATTGTTGTATCACTTTGTGCATCAAGAAACTTTGGCAGATATTTGCTATTTGGAGGCAACCCAATTCCAGCAAGTCCCCAAGTTATGTTTCTGCAAGTTATTATCAGAAATTACTTTGGTCAGATTTACTGCAAGGCCACCAAAAAGAATAATGACCAAAAAGAATGGTCATTTGCATCAATTTAGGCCTCACACCCTATGCAGGCTGGTCATTAAATTGGTCAGCAAAGCAAGAAATATATTTTCCAGGGTTTCTAGACAGAAAGGATAAGAGAAAATAATGAAAGACAGGCCATGTCCACACAGTGTCAGTGGACACAATTTACTCATAATTGGAAACTAATAAATATCAAATCTGTTTGGACTGGCTTCCAGTCAAGTGTACTGACCACTTAAATAGACTGGAAACAATGCATGTAGTGACCACTGGCATTAGTAGGGCTTTTATAGCACAAATTGTTCCAAATCAAATAAAGCTTTAGTAAAGACGAATACCATAAGATGGAAGCACTGAATTGGTGATGCCAAAATCAAGTACAAAAATTTAAATTTCTGGAGATTGTTTTTAACAGATGAGGGAAAATATGACACTAAAATCTGAAGGAACATTGGGATAGTGAAAGTTGTCTCCTCAAAAGCTAAGCAAAGTATTAAGAAACAGGAAAATTCCATTAGAAAAAGTGCTGAACTGTTATGTAATATAATTTCTCCTATATGCCAGTAAGACAATTTTTCTATCTAGAATCTCATCTATAAGTCTACCATACAACCACAATCTGAATATTCCTTGTCTGGAGTTCATACTTTATATTTAGAGATTCTTGATAAAAATCCAAAGAAAAATCAGCAATATTATTGGTACTGATCTGGCATTTCAGTTCCAGTCACTTTCCCACTGCCATAATGTAGCTTCCCTGTGCCTTTTCTATAAATACTTTCATGGTACCATTATTCCCCATGTATAATATGCATTTTTTTCTAAAAAGTAATGAGCAAAATCAGGGATGCGTATTATGCACAGCTACAAAAAATCTTTAAAAAAATTGACATAAAATAAAATAAGAATTATCATAAAACTAAATTAGAATAATGTTATTCTATGTTTAAAATTATTTTTTTAAATAAGAGTAAGAAACGCAGGCCGTAATGAAGTTGGTGAGGTACAATTTATTGGGTTTGATTACCAAACAATGGGTGCGTATTATGTATGAGGAGAGGCATTTTCCCACACTTTCAGCACAATTTTAGGGGTGCGTATTATGGACGAAGGTTTATTATACATGGAGAATTATGGTAATTGTTCTGATGAACTCTTTGCTATGATAGCTAAACTTTATGAACGTAGCACATTTCTAGATTGTCAACAAGATCTCATCATTTTACAGATGAATTGATTAAATGTAGCCATAAATTCTCTGCTAACAGTTTTCTTTCTTGCACTTCTCACATGTGGAACTCTCTTCTCGCTTCATACTTTCCAGCCAACTTTGATTTTTAAAATTTAAATGCAATGTCAATCGTCATCTGTAATTCTTCCTCATTACTCTTCTATTGTTCTTGCTCCTTAATAATGCTTCTCTTTTTTCCTATTCTTTCACACTCAGTAACCCTTTACTGCCTTGCATGAGGTGAAATGATAAAAAAAAATGATGGTGGACAATGTCATCACAGATGAAGAAAACTCTTGGGAGTAATTAGGAAGTTTTAAGTAAAATTTAGACAAGAAAGACATGTTGAAGTGCATATAACAAACATTTAATGCCATTTTGCATTTCTACCAATTTCCAGCCACAGCTCCCCTTATATTGGGACGCTTGTTTTGCAAAAAAAAACATAGCTACAATGGATAGTTTTAAACATTTAAAATAATTACATTTGTGCATGTTTTTAAAAATCACCATCACAACTGAATGCAGATTTTATCACAGTTACAATAAGTTTGTCTTTGTAATTTACCCCTGATGATGATCTTTGGAAAGTATAGTCCGAATAATGTAAATAGTGTACATAATACCTCATCTCAAAAATATAGACAGATACTGAAGGGCCGAAACGTTGTAATAAATATGTCGACAAAGATGAGGACAATAGTCCGAATAATGTAAATAGTGTACATAATACCTCATCTCAAAAATATAGACAGATACTGAAGGGCCGAAACGTTGTAATAAATATGGCGACAAAGATGAGGACAATAGTCCGAATAATGTAAATAGTGTACATAATACCTCATCTCAGAAATATAGACAGATACTGAAAGGCGGAAACGTTGTAATAAATATGGCAACAAAGATGAGGACAATAGTCCGAATAATGTAAATAGTGTACATAATACCTCATCTCAGAAATATAGACAGATACTGAAAGGCGGAAACGTTGTAATAAATATGGCAACAAAGATGAGGACAATCGTCCGAATAATGTAAATAGTGTACATAATACCTCATCTCAGAAATATAGACAGATACTGAAAGGCGGAAACGTTGTAATAAATATGGCAACAAAGATGAGGACAATCGTCCGAATAATGTAAATAGTGTACATAATACCTCATCTCAGAAATATAGACAGATACTGAAAGGCGGAAACGTTGTAATAAATATGGCAACAAAGATGAGGACAATCGTCCGAATAATGTAAATAGTGTACATAATACCTCATCTCAGAATATAGACAGATACTGAAAGGCGGAAACGTTGTAATAAATATGGCAACAAAGATGAGGACAATCGTCCGAATAATGTAAATAGTGTACATAATACCTCATCTCAGAAATATAGACAGATACTGAAAGGCGGAAACGTTGTAATAAATATGGCAACAAAGATGAGGACAATCGTCCGAATAATGTAAATAGTGTACATAATACCTCATCTCAGAAATATAGACAGATACTGAAAGGCGGAAACGTTGTAATAAATATGGCAACAAAGATGAGGACAATCGTCCGAATAATGTAAATAGTGTACATAATACCTCATCTCAGAAATATAGACAGATACTGAAAGGCGGAAACGTTGTAATAAATATGGCAACAAAGATGAGGACAATCGTCCGAATAATGTAAATAGTGTACATAATACCTCATCTCAGAAATATAGACAGATACTGAAAGGCGGAAACGTTGTAATAAATATGGCAACAAAGATGAGGACAATCGTCCGAATAATGTAAATAGTGTATCTTTGGAAAAGGTAGAAAGTACTTGGGTTAAAAAATACTGTGCCTTTCTTGATGAATTTCATCCTAACATCAAGAAACTGATTAGACAACTAGAAAGGATCAGT
>OZ038491.1:23942794-23987794 GCA_964036315.1 Acanthosepion esculentum
ATCTTTGTTAATCGCCAAAACTCTTAAAGTTTTTTTTTAATCTGCAAAAGAAATTAAATCCATATGAAAAAGAAGTAAAACAAAAAAAAAAATAAAAAAGAGTAAGCTTCTATCTGTATTAGAAGTCCTTATACCGAAAAATTCACCTTATTTATTGAATGACCCTTGTACATACAAAATTCTCTCTCAGAAAAGAAGGAACAATCAATAATATCCTGAAAAGATTGAGGGGGACAATAAGAACCATATTTGTTAATAAGTAGTAATTTGCAACATGATTTCCTTTCTAATTCAAATCATCAACAGGAAGAATATGCAAATATTTGTAAAATCAGCCCTAATTCCAAGTATTGATTACTGTATTTGATATCTTATAAGACAGCCCCAATGTTAGAGTCAACTGTGGATATCTCCTTTTCTAAGGAATTCTCTAAAAAGGGGATAATTTAAGACTTCCTTTATGTTTTCTGCTATCCATTCAGTTGTTAAATAATTATATTTTAGACCTCTCATTTCTTTCTCCTTTTCTATATACTTCTTATCTTTATAATATGTCAACTCACCACTACAATCCAACAAGCTCTGGACATAATTCAATACTCCACCATTTAAATTTAATATTATAGCTTCATGAAATCCATCCAGATACCAGTACAGGTAAATCTATATGTTCTTTTACCACAGTAAGGCACTTCTATTGTTTAATTCTCCACTTGTTCACCCCTTTTCTAATTTGGGTACATTTTAGATTGTCACCATTTTAAGTACTTCCTGTTTGGCCCTTAATAATTAATGAACCAGGCACAGTAAACCACAGGGGTTCAAACACATGGTTCCTATATCTAACCCAACTGATATCATCGTCAGGTATATAACATCTCATCATCGTCAGGTATGTAACACCTCATCGTCAGGTATGTAGTAACACCTCATCGTCAGGTATGTAACACCTCATCGTCAGGTATATAACATCTCATCATCATCAGGTATATAACACCTCATCATCAGGTATATAACATCTCATCATCGTCAGGTATATAACACCTCATCATCAGGTATGTAGCGTCTCCTCATCGTCAGGTATGTAACACCTCATCATCGTCAGGTATGTAACACCTCATCGTCAGGTAAGTAGCATCTTCTCATCATCAGGTATGTAACACCTCATCGTCAGGTATATAACATCTCATCATCATCAGGTATATAACACCTCATCATCAGGTATGTAGCATCTCATCATCATCATGTATGTAACACCTCATCGTCAGGTATATAACATCTCCTCATCGTCAGGTATGTAACATCTCATTATCGTCAGGTATGTAACATCTCTACCTTTTTCTCTCAGTATTGGTCTTCTTTTATATCACATTATTATTGGAACATTTATTTAAAGTCGCCACTTTGTAAACATTTAATTTTACTGCTGTACTTCATCACATAGAACCCCTTTCATCACTGTACAGTCTGTACTGTTTCATGTAACTTTCTTCCTTTCTGTAGACCCATTATTTATAAATTTTATAAACTACTTGCTATCTACTTTACTCATTCAGACCCACAGTTATTTTCAGCATTCGGCTCCTTTGTCATATTTCTAATTTCCCTTTCTTTTTATCTTTTTTATTTATTTTGTTATTTGGCCTAAACTAGTATCAAGATTGTATTTCTTTCTTTTACTAGTTTCACTCTTTTAACCTCTGTGATCAACAGAACTTTGTCTTCAGAGTTTTTATTACCATAAGGTGTTGATCTGGCTATCTGAAGTATGTACATGTGCAAAATGGATGTGTATCGAGTGGCAGTACATTATGGCATGGGGATAAACACAAGCTGACTAGATATACCCTAAATTTGTATGTATGACCATAATGATATTTCTTGAGTCATTTTGAAAGGAAAAAAAGCATGAGTGTCTTATGTCCTCTGTCAAAAATGGTGTATATTGTTTTTTTCTTTCTATATGTCTCAATCTGCCTCAAGCTTGAAAAAGTTTTCAATGTTTCTTGCTTAAGGCAATTTATTTTATTATCTTAATAAGAAAATAAATTTACATATTAAATGAAATGTTCACATTCAAATTTATTATAATAAATGAAAAAAATCTCACCAAGCAAAGCAAAATTTTAAAAACTTGTTATCAGTGTCGAGTCAACTTTATTTGATAGTTGGATTGAGTTTTGCAATTCCCAAGATGCTTCAGATTGCAACCAGTAAAAGACTAAAGTAGACAGGAATTGGAGTCATGAAGCCTAACAAACTACACAGAATAATCTAAAAGTGACAACATTTAGTTCAGCAAAATGTAAAAGTGTGGAAAAGCATAACTATAGCTGTGCTGACTACAGGCAGACTGCCAGAGGAGAAGACCTTATCTTGTTTAACCATCAGGTCAGCTTGACAATGGCAACTCTCAAAAGACTGAAATAAAACTGATATTCCTAGAGCACATAATGGGGAACAAATTCACTCTTGTTTGTGAGGCTGACAATTTGGAGTAACATTTGCATTGGAATTGTATGAAACATAAGCTTGGACTAATGTGATACAAGGCCACGTTTGTGAGATACCGACATTAACTTGTTAACCATTACAGCAAAGTAACCTTAGTATTTACTTAGCTGAGCTTAGGCAGGTATCAAGTGTGGCACACTCATTAAAGGACTCATTGCACTGTAGTAAGTGAATCATAAAAAATTTGAAAGAAACAGTTGAAATTTTTGAGAGAAATAATGAGGAAATAGGGCTTGGAGAATTTAATGCTCACAGGGTGTATTGAAAGCAATAGAGGTAGAGTAAATCAATTATTAAACTACTCAACAAGTTTGAACAGGTACAACAAAGAGAAAGAGTGGCAAATATTGCTGAGAGGAACAAAGGACAGGAAGCTGAGAAGAGCCATGATTGCCCATGTCCTGACATTGAGAGAGAGAGAGAGGGAGAATGCGAGAGAGAATGAGAGAGAGAGAATGAGAGAGACAAGAGAATGAGAGAGAGAGAATGAGAGAGAGTGAATGAGAGAGAGAGAAAGAGAGAGAGATAGAGAGAGAGAGAGAAAGAGAGATAGAATGAGAGAGAGAGAGAAAGAGAGAATGAGAGAGAGAAAGAGAGAGAGAGAGAGAATGAAAGAGAGAGAAAGAGAGAGAGAAAGAGAGAGAGAAAGAGAGAGAGAATGAGAAAGAGAGAGAGAATGAGAGAGAGAGAGAAAATGAGAGAGAGAGAAAGAGAGAGAGAGAGAATGAGAGAGAGAGAATGAGAACAGGACATTTCATAAGCAAAAGGCATTTTTTGAAATTAAGTCATAAAGATGATTCTTGTCCTAATATCTGAACTTATTCTGGCACAAGGCCACAATTATGAGGCCTCAGTGAAGTTTAAACTTATAACAGTAGCAATAAGTTGCTCTTGGCACCTGAGTTATTTACAAGAAAAACATAATTTGGCATGGGGCCTCAAACATTGGGCATATAGTATGATATAAGCTTTTATGCAAAACTGTTTGTAAAGTACATCACAAAGAACTGCTTGGCAACCTTGACATATATGGGAAGGATATTAGAACAATCTAAAAGATATACTGTCAGCAAACCACCTGTATCTGGATAGGAAATGAGTTCAGCAGATATACAAAAATAAAAAGAGGTGTAAGACCAGGATGCGTCTTCTCACCAGACCTTTTAAACCGATACAGCAAGGCCTTTCTGATAGAATTAAAAGTCCTTCCAGGATTCATTAATGGTGGTCACAGTTTTAACAGCATAGCATATGCAAATGACACAGTATCGATAGGAGATAAAACCCCTACAGAAGGTAGTGACGCAAAGTGAGAAGAAAGGACTAAACATCAATTGCAAGAAGACTGAATGCATGGTTGTCAGCAAAAGGGACAGCCCAACATGCAAATTACAGATTGGGGATACTGAAATCAAATAGGCGCAACAATTTTGATATCTTGGAAGCGCCTTAACATAGGATGGAAAGTGCTACACTGAAATCCAGAGACGCATTGGGATGGCGAAAGATGCCTTCCAAAAGATAAGCAAAGTATTAAGAAACAGAAAAATATCGTTAGAAACAAAGAAAAGAGTACTGATCTGTTATGTAGTATCAGTCTTCCTATATGGCAGTGAATGCTAGACAATCTACTCACAGATGAAGAAGAGATTTGAAGCAAGAGAAATGTGGTTCTACAGAAGGATGCTGAGAATACCATTGACTGAACATGTGAGCAATGGCAAAATTCTAGAGATAATTTCAATAAAAAGGATACATGTACTTAACATCAAGAAGAGATAGTTGAGGTTTCTGGGAAAACTAATGAGAAAAAAGGGCTTGGAAAATTTGATACTCACAGGTCAGATTAGAGGTAAGAGAGAGAGAGGAAAACAATACACAACCTACCTGGCATGCTTGAGTGAATGGATGGTGAAGCAAGGTTTAGAGGTGATAGCAAAAAGACAGAAGTTATTAAGAGCTACAAAGGATGAGAAATTGTGGAGAGCCATGATCACCAACATCCTGAAGAACTTAGAAGTAGAAGAAAACTTGTAATCTTCTCTCTCTTTACAAGGTACGTTTTATATTAATATTTTTTTTTCTTGTAAAAGAAAATGAATCTTTTTAAAATATGTTCAACACATGACACTGTGTTGATTTATTGAAGCTAGTCAGGGAAAGTAAGAAGAAAGATGTACCCATTTCACAGGAAGATAGACTACATGCTCATCAGCAAAAGAGGTGCAGCTGGTGTGAGCTACATAGTGGGGACATCAAAGTCTGGATAGTGTAGTAACAAACAGCAGAAAGTGGGACACAGAGTCACAAATAGAAAAAGCAAAAGGTGCTTTTCAGAAACTAAGCAAAGTATTAAGAAATAGAAAAATATCCTTAGAGACAAAGAAAAATGTGTGGAACTGCTATGTATCATCTCATTTCCTATATGGCATTGAATTTTGGACAATCTCTTCACAGATGAAGAGTGTGAAGTGACAGAGATGTGGTTCTACAAACAAATACTAACAATACTATGGACAGAAAATTTGAGTAATGAGAAATAGTGATGAATTCCATCCCTCACAGGACATATTGAAGGCAAGAGAAGTAATAGGAAACAATGAGTAACCCAGTGAATGGATAGCAGAACCAAAGTGTTGTTAAAGGAAGTCGTGGAGAGCCATGACATCCAATATCCTGAAAAGACAAAACACATAAAAGAAGAAAAAACACTATACATATAGTTCCCAGATACTACACTCTGATACTAGGCTAACATGATTAGTAGCAACAGTTTGAACAGATACTCCACACTGATCCAAAGCAGAACTTATGATCTGTATGTAAATAAATCCCATCTTTCTATATTTCTGAGATGAGGTATTATGTACATTATTTACATTATTTGGACTATTGTCCTCATCTTTGTCACTAGATCAGTCTACTCCAGTGAGCGAAATAAAGGGTTCAGTTTGACATTCCAACCACCTGAAGAAGGCCGGAGCATACAACGCTGTAATAAATATGGCGACAAGGATGCGGTCAATAGTCCAAATAATGACCATCTTTTTGACAGATTTCCATCTGAATTTCTGGCATGTGGTGTTATCATTATTTACACTATGGAAGTATCACATGCAAGCTATCGTCCCCATCTTTGTTGTTGTTATCACAACATTACGGCTGCTACGTACTCCGGCCTTCATCAGGTATCTATCCCTTCAGATAACCAATAGGGAATTCCAAACTGAACGATTTATTTAATCTCTGCAGGTAGACCGTTCTCATTCTACTTCCCTCGGCTAGTTCTTATTTTTAGTAATACTCTCTTATTTCTTGCCTGTTTCCACTGAGTCCAACTACACACTGCCTGGCCCAGGGATTGAACTCACAATCACTATGTCACCACATTCACAAGCCAACACTTTAATCCACTAGGCTATTGGTCAATAGGCTAGAGGGCACTGCTGCTGAAACATTGTGATAACAACAACAAAGATAAGGACAATAGTCCATATGTAGATTTTTGAATGCTAAGTAGGCAATTATCATTCTCCATAAATCTTTTTCTTTATTATCTGTGACATACATTTTTGGGAAAGATAGTGGAATGTTTTTCCTTCTTATAGATTGGTTGCCAATAAAATACTCATTTTAGTGGAATGTTTTTTTTGTTTCTTTCTCCACAGTTTGGAATTTAGATTTTCATTCTTTTACACCAAGGTTAGAGAGCACAGCATATCCAGTTGTTTAATCCATAGATGGGGAGAGAAGACACATGCCTTTTCTGCGTTGATGTCTGTTAAACCACTAGCCCATTCATGACGGATACTATTTGTTCAGCATAGTTTATTATTTTCAATTTTTGTATAAGAATACTGTGATAATTTCGGGCAAAATTTCTGTAAATTGTCTTATGAGATTTAATAGGTTGTTGTTAATTAATGAAAAAATGAATGATGCCTCCAAGGTGTTAACAGTAAAGTCTTGCTTTGGCATTTGGCTTTGAAGTGATGCCATCATTTGACAATATCTTCCTTGTGTCCTTTTTCTTTGTTTTGCCATTACAAATTGCACTTATATTACAGAAAGATGATGACATTGACAAAGTTGCCGCAAGGACTGATAGCTTTAAAGGTAATTTTTCTTTCCTACAAGGACAGAATGTTTGAGATAGTCTCACCTGTTCAGACAACCAGCATCCAATCAATGACAAGAAGAGGTTCAGCTTAATCATCAACAGTACAATAATAATTTGGTTTTTCTAGAAGAAAGACCGAGAAAGGAAGAAATCTAAAGAGAGAAAGAAATGATGTGAGAGAAACAATAGCAAATATGTAAAATATTGTTATTGTCTTTAAGGAGAAAAGACAAGTATATTTCTTTGTTAGTCGAGTGTTGCCCTGACATTTGTCCAAACGTTACCCCCCTAACATTTTCTTTCTTCTTGATTGACATTTTAGCAGCAAGTGACATTTCTTGGTTGTAGTTTTCTGTTTTTTGAAAAATTTCTTCTTTGTTTTATGCTTTCTTTGTGTTGGTTCAAAATGGTCTTGATGCTGCCAGCATTAGTGATTATTGCAACAAACTTTAACAAGGTAGACATCTAAGAATTCTGTCAACTGCAGGTAAATTTCTTCCAAGACATATTTTTTCTTTCTAAACATGTAAATTTTACCTTTATTTTCTTTTTAAACAAATTACAGAGTTGGTTTTATTGTTAACAGTCAAGTAAATAGGATTGGCAAATACTAGCTGACACAGTAAATAATACTCACTTTACACTAATGACATTTGGCAAAGGAATGAATCCATTTCTCCCTGTGTTTTATATTTGTACTAAAGATAGGTTTGAGGTAGTGTAACAGCTACGAAATATAAGGATATTGGAGTTTTTTTTTAAGTTGTTTTCAATATATATTTCTTCAGATAAATATTGGCAGCATCAGATTCTTAGTCCTTTTAAATAAAATTTTATAATTATTCCAGAAAGTTGGTTCATTCCAGATAATTCTTCTCATCAGAATTACATCTCACACAGATATAAGTTTACCATTTCTCTATTCAGAGAATGCTGCTGCCACATCTGACCTGGTGCTCCAGTTATATATCTCAAGATTCTTGGCAAAATCCAACGAAGGGTCTGTGATGTTATTGGTCCTGACCTGGCATCTCGGCTTCAGTCACTTTCCCTCTGCCATAAAGTGGCTTCCCTGTGACTTTTCTATAAATATTTTCATGACAATTGTTTAGAATGAGTTTTCCTCCTTGGTACTTCAACCATATGAATTTAATTGTACTACTAGATTGGTAACTAAGGTCTAATCAATTTATTGTGGAAATAGATATTGATGCCACCATAAGTTCTATTTTAATACTTATTCTCACTTGTAGAACTCTCTTTCAATTTCTTCCTTCCCTGCAACCTATGATATTTTAAAATTCAAATGCAACGTCAATAGCCATCTTCTATTTTCCTGGATCCTGTTCTTTTATTGTCCTTTCTCTAATGTCCCTAAACCTGTTTTTTTTTTTTGTCCTTGTAGCAGACATAGTGAACCGGAACCTGAGTTGAGGGGCAGAAATGAGGAACAAGACTTGCCTTATTCTTGAGGAGAGAGAGTGCTTCTTGGTATAGAATGTAGGACTTCAATTTGAGAGAAGGCGAGTGCGCTGTTCCATCAAATGAGACCATCTTGGAGAAGAGAGGGAGTTCTGCTGTGGTACATTGTACAATATGTGCAGTTGCGATAGAACGAATGAACACAGCAGATAAAAGATGATAAAGACCAAGAAACCAGTGTAGAGGGGGAGAAAGGGCCAATTTGAAATTGCATCCCACAAAAGAGTCACTAATTTCTTTTGACCTTAGTCGTTTCCCTAATGTCCCTAAACCTTTTCTTTTATTGTCTTTTCATCGCTTTCTCTTTTCCTTCCACTTTCATTAACTCCTTGTGTCTTAGTGGAATTATCACCTTGCTTGGGTTGAAATGATTAAAAAAAAAAGAAGTTTCCTAAACTCCTGGAGGAGTATAGGGCCACAGTTCTCAGGCATTGCTGCTGTTGCTTCCATTCATAAGTAGGAACTTTTTAGTATCTGTCTATATTTATGAGATGAGGTATTATGTACATTATTTACATTATTCGGACTATTGTCCTCATCTTTGTTGCCATATTTATTACAACGTTTCGGCTGTTGTACACTCCGGCCTTCTTCAGGTGGTTGGAATGAAACAGCTTTGAATTCAGAGCTGTCCTTCTCCTAGATTGGTTTCTAAATAGTCTAATCTGCCCTATTATTTAACCCATAGCTGGGGGAGAAGAGATGGATTCATAACATTCCTAAGGATATTTGTGCATAAGTGAATGCAATGAACCCAATTGGAATTTGAAATGGGTTCTCCAATTTCTCATTCTGAGCC
The DNA here is from genome assembly GCA_964036315.1 of Acanthosepion esculentum. NCBI lineage: Eukaryota > Metazoa > Mollusca > Cephalopoda > Sepiida > Sepiidae > Acanthosepion > Acanthosepion esculentum. The sequence goes on from OZ038491.1 coordinate 23,951,710, forward strand.
ATTATCCATTACACCACCCACACATTCCCTAACCTTAAAAGCTATATATATATATATATATATATATATAAAAATTGTGTTTTTGGCAGTAGTCACTCTTTTATATATGTTTTATTAAAGACAACTAAAAAGATACTGCAATTAAGCATTTTTATTTATTTTTTCTTTTGGTCATATGTTTTTTCCTTTTCAGTGTGTAAAAACTGTCTGAATGTTTTATATTTCCAAGCACTTTTAGCTATTCTTTTAGCCATTATCAAGGATGATTTTTATTTTTTTATTCATGCTTCTAGAGTGATGGAAATGTATTTTTTATTTTACAAACTTTGTCAATACATTGTGTCTGTGTTCATATTTGATTCATTGCGTGCTGGCTTTTTCTTTTTTAGTATTAGTACTTCCATTATCTTTAGCCTTTTGTGGATGTGACTATTATATTTTCTACTAGTAGATGGAGTTTGGTAGGTTTCTGTGCGTGTTTAAATGAGTCCTAATTGAGCTATGGTCAGGGAAGTGTAATGTGAGTCTTTTTGATAGGGATGTAGTTGTATATCCAGTATAATTATTCATGAATTTGGTTTGATCAGGAATGCCATTCATTAAGGGAGATATAACTTCATAAATAATATATATATATATATGTCATTTGCAGACAGTACTGTTTCTCTGTATCACAGCTCTTCAGTGTGACTAGACAGCCTAGTGCCTCAAGCCCGGATTGAAACCCAACTGATTTGGTGTCGGTCAGAGCTTCTACCACTGAGCCATCTTCACTCGACAGAATAAGTCAGCCAAATCTAGCATAAACAAATGCCAATCATTTTACTGAAGAGCTTCGCATTTATGCAGGTGACCGTTGTTTTTAGAATTAGCTTGTCATTCAACAGTGATCAATTAAAAATATATTTTCAAGAGCTATATATATATATATATATATTAATTGGATGTGCAGAGGGTGTACTGAATAACAGTTTTGAACAAGAAATTGGTATGTTGAATCTGAATTCAGTTTGTTACGTTCATTTTGGGAAACGTATGAATTCATCTCTTCCTTTCAGCTATGTGGGTTAAATAGAAGCACAGACTAGATTCTTCAGCTTTGTGTGGGTAACCTGTCTAAGAGAAGGAAAACTCTGAATTAAAAATCTGTAACTGAAGCTGTCACTAGTCATCTTGAGTATTCTTATCACTGGATCATCACAAACAGAAACCACATCACTTGAGGATTTTCAACAGCAGCACATGTAATTTGAAGAGAATATAACCCAGATATTGAAATTCTACACGACTTCATATAAAAGGCTAGGAAGGAAATCCCCATCAATACTAGAAAGAGTGATAACATCTATTTTCCTGAAAAATTGTTTTAAGAGAAAGATTTTATGAATTTCAAGTGATTGCAGTTCCATCTGATCGGTCAATGAATGCCGATTGTTTCCTTATAAGTAGAAATAAACACCAAGACAGTCAAACACCAAATGGCAAAATATGGTTTCTGAGTTGAAGGATCCACGCATCATTCCAGTTAATAAATGAATCTTTTAAAAAATATTATTTAACATTTTTCATTCAACAGGTCGAAAATAAAAGAAATGCTTCATGATCCCTTTAAATAGTATTTAAGTCCCTAGACAAAAAAACAACAACAACAACAAGGTGATAGAAATGGATACATGAAACATCAGTTCACGACTATGGCTTCAAAGAGATTCCCTTACTTATTCACCCATCTTCCTCACCTAGCTACGTGATATTTACATTCTTCCTCCTCAAGCTACATGGCACTTACACTCTTCTTCACCAAGCTATGAAACATATATACTCTTCCTCATAAAGCTACGTGACATTTACATTCTTCCTCTCCAAGCTATGTGACACTTACACTCTTCCCCACCAAGTTATGGGACGTTTACGATCTTCCTCACTAAGCTATGTGACACACTTTTCCTCCTCACTTTCCCCCTGTTTTGCACACATATACAGGAAAAAATCACACTTTTTTCACTTAACAAACAAGGAACTTTAACATGCATATACACTAATAAAAATTTAGTTGTAAATACCTGAAAATACAAAATATTTTATATTTTTATATTTAAAATCTTTTCTTGCCATTTTCTTTGTGTAGGGTTGATTCAAGTCTACTACATAAGCTAATATTACCATTCACATTACCCTAGTAGCTAATATTACCATTCACATTACCCTAGTAGCTAATATTACCATTCACATTACCCTAGTAGCTAATATTACCATTCACATTACCCTAGTAGCTAATATTACCATTCACATTACCCTAGTAGCTAATATTACCATTCACATTACCCTAGTAGCTAATATTACCATTCACATTACCCTAGTAGCTAATATTACCATTCACATTACCCTAGTAGCTTATGTTCAGAGAGTGGTATTCATGTTATACAAATGTCTACCACTATAATCTGAGTTACTTCCTTACATGTAAGAAAATGATTATTTTCTAAATTGTGTAGACATATATATATATATATATATATATATATATATATATATATATATATATATATATTCAGATGCACATTTATACACATGTGTATTAGAATATGTTCCCTCATCTCAAGGTTTACATCATGAGTTAAATTGGTCTCTGTGCAGAAAAATATGTCCGAAACAGCTACTGCAGAAGTAACATTTCATTTTCAAGGCATTTCCATAATACAGTTGTCTGAAAGCCTAATTCATTAAGAGAATTCCTCTTGTTTCTTATTTGCAGTCTTATGCCTAATTATTCCTTCTCATTTCTCTTGCTCAGTCATTCCTTTTCTTTAACTCTTTGTCTATTTGCACATGTTCCAATGCAACCAAAAATAGCAGGCTAACAAATTTTTACCAATTTACTTTGTGTTTCTTTTTTTTTGTTGTTGTCTTTGATGCCAGATTCCTTAATGAGTATTCATCTAATTATCTTCTGATTTTTACCAGCTGATGATTCCACTTCTGTTTTTTTTTCCTTGTCAGTTTCTTGTAAAAATCAAAAATAAAACATTGCAATGTGAAGGTCCAGTACGACAGAATTAGATCTCAGAAAATCAGGTCATATACACTGACCTGCCAACAATGAAATGAAATACTACTTGGACATTTGAAGATAACAGAGACAGAAAATATAACAATATCTATATATCGCTCTCACTCTCTTTCTACATATATATATATATATATATATATATATATATATATATATCTCAATTTATACCGGGGTTGATAAGATAGACAAATTATATTTTCGTCTGTTGAAAAAAGCTTCTTCCACATGAGGTGATTTTGGATTTTATTGTGTATTAATAATTTGCTCTATAATAATATATACATGGAGCTCTTTTTGTGGATTAGTTTTAATATTTTATATTACTAGGACCTGCTTGGATTATATACCAATGGATTTGTTACCTTTGCTTTTTATATACATGTATATATATATATATATATATATATATATATATATATATCTGTCTATATTTCTGAGATGAGATATTATGTACATTATTTACATTATTCGGACTATTGTCCTCATCTTTGTCGTCATGTTTATTTCAACATTTCAGCCGTTGTACACTCCTGCCTTCTTCAGCAAACAAAGTTGCAATATGAGCTCTGGTAAAAACATGGATTGATAACAGCAAAAACTTTCAATATGAGCACTGGTAAAAATGGTTGCCGAAGACATTAGGTTTATAATACTCGGAAATTCATACACAGATGTCCTCAAGGACACATGGCAAAGTGGATAAAGGAGTTGGTTAGATCCAGTGACAGGACCCAAAGAGTGTGAATTCAATAAACGGTTAAGGAAGTTAACAGGAGATAACTGATAACTGATATCCATTAAACATGGAACTAGAACATGAGTTCAGTTCGACATTCCAGCCACCTGAAGAAGGCCGGAGTGTACAACGGCCGAAACGTTGTAATAAACATGGTGACAAAGATGAGGACAATAGTCCGAATAATGTAAATAATGTAAATAATATATCTATATATATATATATATATATATATATATATATATATATATATGTGTGTGTGTGTGGTGTATATGAATATTTGATATTCATGTTTGATCCTTATATTATATAAAAATTGAATGACAACAATAAAGTGTCTAAGCTAAAATTCAGTCCCAAGTATTGACAAAGTATTAAGAGAAACTGACAATTTTATGATTCTTTCAAAAACTATTGTGCACTAAATGTATATGGTGAACTCTTGCATCCTATTCGACATATGAGGTTCAAACAGCTCAGTCCCTATGAACTGACAGCCCAGACACCAGCACATATGGTTTGATTATAGGGGTGAAGTACTAGATTGGTAGCAAGGTCTCATCTTTTTAGAGTTGGAATGATTAGATGCAACCGTAAGTTCTATGCTAACAGTTTCTTCAGTATCTGTCTATATCTCTGAGATGAGGTATTATGTACACTATTTACATTATTCGGACTATTGTCCTCATCTTTGTCGCCATATTTATTACAACGTTTCGGCCTTTCAGTATCTGTCTATATTTCTGAGATGAGGTATTATGTACATTATTTACATTATTCGGACTATTGTCCTCATCTTTGTCGCCATATTTATTACAACGTTTCGGCCTTTCAGTATCTGTCTATATTTCTGAGATGAGGTATTATGTACACTATTTACATTATTCGGACTATTGTCCTCATCTTTGTCGCTATATTTATTACAACGTTTCAGCCTTTCAGTATCTGTCTATATTTCTGAGATGTGGTATTATGTACACTATTTACATTATTCGGACTATTGTCATCATCTTTGTCACCATATTTATTACAACGTTTCGGCCCTTCAGTATCTGTCTATATTTCTGAGATGAGGTAATATGTACACTATTTACATTATTCGGACTATTGTCCTCATCTTTGTACCCATATTTATGACAAAGTTTCGGCCCTTCAGTATCTGTCTATATTTCTGAGATGAGGTATTATGTACACTATTTACATTATTCGGACTATTGTCCTCATCTTTGTACCCATATTTATTACAACGTTTCGGCCCTTCAGTATCTGTCTATATTTCTGAGATGAGGTATTATGTACACTATTTACATTATTCGGACTATTGTCCTCATCTTTGTACCCATATTTATGACAAAGTTTCGGCCCTTCAGTATCTGTCTATATTTCTGAGATGAGGTATTATGTACATTATTTACATTATTCGGACTATTGTTCTCATGTTTGTTGCCATATTTATTACAATGTTTCGGTCTTTCAGTATCTGTCTATATTTCTGAGATAAGGTATTATGTACACTATTTACATTATTCGGATATTCAATGTGATCGGTCCTGACGTGGCATCTCAACTCCAATTACTTTCTCACAGATGTGCTGTGGCTTCCCTCTGTCTTTTCTACAACTATTACTTTGGAGTAGAAGAGGTGGTTACAGTTAACTGTATCAAAAGTGAAAAGGTGGGCCGGAGATGTCAACCTAGTAGCACACTTAAATTCATGCAGTTGGATCTCCAGTGAAAATAGCTCGTCAGAGCAGATCCCAGGAAAACAACATACATATATATATATGTGTGTGTGAGTGTATATATATATATATATATATATATATATATATATATATATATATATATGTATATATATACACAGATATATGTGTGTGTATATATATATATATATATATATATATATATATATATATATATATATGCATATACACACACATATGTGTGTGTGTGTGTGTATATATATATATATACCTATACACACACATAAATGTGTATATATATATATATATATATATACATACATATACACACACATATGTATATATATATATGTATATATATATATATATATATATATATATATATATGTATATATATATATGTGAAGAGTGTGTGTATATAAATATAAATATATATATATGTGTAATATATCATATATATATTATTATTTATATATTATATGCACGGTACTTATTAGAAAGCGATCAATATCAGAGATAGAGCTAACATATTTGGTTGGATTGATGTGAGTTTGTGACCCTGGGTTTCACGTTCTTGCGTTCTGATTAATTTTTTAAAAATTTTGGATTTATGTAGATTGCGTGTATTGGTGTTATATGGAAGTGGTGGGGGGAAATTGTCATGTCTGTACACCCATTGAGGTATGCAGACACACATACACATATGCTCGCCCGAAAAATTGTGTCTCAACCAGTGGAAGAACACCAAAGCTGTCATAGAGTGGTTTAAAACGATAGAAAACAAAAACAAATCCACTTTCATCCAATTCGACATAGTGGATTTCTATGCTTTCATCACAGAAAACATATGAAATGAAGCTATACAACTGGCACTGCAACATGTAAAAATCATGGACAGAGATATAAAAATAATCAAACATTGCTGCAAATCTCTGCTGTTCCACAATAGTGAACCATTGGCAAAGAAACAAAACCACGACCTGTTTGATGCAACAATGGGTAGCTACGATTGAGCAAAAATCTGCGAATTAGTAGGCATACTCATCTTATCCAGGAGAGAAAGGACATGGGATTATACAGAGATGACGAACTTATCTTGATAAGAGAAACCAATGGCCCCAAATTAGACAAATTTAGGAAGAAAATAGTGAATGCCCTAAAAAACATTGGATTCAAAATAGAGATAAATGCAGGCACAACAGCAGTAAACTTCCTTGGCATCACTCTTAACCTGAACAACACATACGAACCCTACAAAAAAGATAGTGACACCCCCAACTTACGTACACACATCCTCCAACCACCCACCTTCAATCATCAAGCAAATACTCATATCAATCAGCCGCAGACTGAGAACTCATTTAACATACACATTTTCAATAACAAAAAAACACCATACAATGAAGCACTAAAAGCAAATGGATACACACAACAACTACAATATACACCTCCACAGCCAAAACGAAAAAACAGAAAAAGAAATATTATCTGGTTTAATCCACCACACAACAAAACCGTTAAAATGAACATAGGTAAGACATTCCTAAACTTAATAGAAAAAAACTTTACTGAAACAAACCGATTAGCAAAAGTATTCAACAAAAATAATGTTAAAATCAGTTACGGCTGCACAAAAAATATGACAGAAATAATAAAATGCCACAACAAAAAAATGACAACCTACAAAAATGAAACCAAGGATCCAAAGTGCAACTGCAGAAATAGAACAACATGTCCACTCCAGGGAAATTGCGAACATACAAATACAATATATAAAGCCAAGGTAAGTGCAAACAACAGCACAATGTACTACATCGGTGCCACTGAGGGTTCATTCAAGAAGAGGAAAAACAACCACCACCATTCATTCTCCAACAGAAAATACTCGAACAGCACTACACTATCCACATATATATGGCAGCAAAAAGACAGAAATATCACACCGAGAATAAGCTGGAAAATATTGAAAAGAGCACCTGCCTACAGAAACATTACAAAGAAATGTCTACTTTGCCTACACGAAAAAGTATCAATAATATCCCATACCACGCAAAAGAATTTACTAAACAAAAGATCAGAGATAATTTCCAAATGCAGGCATGAGAATAAATACCTATTATCAGAATTTATACCAAACGGATAAAAAACAAAAACAAAAAACAACAACAACAACAACCCCTGTTTAGTTCAAGCTACCATCACAATAATTACATTTATTGTTATTATCATTCCACCACCATTACTAATCACTACTACCACTTTACAATAACTATTAGCTACTAATATTATCATTACCACCAATCCCCCAACACCATTACTACCACATCACATCTACTATTACCATATCAGTGCACTATAATTATTAACGTAAATTACTCCCCCATACCCCAACATATTTAATACCACCAAATAAGAACCAATAAGGATTACGAACTGCAATTTCTACCAGTTACATATATGCAGTCATCAAAAACAAGCAAATAACCAGCTTTAAAATAATAACAAATCGGCCTTAAAAAATTAAAAATAATAGCAATTTTTCCCTATCATAATTTTACACAGACCCCCACCACACGTATATACTATTATATTATATTATTCAGCAAAAGAACAGAAAATGGTCTGATTGTTGACATGTACACATTCACGAGGAATATACGCTACACATCCCATCTTTGAATTTCAGCAGACAAATGTGTATGTATGTAGACAACAGCTCACATATACATGCATACGTCAAGTCCCATACTGTCCACATATGTTTATGTTTGTATGAGCTCTTGTGGTCGAGCGCGTGTGTATGTGTGTCTGCATACCTCAATGGGTGTACGAACATGCATCTATGTTTGTGTTAGCATGAGTGACATCACGATGACGATTGCCCCCCACTTCCATATAACACCAATACATGCAATCTACATAAATCCAAAATTTTAAAAAATGAATCTGTTTGCCTGACGATCGCAAGACCGTGAAACCCAGGGTCACAAACACACATCAATCCAACCAAATATATATATATATATATATATATATATATATATGCTTTAAAAATCAGGAAGTCAGTTGAAACCGCTACCTTGGTTTCGACCTTACGGTACCGTCAGGCGATGTTTTTTCAAATGACCACCTAACACTTTTTTTAATTTAAAAAAAACTAAAGAACACTACATTATTATTTTCAAAAATAAATAAACAAATGCATGACATTGGGTGTAATCAAAATGGAGGGGGAGGATGTGAAGAAGAAGAAGAAGAACACCCCACCAAATAATAATAATAATAATAATAATAATAATAATAAGAAGAAGAAGAAGAAGAAGAAGAAGAAGAAGAAGAAGAAGAAGAAGAAGAAGAAGAAGAATAAGAATAAGAAGAAGAAGAAGAAGAATAATAAGAAGAAGAATAAGAATAAGAAGAATAAGAAGAAGAAGAAGAAGAAGAAGAAGAAGAAGAAGAAGAAGAAGAAGAAGAAGAAGAAGAAGAAATCAAGTCCATTATAAATGTATTGGTGGGGTGTTAAATTATTTTTTTTTATCCAGCCTCCTGATTTTTAAAGTTAAAAGCTCTACATGTCATTTTTACTTTTGTTTTTTGTCACATGTGTATTGAGCACTTTTTAATATTACTGTTTCCTGATCTGATTCAACTCTGACCATTAACCTTTATATGTATATATATATGGGAGAAACTGATATAAATATCACCTGTAATAGTCCTCACGAGTAATATATAAGTGAAGTTTTGAGGAATCTAAATAAAAGCTTAGATGAACACAAAAGGGATCTTTTACAAAACAACACATTCAGTGCATTAGTTGCTCACTGTAATGAGAATGGCCACAATTTAAAAACTACTTCTTTCATGAAATGAGAAAGCAATTTACCAAGACAAAAGTGTATAGAAAGTGCTTTAATTACTAAATCATCCACAGTAAATTTGCATCCAGGTTCTTACAAAATTTCACATTTCTTGGTAGAACTTATATTATCACAATATGGGATATTTAATAACAAAAGTGATAAAAACAAAAAGAAACTAAATAGACGTTGCAGATTTGAATCAAGACATGGCAAAGAAAAAGGCAAAAAAGGTGTTTAAATATAAATAGCTAAAATATTTTTATTTTCATGTATTTTTACAACTAAATTTTTGTTTGTGTTCTTACAGTCTTTGTAGTTGTTTGTCAAGATGAAAAGAAATTTGATTTCTTTGTGTGCATGTACAAGAAAGAAGAGTCATCAGAGAAAGTGAGGCGGAAAGTGTAAGTGTCACGTAGCTTGATGCGGAAAACAGGTGAATGAGTGAGGGAATTTCTTTTAAGCCAATGCCTTGAGAAACTTTGCTGGTGTAGAAACTTTGCTTATATAGCCTTCAAAGGGATTGCAAAGCATGTTTTATTATTGCAAATTAATTGAGCTTCTGAAATTTATCTTGGAAACTAATCTAGATGGTGTTCTTAGTGAAATTCTGCAACTGATAAAAATCCTCTTGTCAACATCAGAGCCAGAACGTGCCTTTTTTAACGCCGAAAAGAATAAAAACCTTTCTAAAGAGCACTATGAATCCTGAAAGACTGAATGCACTTGCATTTCTTTCAATGGAGAAAAAATTTCCTCAACAGTCATCCAGGGATCAAGGAGAAAATTATTAACTTTTTGGCTCAAAGTAAAACAAAAATGGCTTCCATTTTTAAATGAATGGATCAAGCTTGAAGTATAACAATTTATGAGTAAAAAAATGTCTCTTCTATTAAGATTTTATCAAGTTTATGCATAAATTTTTGTTTTATATGTTTGCTCCATTTTACACAATATTAAAACAATGGCTAAAAATTTTCTGATTAAAATTAATTTAGCCATGCACTACCACGGGAACAGACTTAGATAGATATGAACAGACTGACATAGACAGATATGTAGATATGAAAAGACTGGGATAGATAGATAGATAGATAGATAGATAGATAGATAGATAGATAGATAGATAGATAGATAGATAGATAGATAGATAGATAATATTAAGAGACTGGAATGGATAGATAAATAATATTAACAGACTGAGATAGACAATAGATAGGTAGGTAGCAAGCTAGCTAGATAAATATGAACAGACTGACATAGACAGATATGTAGATATGAAAAGACTGAGATAGATGAAAGATAGATAGATAGATAGAAAGATACATAATATTAACAGACTGAGATAGACAATAGATAGGTAGGTAGCAAGCTAGCTAGATAAATATGAACATACTGACATAGACAGATATATAGATATGAAAAGACTGAGATAGATAGATAGATACATAATATTAACAGACTGAGATAGACAATAGATAGGTAGATAACAAGCTAGCTAGATAAGTATAAACAGACTGACATAGACAGATATATAGATATGAAAAGACTGAGATAGATAGATAGATAGATAGATAGATAGATAGATAGATAGATAGATAGATACATAATATTAACAGACTGAGATAGACAATAGATAGGTAGATAACAAGCTAGTTAGATAAGTATAAACAGACTGACATAGACAGATATATAGATATGAAAAGACTGAGATAGATGAAAGATAGATAGATAGATAGATACATAATATGAACAGACTGACATAGACAGATATGTAGATATGAAAAGACTGAGATAGATAGATAGATAGATAGATAGATAGATAGATAGATAGATAGATAGATAGATAGATAGATAATGAAAAAACGGGAAGAGCGATAAAAAGAATAAAAAGATTGAGATAGATATATAGATAGATAGATATGAAATAGATAGAAACTAAAGAATTCATAGTGTCCTTTTTGTTTTATTTTCTTTCTTTATTTTCCAAATGAAGGTAAAAAAAAGAAAAAACATTCTGTTTTCATTAAATAAATTTGTGGCTGTAAATATGTTAAATATTATTGGTTGTTTAAGAAATTGATTTAAAAAACAGAATGTCTCTAAATGGAAGGAAAATGGCAAACAATGAAGTTTAATGTTTTTACAAATGGTGCAGAGCCAAAGTGTCTGTAAAGGCGGGAAATAGCAAGAACAATAAGATTTGGGATTCTTTGGGGAAAATGAATAAGAAGCATTTACTCTTTTGATATCTTTCAAGAACACAACAGATGTCAAACACAAAAGCAGGGCCAAAAATCACACATTAACACAATTCTTTAGATAAGTCATCAAAAGTTGTAATTTCTAATGATAAGGGGTACAAAAACAATGACGGCATTTTGTAAGGATTCTGACATTCAGAGTAGAAGCAAACATGTTTAGCGAACATGTTACTTTTGAAACGCATATTAAAGCATATGAACAAGAAAATGTCATTAGAAATAAAGAAAAGATTTTACTGAACAAGCAAAATTACTGATTTAGTAATCTATGAAACATAACAAAACAAAAGTCATTGAAACAAAGCAAGTTCAGTCGACCATTGATGACAATTCCAGAACAACGTAACTATAAACAATTTTTCTATCCTCTGCCAGCAGCAATGATGGAGAAAGCATTACCTTGAACCATCGCCAGTGAGACACGCTGCAAGAACCACTCCGTTTCGCATGGCTCGTTCCTTAATCGAGACGCAATCGTGCCAATCCTCCGAATGAATGCCATCGAACGAGGGCCAATAACCCCTGAAGTCTCCACTGCCACAGGAGTAAAAAAAAATCTATCAGCAAGAGAAGAATATTTAGCTATTTTTTTTATCTCTGCGTCGCGGGCGACGAACCCCGGCTCAACTGCGGACCTGATCAAATTACCTGCCGAAAATGTATCTGCATCCCAAAACTGAACTGTTCAGTCCTCCTGTATGGTAGTGAATGTTTGGTAATCTCCACACAGATGAAGAAGAGACTTGAAGCAACAGAGATGTGGTTGTATGGAAGGATACTTGAAATCCCATATCCTGAACAAATGAGCAATGATGAAGTTTAAGGGAAACTAGAAACAAAAAGGACAATTATAATTAGAATCATTAAAAGTCAATTGAAATTTTTGAGTACATATTGAGGAAAGAGGACTTGGAGAATCTGACACTCAGAGGATATAATTAATGCAAGAGAGGTGGAAGAAAGCAGCTAATAACTTACCTAATGATCATGTATATTTGGTTGGCAGAACAGGGATTAGGAAGGATAGAAAAAAAGAGCCAAAAAAAACAGGATGTTGTGGAGAACTATGCTCCCCAAATAAAACTGACAGATACTCCAAGTATGAAAATGATAATAATAATCCGAATAATAATAATAATGATAATAATATGGTCAATACTCTGCCTGATCAACTCAACTCAAGGTTTGTCCTGGGTATGACGATAAACTACATCTGCATCCTGTCTAAGACGATACACTACATCCAACAGCAAACAATAAACTATGTCCAACAGCAAACGATAAACTATGTCCAAAGGCCTCTGATGAGGAGATTTTGAGGAGCGTGGAACTACCTCTTAATTTCTGGTGTTCCTAGGTCCACCCTGACCCAGGGTGGTAGCACCTGTTAGGGTCCTGGCTATGGGCAAATAGTTAACACCCAAAATTATGTAAAAATAGGTTTTAATACCAGAAATACTTTGTAATAAAAAAAATTATTACCAACAATAATTTTTGAAGGAAAAATTATTACCAGCAATAAATTAAAAAAAATACCAGCAATAAAAACAGTTATACATTCTTTGAGAAAAATATGACCAGCTTTCGATTTCTTCAAGGAAAAATATTCTCAGAAATAGATTTTTGAAGAAAAACATATTACCAGCAATAAAAATTTTGTTGGCATTAAATGACCCATTGAGGTGTTGATATGTCGTAAAACAAACCAAACCAAACCAATCAACTCAAGGTGTGAAGATCAGTGTCAGTAAGACCGTGGTCATGGCTGTCAGCAAGAGAAGAGAAAAACTGGAGATTAACATCAATGGGACCCAGCTAAAGCAAACCAGTGAATTCACTTATGTGGGAAGCATATTTACTGAAAACTAGACAGAGAAATCAAGACCAGATGTCAGAAAGCCAACACAGTCAGTTACCAACTTTTGTTCCTCTTCTAAAACATCCTAGCATTTCCATGAGCACCAAGGCAAATGTCATCAGTGCCATTTTTCTACCAACACTGACTTACCAGTGCCAGACATGGCCCCTAACTTGAGAGGAAACTGATCACTTGTGAGATGAAATGCCTGAGGAAAGCAGTGAACAAGATGAGGCAAGATAAGATCAGGAATAAGACAATAAGAGATATGGTAGGAGCAATACCAATCATACGACACATCCAACGACAGAGGATCAAGTGGTTTGAACACTTCACTCGTATGCCTATCAACTAACCAGTCCTACGAGCATACACCCTCAGGTACTCTGGCCAAGAAGATGCTGGAGCAACTCAGTGGCAGATACTCTTAGAGCCCATGAGATATCTCTCCTCCAGTCTGCTCGCCTTGCCACTGACAGATGACTGTGTCTCTCTGTGATGCCTAACAGCACAAGCAGAAGGAAATACTAAACTAAACTGTAGCAAACAAGCTGACGTAGAGAAACCCCATAGCCATCAGTGGTAAAAAGTTGAAAGAAATACACAAAATTCTACTCACAACTCACAAGTATAGCTGACATATTACAAAGAACTTTATCTATGTAAAATGTGTGCGATTTTAGTATTTTTAAATTTTTCTTTTAAAATGATCATTGGAAAATGTCTTGGAGCCATTTCTGACCTTAGGTCTCCGGTTGAAACCCAAAAGGAAATCTGTATATAAAGAAAATCAAAGGAAATAATAATGATGATGATGATGATGGTGGTGGTGGTGGTGTTGTTGATGATAATGATGGTGGTGGTGGTGGTGGTGATGATGCTGATGATGATGATGATGATGGTGGTGGTGGTGGTGGTGGTGATGGTGGTGATGGTGGTGATGATGATGTTATAATAATAAATAAAGAATGAAAGGCTTAACATGCTCCTCCTCATCAATAAAACTACTCGACAACTTAGATATTTCCAGTCTTCACTTTAGAAATAATAATGACTTATTTATAACTATTACTCTACTACTACTACTACTAACAGGGCTCTCCCTGGTGTGTATTAACACCTACCCACCAGCCATGCCCAGTGGGAGGAGCCTGATTAAAGGCCCCAGGCAGTGCTTTGCGATCCTCACGATCTTATCAAGATTTGCTTTTATCTACTTACATTTATATATGTTACAAATTAAACTGAGCACAATTGACTTTTCAAGGATTAAAAATTTTTTGTGGATTTTGACGTCATTCTGGATTCTTTTTTTCTCATTCAAATCCATGAATTTGTTTTCCTCATGCGGTTTCAACAAAAAAACACTAATATAAATGAAGTATTTTTCATCCATAATGTTGAACATGTGAAAATTATTCAACGTTTTAACAAGAAAGATCTCGAGTTGATGTTGAAAATTGCCACAAAACATTGTTGATTTATTTAAGATGGCATGATCTATTATAACATGTCTCTAATTTATTATTTCAATTATTTAGATAGATTGTATTTATTTTCAATTTTTCTAATTGAATTGTTCACCGATATTGCATATGATTCATTATTTTACATAATTAGCTTACACTAAAATTTGTATTTTATATGAAGTCTATCTTATGAAAATCGAGATGTAGCAGTATAGGGGGGACCATATCATACATTTGGGAGAGAGGGCTGTATCATGAATTAACAAGGGTTGGAACAACACCCTTGTTCCGGCCTTGACTATTACTATTACTACTACTGCTGCTACTACTACTTGAGTACAGTTATACCTCATAATATTAGTCAAATATCATTTTTTGCTATAATTACTATCACAAGTCAATCTCTGATATTTGATTGCATCACTTAAAATAGTATATTTAAAACTATCTAAATTACAGTCTCCTCCCTTTTCTGTTTTACTTAATAAAAATGAACAACATAGAAATACTGATGTGAAAAACTTGCAGATCATTCCTTTGACTTGAACTGACAATTTGACTTCTGTTTACTTTTATTCCGATACTTTAACCAAAGTCAAAGTTTAGATTCTCTCTTGAAGAGTATTTGAGTCAAAATCTTTCTTTTAGATTTTTTTTTTATTTTGGCATCCAGGAAAATATTTAAAGATATTGAGCTTATTCCATTTCTTTCATTTTTTTTTTTTGTTAAACTGGCCTTTTGTGTTTACAAAGTTGTAACTCTGAATGATTTTAAAAGAAAAAATATTCATAGATCATAAACTTTTTGTTTGTCTGCTACACAGCTTAATTTAGTCAAAAGCTGACTTGTGGCTGACATAGTTGTATAATTCATTGTTTGAAATCAGATGGAATTCAGTGTATGAGTATTTGGGAAACAAACTGGTCCTTGGTGCTACAACATCTTCCTAGTTATATTTGGTCTTATGAGTGACTCTAATTCATAAATGTTTAGTTTCATTTCGTACAAAGACAGAATGACTGGGGAATTACATATACAAAGGTGTACTGGAATTTTCAAGAGCCACTCAAGTTAGAGTCTTAACTAATGAGGTGGGTGATATGAATGTAAGGTGGGGGGCTGGTCAGAAATGAAGATTATGAGTATAAGAAGGATAGATAACAATTAACCCTTGACTTGAAGAGGTTAAGATTGGGGTGCTCTGGGAAGCATCCCTTCAGGAGTATGTTTTAAAAGTGGAAATTCTTGCAAAACTATTCTCGGTCTAATATCTCTTGATAATATAAAGATTCTTAAATGGATTATAATATTTTAAATTTGATAAAAATTATTTGAACTTTCTATTTTCAATTTGGTCGTCTTGTTTTTACAGATTACATCTAAATTCTATTTGGTGCTGACAAAGTTAACTTCTTCGTTTAATTCTTCTGTATCAGAGACATTTGCAGTAATTATTCCTTGCCATATCTTCACCATTATCAATTCTAATGTTACTAGGTTCATATAAATTATTCTGAACACCTGGCATGATTCCAGATTTTTTTTTATAAGTAAATGCTTCTCTGCAAGGAAATATATTCATGTCTATGAAACAATAACATACTAAGTTATGCTCCAAGGATGTCAGTTCTTAAAGGAATCCTCACAACTGGATGAGAACTGATTGATTTTTGGATGACTATGACAAATATTGATTACTGTATTATTTTCCTGTGATATAGCATTTTGTAAAGTACTTTATAATGCTGCAGTTTTAATGGAAAAGATTCTTATATACATATGAGGGGGTGCTGAAAAATACTCTGCACAATTAGGAAGAGATTAAAAAATTTCTGATGTTTAGTCCGCTTATTTACATTCAGATTATTATCCTCATCTCTGTTGTTATTAATTATCAACATTGTCTCACTACTTGTGCACTCCAGCCCTGTGTGCTAATAACAACAAAGATGGGGATATTAATTTTAATGTAAATAATGATAACCCTTTATTCCAGAAATTTAGTTAAAGTTTCTCAGTCTGATCCACTTCCAAAAATTTAACCAAATGTCCGAACATCAGAATTTTTGTCAAGGGCTAGACCACAAAACTTTTCAGTAACTCCCCATATCTGTCTATCTATTTTCAGGCTGGAGAAGCAACATTTGCCATAGAATTTAAACTAAAATTTCCTGTCAACCACTACTACATGAAGCAATGTTAACCAAATAAAGGCAGCTATTAAATAGCAAGGCAGACTAGGGTTTCTAGCTTTAATTGGCAGTCACTCTAGGAGAAGGACAACTCTAAACGGAAAGTGGATTTCCAATTCCAGTCAAGTTCATTACATTCACTGATATGTGCTGCAATTCATTTCAAGTTTGTCACATTCACGAATATCCTTGAGAAATGTATTGCTCCATCTTTTCTCCCCCCAGCTATGTGTTAAATAGCAAGTTCTATAGACCTGGGTAACAACCGGTCTAGGAGAAGGAAAACTCTTTATTATGGGTTAGATAGCCTCATCAATCTGCAACTGGTCAGGCTTGTTGAGTACAGCTATACCCCTGAAGACATGTACAATAAGGGAAGGGTTCCTCCAGAAGGTGATGGATTTGAATTTGGATATGGTAATAATAAAGTTTTTCCAGTATGCGATATTCAAGTGATCAGTATGAGGGATAAAGCATATGTAATTATAAAAATGGACCCTAAGTTCAACACTAAGTAGTAACAGTCTATTTCATGCTTGAACGCAATCTTCAAGCCATGTGTTTTGTGTTTTGGTTTGCTATTTATATATGTGTAGGAAGGAGAGGGGGAATATAAACAAAAAATATGAGTTTTAATTATACATCAAAAGACACTAAATTTGAAATTTTAAAATTTCTCGCAACCGATTTCATTTTATTTCCCAATGTTTTTCTTTTTATCATTTTTGTTATTAAATATTTGGGATATTAACATTTAGATACATCACCCAGTTCAACCCAGAAAATTGATTTTAGCTTGTTAATACCTAGTGTTTTATTTTTAGGGTACCAGGCATTAACAGGTTAGAGGTAGAAACCTATAATTAATACAGAAAAATTTAGAATGGTAATGGTAATATTAGCTGTTTCCCTATAAGGAAACATTTGGCATTCATTGACCAAGCAGCCAGTGCCACTTTCAGTTGGGGCTTATGAATGTTTTCTCTTCAAACAATTTTTCAGAAAAATAGGTTTTGCAAGTCCAGTAGCTGTTATAGATCTTTCCAATATTGATGGGAGTTTCCTTCCTAACCTTTTATTTGAAGTAGTGTGGAATGTCAACATCTTGATTATGCCATTATTTTCTCTTTGAGTGACATGAGCTATCCATTTTAGTTGTTGCTGCTGTTGGTAGTCCTCAACTGATGTGGTTTTTGTTATTTGGTACAGTTCTTTGTTGTGATTCTGTAGCACCAGTTCACAAGGTTCAAAGGTTGATCTTTGCCAAAATCCAATGTCTTTACTGTATGTTTTATAATTACCATCTATACATGTGTATAAGCAGGCTTCATAATTTGAAAACATTTACCTTTGTATAATGCAACCAGTCACTGAAAATACATGAGTTTAAAACTCTTCAAAAGAAATACTTGTGTATAGTGTGACCCCCTATTTTTTTGTGTAAAAAATGATCATAAAAACTTTCACTATACTCTCATATACATAGTAATCCTAAATTTTATGGTGAGCATTAATAAGTTATTGGTAGAATAGCGGAAATTAATTGGTTAATTGCTGTGAAGAAAGAGAAAAACCAATGATGAATATTGGATTAATTATTGAGTCTTAACGAAAATAGAATGCAGAAAAACATCAGAAACTTTTCGAAGCTAATGAATGTAGTACCCATAATCAGTAGAGCACTCTGTACTGTCCCAAAGACACTGTCAAAGAGAATAAACTGGATTAATACAAATCTCTAGTAAAATCTGAGACAAAAAAGACTAGATTGTGAGAATTGTAAAGAATGTTGCTGTAACTTGATTTCCAGTGATGATCTTTCTATTAGTGGTGAAGATGCTGTCAACGATGAGACCTGTAGATTTTTATAAAGATGTACATGTGTTTGCAATGTGGGCAAATGATTTTTATAAAGACGTACATGTGTTCGCAATGTGGGTAAATGATTTTTATAAAGGTGTACATGTGTTTGTAATGTGTGCAAAAGATTTTTACAGCATTGAAGAGATACAATTAGAAAATGGACAAAGGCATTAAGTAAGATTTTTGGAGATTAACTCTGTGTCTGCCACCCCAGTTCTGCCTGGATGGCTAAGCTCAAACCCAAATGACACAAGAAGACACAAAACCATAATCTTTTCATCCCAGACAAATGAATAAATCAAAAAAATAAAAATAGATAACCATTTGTAAAGCTCATCCACAAATTGACAGACAAGAATGAATTTTTAACCAGAAATGAAAGTGAACTTTGCACTTACCTGTTATTTGTCAGATCAGATATATCGCCTACTATGGTTCTTCTAAAGCTGACTTCATTTGACCACAGTGAAATTAGAAATAAATATAAAGTGAATCTTGAAAATGTTCTTATGATGGACAAGTCAGTATTTGATATTTGTTTTGTAAATATTGATATATGAAGATAAAAGTAACTTCCACAAACACAATTCCAGTTAATGGATAGCTGATTAACAAACAATGTAAGAGTTACTTTTTAAATGTTTTCTTTTTTATTCAGCTTCATGACATTTTCTGTATATAGAAAAAATAAAAATATAGTGGTATCTAAAGTCTTGATCGAGTCCAAAAACCTCCCCATGTCATTGTAGGTGACAAATTATTTTTCACCGTGCAGCCCGTTTCTCACTAACAAAATGTCACGAGCCTCTCACTGCTCTCTTACTATTTCCATGGAAAATGTTCAGAGGAACTACATTCCTTAGATCTACCACCAGTGCTAACCTTCATGGCTAAGACCCGCCATGCCACACACATTGTAGCAAACCACCCTCATTCCCTTCGTATAAACTTGGTGAGATGTAATTTCCAATTGAACAGCTTTTTCCCATGACCTGCTACATTAGCGAATCGACTCCCAAGTGGATGTTTCCCTAATCACTACAGTCCTAACCCATTCAAATCTTGAGTTAACTGCTATCTTCCTCACAAATCTGCATAAATTGGCTCCAAGGTCTTGTATGGTATGAAGATCATTGTAGAACAAAAAAAGTAATGTATCAAATTTATGTATTTTTTTACTGATCCAAAACAGATTTCATGTATACATCTAAAGACTAATTATGTTATTAATTATTTACATTGTTTGGACTCTTGTCCTCATCTTTATTGCTATGTTATGATGTTTCGTTGATTGTATACTCCACTCTGGCCTTCTTCAGATGATTGGAATTTTGAACTAAACCAGGGTAGATTGTTCTAGTACAATGGTCGAAATGTTGTGAACATGGTAATAAAGAAGATGACAACAATCTGAACAATGTCAATAAATACAATACATCATCTCAGAAATATAGACAGATATGTTATTTATATTATTATTATTATTATTATTATTATAGGCTCTATCAAAAATTATTTTCATATTTTACTGACCTTTACTCCAAAGCTTGTCCTGTAGACATCTAAAAGACTATCTGTGACTCCACTATATTATTAGTATTATTGATATTTACTGGTGGTATCAGGGGAGGCACAGTGGAGTGATGGATAGCAGCTCAAATTGAGGAAGTTCACATTCCAGTTGAGTTCATTACATTCACTTACATGCTAATATATTTGGAAAAGGTATGAATCCATCTCTTGGAGTGGCAACCAGTCTAGAAGAAAGGAAACTCTGAATTCAAACCTGCCTATAAGACCTGCCACTGTGGGAAAAGGACATTCTTCTTCATTAGGCTCTACATCATGACTACTTTTATCAATCTATCTCTTGATGTCATTCCCCAGCTGTCACATGATCCTTATGACTATCTTAACAAAAAGGAGAGAATCACCATTTCTAACTCAACATATTTGTTTCTACTCATAATATCTGTTTTTCTTATAAATATTTGCAATAAATTATTTGGTGGTGTGAGATTTTATTATGAAAATTTAGTGTTGCTCATCATATTGTAAATAAATATAATAGTTTAGTTATTGATATTTGGTTTTTAATTACAGATGAATAAAGATTGCAATGAGTCATAAGAAAGATTGTGAAGAGTCATAAGAAAGATTGTGAAGAGTCAAGAAAGATTACCATGAGTCATAAGAAAGATTGTGAAGAGTCATAAGAAAGATCGTGAAGAGTCAAGAAAGATTACCATGAGTCATAAGAAAGATTGTGAAGAGTCATAAGAAAGATTGTGAAGAGTCAAGAAAGATTACCATGAGTCATAAGAAAGATTGTGAAGAGTCATAAAAAAGATTGTGAAGAGTCAAGAAAGATTACCATGAGTCATAAGAAAGATTGCCATGAGTCATAAGAAAGATTGTGATGAGTCATAAGAAAGATTGCAATGAGTTATAAGAAAGATTGTGAAGAGTCAAGAAAGATTGTGATGAGTCAAGAAAGATTGTCATGTGTCATGAGAAAGATTGTGATGAGTCATAAGAAAGATTGCAATGAGTTATAAGAAAGATTGTGAAGAGTCAAGAAAGATTGTGAAGAGTCAAGAAAGATTGTGAAGAGTTAAGAAAGATTGTGATCAATCAAGAAAGATTGTGAAGAGTCAAGAAAGATTACCATGAGTCATAAGAAAGATTGTGAAGAGTCATAAGAAAGATTGCAATGAGTTATAAGAAAGATTGTGAAGAGTCAAGAAAGATTGTGAAGAGTCAAGAAAGATTACCATGAGTCATAAGAAAGATTGTGAAGAGTCATAAGAAAGATTGTGAAGAGTCATAAGAAAGATTGTGAAGAGTCAAGAAAGATTGTGATGAGTCATAAGAAAGATTGTAATGAGTCATAAGAAAGATTGTGATGAGTCATAAGAAAGATTGTGAAGAGTCAAGAAAGATTGTGATCAATTAATGAAGACTGTGATGAGTCAAGAAACATTACCATGAGTCATAAGAAAGATTGTGATCAATTAATGAAGACTGTGATGAGTCAAGAAACATTACCATGAGTCATAAGAAAGATTGTGAAGAGTCAAGAAAGATTGCCATGAGTCATAAGAAAGATTGCAATGAGGTTTATGAAAGATTGCAATGAGTTATAAGAAAGATTGTGAAGAGTCAAGAAAGATTGTGATGAGTCAAGAAAGATTATGATGAGTCAAGAAACATTATCATCAGTCATAAGAAAGATTGTGAAGAGTCATAAGAAAGATTGTGAAGAGTCAAGAAAGATTGCCATGAGTCATAAGAAAGATTGCAATGAGTTATAAGAAAGATTGTGATGAGTGAAGAAAGATTGTGATCAATCAAGAAAGATTGTGATGAGTCATAAGACACATTACCATGAGTCATAAGAAAGATTGAGATGTCATAAGAAAGATTGTGAAGAATCAAGAAAGATTGCCATGAATCATAAGAAAGATTGTGATGAGTCATGAGAATGATATAAACTCAAAAGAGAAACAAGAATATTAAATGTTTCATGTTTAAGGAGTTCCACGCAGGTGAGAAATTTTCCTCTTTGCAACTGGTCTCATTCTTTAGGCATCAGCTTAAGGTTAAGATATGGGCGGAGAGGGCGCGTCTCTCCTCGTGGAATTTCGGCAAAAGGTGGGTGAAAATTTTGCGCTTGGTGCGAGTGAGAGGTGCTGACCTAGAGTGGTTGTTGGACACAACTTAAGCAAGAGGATTTTGGGCCTCAAACCGAAACATTAGTCATCCCAGCCTTTTAAGGTAAGATAGGACATTTTCATGTTCAGTTTTGGCCTCCTCAGGGCTAAATATTTTCCTTTCAACGTAGCTAGAGCATGCAAGTACATAAGTCCTGTTTTTTTTGTCTTCCTTTTTAGTTTCTTGTCTCCACCCCTCCCCACATTTTATGTGACAGATGTCTCTGTTCTCTGGATTTGTTCATCCCAGTTAATAGAGATTTCTGTCACATTTTTGGAAGGGTCCTACTACTAATATTGTTTTGTTTAGTTTCTTGTACATACATATTTTACATTGTATATAAACTTTGGGTTTTTGATTTTTTCCCCATCCCTCGATGATTTTGTAAATAAAAATTCATGTTAGGTCTTTTCATCGAGAAAATGTGGTATTTTGGTGATTGTGTTGTGAAAGTAAATGTGTTGTTATGGTGAAAGGAAAATTGTAAGTACGAATGGGTCAACGAATGAGACTAGATAGTTTTCAGGTAGGACTAGAGAAGACCAGTCTTTTCCCCCTCCCCATTTTTAGCCCTTGTGGCACATTTTGTAATTTAAAATGCAAATAAATAATAACATGCTTAACATTTGGCATATTCTATGGCCATCTTTGGATGACTTTCTTTGTCATCCTTCTTGAAATCACAAACTAAACTTCACCTTATTCAGTCCAGTTGTTCTTATTCGTATCAGTTATATGTGCCTCAGTTTTATAGACCTTTCTATAATTTTGTCTATTGAACCAGAATATGTGACTTCTTAGAAATACCAGAACCAAAGATTGAACTCACAACTGTGAGGAAACCAAATAAATTTTAGCCCACACTTTAATCCACCAAGCCCATAGAGAACCCTATCTGCCCCCTTTTCATCTCAACTGGATCAGCTTTTTACTTCCCCATGTCCGAGTTATTTTATCTCTTTCCCACTCCCTTAGCGAGAGTGCTTCTTGATTTTGTCCTCTGGGCAGAATACAGCGGCCTCTCTATTTTGAGGGTTGGACGGGCCCTACTAACATAAATTATGTTTAGTTTAAAAATTTGTTGAATTTTAGTTTGTTATGGGGTTCATCTCCCTCCCCTTTCATCTTTTCATGATTAGAATTTTATATATTTTATTATCATCAAATTTTTATGGTGTGGGGCGTGTTTTTGTAGGTCCCCTCTGGTAAGGATGTGGTATTATGGTGTATGGAGGATTGAATGGTGACGGACGAATTCTTGTGGTGAATGTGTCAATTGTAATGTATGAATGGGTCGCGAATCTGATTAGCTAGGTATAGGATAGTTAGTTAAGACCAGCCTTTACCCCTCCCTTTTTTCGGCCTTGTGCCACAATTTGTACATTTTTGTACGAATAAATAATGAGAACCCTGTTTGCCCCCTATCAGCATGGCTGATGCCCAACTCCATGAGAGAATCTCTCTGAGCCTTCTTGGTCTCATGTTTTTCACTGACCTGGGGTGGGACAAATACATTGAATCAATAGCTTCTCCTACTGCAAGGAATTTGGTTCTCTGTGTCGCACCCAAAAGTTTTTTTTCACCTGAGTCCATCCTTCAAATCTACAAATCTACCATTTATCCTTGCATTGAATACTTTTGCCATATATGGTCTGGCGCCCCCACTGTTTGTCTCGAGGTCCTCGACAAAATCCAGAGATGGATATGCAATGTGATAGGTCTTGATCTGTCATCATTTGGTATGACTGTATGAAATGTATATGAGAATAATAAATGATATGCAAGCAAAGATACAATAAAATCTGCTGCAAGTAATGTTAAAGTTAAAAAAGTAGAAAAGTCAACAAAATCAATGGTTGAAGGATTGATAAATGTTATAGAATGTCAAAGAGCCCACATTATCATGTAAAATAATAATGTAATAATTTAATTAGCTCTATAAAATGTTCTATTAATCAAATTCATGGATAGCATTTTTGGATGCATTTATAAATTAAAAATTATTTAAAGTGGACAACTGTCCTGATCTTATTTTTTGTCATAACAATGTTTCGGCTGTTGTGGCTTGCAACAACTTGTATGTTGGACTGTTCCTTTTTCCAATAACCATATATTCTCTCTTCTTTACAATGATGTCATACTAAATAAAAGTTCAGAGTTTTAGGTGGAAACATTAGAAGTATAGAGTTGAAGTAGACTTTAGAAGGAACTAGAAATCTAATCTTGAAAATGGAACAAGGAATAAACCTCTACTCCTCTTTAAAGGTCTGGGGAGGAATGCAAATAGGACAACAGGTAAACTTATCTACTTACAATTGATGTTTAGTCCTTTCTTCTTGCTTTCCTTTACTACATTCTTTAGGAGTGCCTGTAGTTTCTTTTCTATATCTGCTATCAACACAGTGTCATCTGTATATCTTATGTTGTTAAGACTGTGGTTATCAATAATGAATCCTTGTAATTCTCTCAGAATTGCCTCACTGTACAAGTTGAATGAGTCTGGTGAGAAGATGCATCCTTGTCTAACACACCTTTCTATTTTTGTACATTTACTGAATTCATTTTCTATCTGTACGCAGTCAGTTTTCTCCTAGTATCCTGGATTATTGAATCTTATCACAGATGAAGAAGAGACGTGAAGCAAGAGAAATGTTCTTCTACAGAAGGATGCTGAGAATATCATAGACTGAACATTTTAAAAATGGTAACAAAAAGGACATTTATAAATATCATCAGAAAGTGATAGTTGAAATTTCTAGAGCACATAATGAGGAAAGAAGGCCTGGAAAATTAATACTAATAGGACAGGTTGAAGGCAAGAGGGACAGAGGCAAACAATGCATAACGCCTGTCTAGTGAGCTTGAGTCAATGGATGGTAGAACAGGGTTTAGTAGAGATATCAAAAAAACAAAATTTACTAAGACTTATAAAGGACAGGAAATTGTGGAGAGTCATGATCACCAATATTGGGAAGTAACATGGCAGATAGGAAAAGAAGACAATAAAGGTAGAGGATTTTACAAGATATATTTTTCTCATGTGTACATATCTGTATCTATTTTCTATATAGCAGTGCTACATTTTTTAAAATCTTTACTAATTTATGCTTATTTTGTAATGAAGTTTGTATTGTAGTTTCAAAGGTTAACTTAAGCACATTTTAGAATATTTTATTCTTTTTTTTTAATACTAGGACGTAGGTGATATTTACTATTATGGCAGATTCTTTTTTTTTTAACATTATCTCTGAATTGCGATGATTTCTTGGGAAACATTATCCACAAAGGCAAAAAATCTTAGTACAACGTTAAAAAGTCACCATAGTCGATACTAATATCAACTTTCTTTGTTTTCTAACTGACGCTAGCAGTATTGATCAAATTAACATCACTTGATGTTATTTCTGCTTTAAAACTTCTAAAAGTTGCCGAGAAGCTACCAAACTACATGGTTTTGGTGTACATTCATCATTGCCAAGAAAATGTAAATTGTTTCTGCGTTTCGTCATGATTCAAGTCAATAAAAAAAGCATTCTTGTTCTTTTGTTTTGTGGGCTGTTATTTTATTATCTATTTGGATATTGCTGACTTTTTGATAACATCCACATTCCCCTGCTGTTTGCATCAAACTCTTACCAGTCCACGAGTCTCGTCTACACAAGGGTTTTATTTGCAGATATATTTATTATTTATTCACTCTGCTGGTAGTGCTCATGTAAAATATGGTTTCCACCAGTGGCGGGTCAGCTTCCACCAAACCATTTCTCAGGGGAGGTCACTCGGCAAAGATATTAAGCAGAAAATGATGGAAAAATAAGTGTAAAAAGAAGGAAAGAAAAGAATGGCTGTAGAATAAAGTCCATATCTTCATTTCCACACAGCCTTCCTCTCAGGATAGGTTAAAATGTGGTGATTATATCATAAATCAAGGAATCTGGCCGGCTATACTTACATATATATACTTACAAATATGAACAAAAGCAATTTAATGGGTCAGCTGTATTTGGGAAGGAAAATGTTCGAATTTGTAGAAAGTGTTTTATTTGATTTTAACCACCATTTTTTTTGTTGCGGTCAAAACAAAATGTGTTACTATATATTTAAATATTTCTTTTTGGTAAGTTTATTCTTTTTTTTATCTACTAAAGTTCACCCACTACAAGGCTCAAGAGCTACTCAAGGTAGAACGTTGCTGTAAAAATGGTTAAAATGAAGGGAGCATATGATATGAATAAAAGTGTAGGTGGTAGGAAGTGAAGATTGTGAGGTTAAGGACGATAGATAATGATTGATCTTTGACTTGAAGAGGTTAAGATTGTAATTTTTGGGGAAGCAGCAGTTTTTGGAAAAAGGCTGTGTAGTACTTTCTCCCTACATTTATAATATAGAAGAAATGTGGGTGATTTGACTCTGTGGAAGTAACATGGCATATAAAGGTCTTAACTGGTAGAAATAAAGAATGGAACGCATTGAAACATTTGACAGGGGAAAAGAGTAGGTTTGCAACTTTTGTGTCTATTGGAAAGTGAAGAGGAAATAATTTTGAGCCCTATCAAGGCTGGAAGGTAGGGATTCAGCAGAGTTCCATCTTAGATTGATGCCTTATTTTTGCCACATTACAAGGATTTTTGTTCGTTTCTTAAACTCACATTTCACAGGTGGCTGCTTTAAGCTACTTCTCTTGACATAAATTTGGCATTCATTGAGTGCTCATTTAGGATAGCCTTATTCCAGACTAAGCATATCTCGATTGTAGCGCTTTTCTGTTATGCTCTAATTTCCTTGTACCACAGTGATGTTCCAAGGTAGAACCAATGAAGAATATCTCGAACACAGGTATGGAATAACACAGATATATTACAAACAGAAATATATACAAAGAAGTAGAAGTATTAGTAATGACTATCAGATTTGGTTAGAGTGAACTATGTTGTCTCGACAAGTATCACTATTCCAATGTCTTACAGTAATCGTCTGACTCTGTCTCTGACTCTGACTGAATCTCTCTCTCTCTCTCTCTCTCTCTGAACTCTGCTCCCTGTTGAGGCACAGTATTTATGAGGTCCGGAATAGTCCATTATTATGATGGGTAAGTTCCCATAACATTTTCAAAGAGCAATAATCAGCAAGCAAATCATTTCTATGGTAAAGTCTTTTCTTCCACATTGGTCACCCTGATTATACTAGCCTTGTGTCAGATTAAGCAAAGTTTAATCCACATGTGAGCAATGGCTAATGAGAAGACGAGTTTGATTCTCACTGAGTCTTCTACTGTAAAAATTATTTGCCGGACTGATTATTTAATTTGGGGTAATATCTGATTCAATTGTGCACCATGTGTGATACGCACATAGGTGATCATGTATCTTTCGATACATGACTGATGAGGCAGATTTTTTTCCCTCAGTAGGTTGCCATTTCTTTCTGTGGTAGACCAGTTGCCATCCAAGGCTACAGAACCTGGTCTGTCCCGCTATTTACCCATAGCTGGGGGGAGAAGAAGAGGAGTCATACCTTTGCAAAGGGTATTAACACATAAGTGAATGTAATGGGTTTGACTGGAATTTGAACTTGGCTCTCCGATTCCTCAATCTGAGCTGCTATCCATTACTCCACCGTGCCTAATATCTGATTAGAAGGGGCAAAATATTTTAAGAAGACTTAGCAATGCTCATTTGGTGCTATTTGTGGAATTGTCCTCTCTCTTTAATCTGATGCTGCATATACCAAATAGGAGAGAGATATCTATCTTAATTGTTCAGTCATTCTATACAGAGAAATACTATATTTCCCTCTAACCTTCAAGAATGCATTAAAGGCAAAATATTAAATCTGTGTTTTCACTTGATCAATTTTCATTTTTGCTTCTTGATTACAATATTATTTCCAACACTATCATCACATGAAAAGGAAGGTGTGTAGAGTCATTAGCTCTCCAAACATTGCTTTTTTTATTATCTGAGATTTAGCATAAAAAGGTTGTGAATTTGTTTCACATTGTCTTCTCCACAGTTTGAACTTCAGAGTAGCTAGGAGGGGAGGAGATGAATGTATGGCTTTTGAAGGGCATTGGTGGGAAAGTGAATGAAGCATGCTAGACTGCAATTTTAAATTTGCTCACCAGTTTATCTTTTCATGCCCATAATTGTTACACTATCCACAAATAAGAAAAACTTACTAGTACTACTACTAATACTAATTAATATATTTTGGTCTTTTTCCCTATTATATTTAAGTTAAATAGAAATTTTGATGTTTTTATTTAACAAATCCTACCCGTGATATCATGGGTGATGGAAGTAACAAGAATAAATGAATAAGTGAAAAGAAAAGGAAAAGTTCTCAGTAAAAATATCAGTAAGGGATAAAAAAAAAAAAAATTGTGCCAATTTTTTTAGACAAAGAATTTTTGATTATTTTACAAAATTCTAACCAACTCTAGAATAAGATGAATGAAACTGATAATTTTATGACTCCTCCTTCATGGCTTCCTTCGGTCAATAAAAGTTCACTAGTAGATTAGTAGACATGATGCTTGTGGAATCCTGCACAAAACTCAAGAGTCTGCTGCGGTCGTTTGCAAAAAAAAGAAAGGCTGCCTTAACTGGACTATTTTGGATTGTAAATCAATATCAGAGGATGTTTCCCTCTCCTTCGGCACAAATATCCGCAGGGGTAGGGGCATTTTTTGATAGAATGCAATGTTTGACAAAAGAATATATGCAGGAATATTTTGGTGTCTGTAGTTATACATAGTAACGATTTGTACATGTGTAGCTTTTGGTATTAACAATCGATAAGTAAACAAGAATAGTTAACACTACACACACATACACACACACATATATATATATATATAGATATACATTTATTACAAGTTGCAATATTTATTTTTGAATAAAAGTATTTATTTATGAGTGAGTATGCAGTAATATAACCTTGTGATGCAGAGATTCATGTACACACTCAGGCATGCATCAACACACATGCGCATATATGCCTACACAGCTATGCAAGGACATAGAGACATGTATACATATGCAAAAACAAAAATATATGTGCACACACACACACACACACACACACACACACACACACATACACATGCCCACACATCTACAGTGCTGTGCAAAAGTAAAATAATATTATTGGCTCTTTTTTTCCAGATAATCAACAAATCTTAATAATAAAATATATATTTATTAAATAAATTCAAAGAATTACAACCACTTTTAAAAATGTTCATCGAGCTGGAATAAAAAGATTAATTCAAAATTCAAAATTAAGATGGCAAATGGCAATAGAACATGTAATTCTGCCTTAAAAAAAGGCAATGCTCAAGTTACTTTAACTGACAAGGAAGGAAATGTGTGAGATTGCATTTTAAAAGAGGCTGCTCTCTGTATTCCTACAGTTAAACAAAGTATATTCTCAGTACAAGCTGTTAGCAAAAATGAGCTTCTGTAAAATTTGGCTGTAATTACTCAGAACTTGTCTACCCTAATGGTGTAAAATTCAACATAAAAAAAGATAAACACTTGTTATATTTAAATACCGAAATGATCTCCAAATAACATAGTCTATAACAATGGCATGAAATTCTTGGATTTAAACTATTATATAAAAATTTAAAAAAAAAAGAAAACAATTGTAAATGTTTAGATGTATGTTGTTTGTATTTAATGTACCCCCCCCACAGAGGGATGAAGGGGAGGGGAATGAGTGGCACTCATTCATTTGATTGAGGTGAGTGTCAGTTCTAATCTGTGTAGGAATGATTGCAAAAATATTCCCTTCCCCTAAATTATAGACAAAACACACAGATGCATGCTGGGATTTCTTCCTAGCCAATATGATTAGGCCTATTCTTGGTCTCATCCAATTTAGTTCTGTTCTTTCTTGTCTTGAAGTCAGAATGCTGTGATTACTTGTCTGCATCCCCTTTTGTATGTTGACACCATTCTTAGTTTCTGAAATTTTTGCTTTATTACTGCTGCTTTGCCTTGTATATTTTGTTTTCTCAATATTATTTTTTCCCTGTTATTTTCTTTCTTCTCTCGTTATTGTTTATAGCAAACTTTGTCAATTCTGTTTGTTGAACATTTCTGCCAATTAAATTTAACCATGACCGATTACTCTACAGTTCCTGTTTATTTTAGCTATAAAACCATGAAGAAGAAAGTTCTCTTTTCCTACCCATAACCTGCTTTCAAGATCACTGCTCGTCTTTACACATGTAGAAAGTAAACAACTTTCATTGAATTTTCTGCATTTTTTTTTAAAGGAGAAATTGCAGCAAACATGTAGAGAAAGTTAGTGAATCATTTTTGAAAGACTGATGCAAGCACAGTAAGGAAGTGGGTCATTTGAGTTAATGGAAATCCTAGAAATGAGAAACTAACTTTAGTGATAGGCTCTGCTATGGCAGGCAAGCTGCTGTTGGGAATGAAGATAGCCTGGACAGGTTGATACTAACATTATTGCTGATAGAAGTATCATAATTACAAAACTCTTTTAAAGCCTTCATGTGAGCAATGGTGCCTGAAGTTTAGTACAATCTCTTGGCTACTTAGATTGTGCATAATGAGTTTCAAGAAGGAAAATAGAAGAAGCAGATGGTTGTTTCTTCTGGAAGTAAGATGAGAGCAAAAGAAGATAAATAGAATGGTGACACCCAGATTCATCCAATAAAATTAAGGTAGCTTGCTCTGTAAGGGAAATGATAGCCACTGTATTCTGTGACCCTAGGAGAATCACACTTATGCCCACTTTTTCTCCTATGTATCATGTCACTTCAGGACATTGGAGATCATGGCTCTCCACAATTTCTTGTCGTTTGTAACTCTTAGTAAATTTTGTCTTTTTGTTATCTCTCCTAATCTCTGGTCTGCCAACCATTTACTCAAGTTCACTAGGCAGAGGTTATATTGTTTTCCCCTATACCTCTTGGCTTTAATCTGTCCTGTGAGTATCAAATTTTCCAAGCCCTCTTTCCTCATTATGAAGCCTAGAAATTCAGATGCCTATTTCTGATGTTAAGTATAAATGTCCTTTTTGTTTTTAATTTTCTCTAAAATGTTGTTGCTCACATGTTTGGTCCCTGGTATTTTCAGCATCTGTCTGTAGAAGCACATATCTGTTTCCTCAAGTCTTGTTTTCATCTGTGAGGAAACTGTTCAGCATTTGCTGCCATATACGAGGACTGATATTACATAGGCATTGCATAAGCACATGTCCGAACTCCAAGTAAGGCTTCTTTGAGCAAGGCCAGATTTAAAGTTGAGTGATGTGCTTTTGTAAAATGATGACAGCTTAAAGATCAAACAAATAATCAGTGTATATGGCTGGACAACTGTTCTGACATGGTGCCCTCAGGTTATGTTTTGGGGTGGGGCATGAGGAGGCACTCAGTACCCTAATGATGATGAAAATTAAACTGTCATCTCACACATAGTAACAAAGAAGTGGGTGTATATGGTGTCATTCAAATTTCAAATACCTGGATTAGCAAAGCAGGACACTAAATTTAGAATCTTGAAACTTTTCTCTTCATTTTCATATGCTTTGTGTAAAAATATTACTACACACATACACACATGCACACACACATACACACGTGTAGTAATTTTCTAAGGTAATGGATTTTATCAATCAGACAGATTTTTATCACTTTAAATTTTATTTTTAAACTGTTACAAATAAATTTTTCAAATTCAGATAAAATTCTCAGTATTGGCTGAAAATTACAAATAGTCACAGATCTTGAACAAAATTTGAAATTCCCCCATTTGAAAAATAAAACTAGTTCAAGCAAAATGCTAAAGCTATAAATTTAGTCATATATAATATATATATACATACTCATAGATCTCTCTCTCTCTCTCTCTCTCTCTCTATATATATATATATATATATATATATATATATATATATATATATATATATATATAATACAATATATACCAAAAATGACAATGTTAATGTTAACATTTATTTTCCTATTTTTAAGGACTGGTTGCAAATGTAAATTATCTCTGATTAGATAAAAAGAAATATTTTTTGCCCTTCCAATTTCAATTTGTTTAGCATCTCTTTAGAAATAAAATCAAAATGGTTCTCTTGCGATATTTCTTTAAAATAACAAATAACCAACATAATTAGTTTCTTTGTATCTGTTTTACTGGAAGCAGAAGAAAATTATCCTGAAAATTGAATCTGTTTATGACTATAGTTCATGTAAGTTCATGTAGATGTATGTTACTTACTTGAAAATCACTTATGCAATGATTTCATGACTGTTTCTCTGCTTACAGTGAATAAAATAACATTATGATGGAAGGAAACAGAATAGAATGAGATGTCCTCACACATGAGGCGTGAAATTGAGAATGCATTTACATGCATACATATATATATATATATATATATATATATATATATATTATACAAATATCTATCTGTCTATCTATCTATCTATATATATATATATATATATATATATATATATATATATATATATATATATATATGCAAGTTTCATTAAAATGACAGACAAGGTACTACGTTTAAGTTTTTATTTAATTTATCTAGTGTACGAACAAGAGCTTTCTTTGCTGGACAAAGGGCATATAAGAACTGTCCAAATGTTTCATTTTTCTGAGCGCTTTCGGCTATACCTTTAGCCATTATCAAGGATGATTTGATTTTTCAGCTTAATTGAGTGTGTGCATTATGTATATGTCTTAGTGTGTAGTAGTGGTGTTTTAATTTACGAATACGGTTAGCACGTTGTGGCTTTGTTCGTAGTTAATATTGTTAAGGGTAGGCTTTTTCTTTTTTATTATTAAAGCCTCCATTATTTTTAACCTTTTTTTACAGGTGGAAGCAATTAATAGATTTGTGTTTTCTACTAGTATATTTCTAATGGAGTCTGGTAAATTTGTGTGTGTGTTTAAATGGGTTCTAATGAAAGAAGGATTGCTGCCTAAATATACAACTATATATATATATATATGTTGAAACACCAGTTCCCATATGATCACCAAAGTTAAGCAATATTGAGCCTGGTCAGTATCAAGATGGGTGACCACCTGAAAATCGAAGGTGTTGTAACCTTGGATGTGCAGGTGGATAATGTTTTCCTTCTCACACATGAGGCATACATACACTCACACATTCCTGTACAGTCACCAAAAATAATCAATGGATGTGTGGGTGGTGTAATGGATAATGGCACGGAATTGTTAATTGGGGAGCCAAGTTCCAATTCCATTCAGGTTCGTTATATTCACTTGCACACAAATAAACTTGGGAAAGGTAAGAATCCACTTCATCTCCCCCAAACTATGGGTTAATTAGTAACACTTGTAACATTAAAACTATTTTTATCTCCCCATAAAGATATAAAATTGGATGCAAAATATTTAGTTTTTTTGGCATCAAATAATCCATAGATGTTGATATAAACAAAAACAACCAACAAATAAATAGACATACACATGAAAGTACACACACACACATATATATATATATATATATATATATATATATATATGTATCATACAACACAAAATGCAATCCTATCACAAATACAAACCATTATACCTAACACCTAATCCAAATAACAACCATCAAAATTTACCACATCTACACACTTTATAAAACACAAAAATACACACACACACTAAATAAAAAAGAAAGTGAAAGTAAAAAGAATAAAACACATATAGGGGTGTGAACATACACCCTCATAAACATACATATATTCCCATACCCAGCTGGTCGATCAGAAAAAGTGTTCAATTAGAATGGAGCAAAAACAGTATCATGTTTAGATGTAACAGACTCTATCTTCTTCAATTACTTTAAAGTAATTTCATTAAAAAAAAACATTTTGAATTAATGTACTTACTGATATAACAGAAGTAGTCTGTATTTATTTAAATGAAATTAGCCGAGGACATGAAGGGGTAAATCAGGCAACATGAAGACCCACTTCAGACCACAATTTTTTTTGAGTTTTTGGAAATTCAATTTGTTAGTGTGCTATCAGGGATGTAAAAAAAGGATACATTTATAAAGTAATTGTTAACTTTGTTGAAAGACCCACAAAAAATAAGAAAGAAACCAGTAAAAAAATGCCATTTTCGCTATTTACAGGGGTTTTCACTATATGGGTGGACTCAATTATCAAGTTATATGACTGTTAAACAATCAACTTATTGTTGGCTACAATTGAGTGAAGTTTGTTTTAGATTGCTCAAAAATTGAGGGAGTTTTCAGTTTAAAATTTGTGTTGAAATCGATTGTTTGTTTTTTGCATTTTTTTGCTAAACACAGTGGTGTAGAAATAAAAATGAGGTATCGTTGAGCTTGTCATGATGTAAGTAGCCTACATACCGAGTTTGAACCATGTTTGGTCCATGGTATCCTTAGCATCTTTCTGTAGAACCACATTTCTGTTGCTTCAAGTCTCTTCTTTTTCTCTGAGGAGGTTGCCCAACACTTGCCGCCATACAGGAGGACAGATATCATGTAACAGTTCAGTAATCTTTTCTTTGTTTCAAATGAATCAAAACTACTTTTTTCTTATGGATGTCTTCTAAAGAAACAGTTAACAAATAGAATGTAGATTCCAATAAGTTTTTATTTGATAATAAATTAAAATATGAAGTGAATAATAATATGAGATATTATGCATATACTAAAACAGACATATATAAAAATTTGTACTCAAATACACATACATAAATCTAGGAACACACACACACACACACACACACACACACACACACACATATATATATATAAATATAAAAGTATAAATATAAAAGTGAACATTGAAGTCAACACTTAGAGGTGATGGGCTGTTTCATGCTAGACGCAATCGTCAGGCCACACACACCCACCCACAAACACACACACACAAATACACAGATATATATATAATCACACACATGGCCTGACGATTATGTCTAGCATGAAACAGTCTGTTGCCTCTAAGTGTTGACTTCTATGTTCACTTTTATATTTACAGACGCTCTATCTCTGATATTGAGCACTTTATCCCATAAATATAGCACACCTTAAGGCTATATTTCTTCATATATATATATATATTTTTTTTTTTAATCATATCACCCCAAGCAAGGCCGGAGGCCACCATCATGCAAGGGGTTAAAGAAGGGTTGGTGGAAGAGCAGATAGGAGTGGCAAGGGAGGGGATGTGGAGAAAGAGAAAGACAGTGGGTCGATCAAGGCAAGGGGGCCACAAAAGATCCAGAGCGAGAGCAGATAGGAATGAAAAATGAAAGGATGTGGAGAAGGGAAGTGGATAGATCAAGACAACTGGAGAT
>OZ038491.1:23992794-24070294 GCA_964036315.1 Acanthosepion esculentum
GAGTGTGTGTAAGAAGAAAGCAAAGAGAAAGACTGGATGGTGTGGGAGAGAGTTGGAGATTTGATTCAGATGAAGTAAATCATGAAAAAGGAATAATATCATTTGGATTTTACAAAGATATGCTATACCATATGGTTAGGTTACTTCTAACTAGAATAAACTCACCATTCAACAAGACAACACTCATCCTCAACACTCTTCTGAGTTATGTCATAATTACCTCAAGATTTTAGAAAATTATAACTTGGCCACCTTAATCTCCTGACATATCTCCCATTGAATTAATATGGGATCAACTGGATTAGAGAGTTTGAAGAGAATACCCAAAGAGTGAGAGTGAGCTTTTTCAGGGCTGGAAGAATACTTGGGAAGGTCTAAGAAATACTTTTTTTTCAAAAACTATTGGAAAGAATGCTAAGAATTTGTAAAGCAGTAATTAAGGCAGGTGGGAGTTTTATTGATGAAAAGAAAATCAGATGCACCTGTATGATCATTCTTTATAGTTATGTGCTTATTTTAAAAAATACCTAAATTAAAGGTCCTTTTTTTTAAAAAAGAAATCAGGTTTGACACCAAACTTTTTGTCTGTAGTGTATGTATCTATTTCACACACACACACTTTCTCTCTCTCTCTCTCTCTCTCTCTCTCTCTCTCTCTCTCTCTCTATATATATATATATATATTATATATATATATATATATATATATATTATATATATATTATAAATTAATTGATTTAAAATATGGGTTTTTCACTACACAGTGATAACCATGTTTCAAAAATGGAAGCTAAAGCCTTTTAATTTAATTTTGTTATTAAACCAAAGACATTAGTTCCATTTCCTCGTCAAGCGAATTTTTAATTTTTAAATCAATTAATTTATAATATTAATGCTCTGTAAATTTACATTGAGCACTATTGTGCAAAAATAAAAATATCTATAAGAACACCGGATTTTATATCTTACTGTTCTTTCTTTTTATTTATATATACATATATATATATATATATATATATATATATATATATATATATATATATATATACACACACACACATACACACACAGAGGGTGTATCAAAAATACTTTTACTAACATTGGGAACCCAAACAAGAATGATTGTATCATTACAGAATATTAATTTTATCTTATAAATGCTTATCATATACATTTGTTATTATATATAAAAAAAGAAGATATATATTTTGTAATAATCAATGCAACCATTCTTGTCTGAGTCTTGAGTCGATCACTTACACTTTATGTAATGAGTGGATATGCATGCAAACATGCATACTGGGTGCGATGGGTAAATTGTCGCCATATATTTTAATTTTTCACATGCACACTGTTTTTGATTATGTCGCCTGCACAGTATACTAGGGACAGTTGGGCCCCATCTGTGAGAAAATGAGCACCATGACACAATTCATTCTGCCACAAATTTGGAAACAGCATGCTGTACAGCTTGGCATTCACACCGGAAGCTCCAATATGAACATTTCAGATTGATTGGGTGTCAATCTGGGGACAGTGCAGAGGATTTGGAAAGAGTTGGATGAGTCTAATGGTGATTATGAATGTATTTGGTGTGATCCCTAGTGATGGTGATACTATGCCACCGTCCATCTCCCCACAGGGCCTCACACTCAACAATGACGCCTACCACTACCAGAACTTGTTAACAGACTAAACAGGATAGAACATACAATCAATTTCACCGAACAAACAGAAGAAAACAAAAAAAGCAGATTTATAATCATATCCAAAACAAAAGTGAAGATCATGAGAGAAAGTGAACATTTATTAATGGCACATCATGTTAATAGACACACATATAAGGGCACATCATGTTAATAGACACACATATAAGGACACATCATATTAAAAGACACACATATAAGGACACATCATGTTAATAGACACACATATAAGGGCACATCATGTTAATAGACACACATATAAGGACACATCATGTTAATAGACACACATATAAGGGCACATCATGTTAATAGACACACATATAAGGACACATCATATTAAAAGACACACATATAAGGACACATCATGTTAATAGACACACATATAAGGACACATCATGTTAATAGACACACATAGGAGGACACATCATGTTAATAGACACACATATAAGGACACATCATGTTAATAGACACACATATAAGGGCACATCATGTTAATAGACACACATATAAGGACACATCATGTTAATAGACACACATATAAGGACACATCATGTTAATAGACACACATAGGAGGACACATCATGTCAATAGACACACATAGGAGGACACATCATGTCAATAGACACACATATAAGGGCACATCATGTTAATAGACACACATAGGAGGACACATCATAATAATAGACACACATATAAGGACATACAATTAAGGACTATCAAAAACCAACAAATATTAATGACCTCATACACTTTTACTCCGACCACAACAATATAATCTGGAGAAATCGTAGGCTTTTATTTAAGAGACGTTAAAATCTCTAGCCCCCAATTCCTGGCCAAAGAAAGGAAATAAACTGAAAACACCTTCAAAATCCTTTTATAGCCAAAATATTTCCTGCACAATGCCAAACACAAAGCCTCCAAAATCCACAGAGGAAAAATAAAAAATTCCACAAAACAAAATATAATCCCACCACCCAGCCACACCTTTAGCAAAAAAACTTGTCCAACTTCGACATAAAATTCATCCATACCACCCCCCTCTGAAAGAATAAAAGAAATTGTTAAGATTAAAAGAAATCGCAATAACAAGGGGATAAAGGCAGGAATCAACAAAAAAGACAGCACAAAATTTCCTTTGATTTACATCGTCACTAAAATATCCAGAAAGTGTGTGTGTGTGTCTGTGTGTACACGTATATATGAGGAAAAGTCATTAAAATGAGGTATGTGTGTATGTGTTTATCTGCATATACATATGAACATGTGTGCACAAGTATAAATAAATTTAAATTATACATACATATATATATATATACACACACACATATATATATATATATATACACACACACACAGACACACACACATATATATATATATATATATATACATACATATATATATATATATATGTATATGTGTCTGTATATGTGTGTGTCTATGTGTGTGTGTATATATATATATATGTACACACACATGGACACATACATACACACACACACATACATACATACATACATATATATATATATATATGTATCATACAACACAAAATGCAATCCTATCACAAATACAAACCATTACACCTAACACCTAATCCAAATAAGAACCATCAAAATGTACCACAGCTGCACACTTTATAAAACACAAAAATACACACACACTAAATAAAAAAGAAAGTGAAAGTAAAAAGATTAAAACGCATATAGGGTTGTGAACATACACCCTCATACACATACATATATTCCCAAAGACACACAATTACATGTGCACACATGAACACACACACATGCTGGGGTGAGTGAATACATGTTTGTATATAAGTATACTTGCATGTATGCCCGTGTACAAATACGCACATAAACATACACCCACACAAAAACACATACACACATAAACCCACACCTGCACAAAAAGACATGCACACATCAACATTCAATGACAAAGGAAATGGTGAAAACAATAAAGCTGAACGCAACAGAGACACATACACAAATAAAAACACAAACCCACAATTACATGTGCATACACAAGTATATAAACATACACATGTGGGTGAGTGTGTATATACATGTTTGTACAGTATGCAGACATTTGGCTGATGGACATTTAGCCAAAAATGTAGTGGCATACTTACATGTACGTCACACTCTTTATCATAATGTACTGTTTTAATTTATAATTTTTCATTTATTTTTACAGGCTTTTTCAAAAATCTGTTCTGTATATGTTACATTTTACTTCAAATATTACTGTAAGATGATGAGTATTTTGAGAAAAAGCTTTTACGGTATGAAAGATGTTTCAATTTCGTGTTTAATAATCATTATCTTAAAGGGACGAACTAGCTTTAATCTTACTGTTACATACGTATTTAAATAATTAGGTGCTACTTTTTACCCAAATACACTCAAATAATTTTAAAAAATTTCAATAAACAAATATAGAAATAAGAAAACTTTTAACTTTAAAATTTAGACTTATTAATATAATCAATTGAAATTCAATGGTAGTTATTGGTCAAATATACATTTAGCCAAATTTCTCACAGCGAAATTTAGAGGAAAAATTCAAATAGATTAGAACCTCTAGTATTTTGCCAAAGAGAGGTAGAATTCTAATAGATTAGAACCTCTAGTACTTTGCCAAATAGAGGTAGTAGAATAATATATTAGAACCTCTAGTATTATGCTAAAGAGAGGTAGAAGACTAATATATTAGAACCTCTAGTATTATGCTAAAGAGAGGTAGAAGACTAATATATTAGAACCTCTAGTATTATGCCAAATAGAGGTAGAATTCTAATAGATTAGAACCTCTAGTATTTTGCCAAAGAGAGGTAGAATTCTAATAGATTAGAACCTCTAGTATTTTGCCAAAGAGAGGTAGAATTCTAATAGATAAGAACCTCTAGTAGTTTACCAAAGAGAGGTAGAAAACTAATATATTAGAACTTCTAGTATTTTGCAAATAGAGGTAGAAGTCTAATAGATTAGAACCTCTAGTATTTTGCCAAAGCGAGGTAGAAGTCTAATAGATTAGAACCTCTAGTACTTTGCCAAATAGAGGTAGAAGAATAATAAATTAGAACCTCTAGTTTTGTGCTAAAATGAGGTAGAAGACTAATATATTAGAACCTCTAGTATTATGCTAAAATGAGGTAGAAGACTAATATATTAGAACCTCTACTATTATGCCAAAGAG
This sequence comes from Acanthosepion esculentum, assembly GCA_964036315.1. Lineage (NCBI taxonomy): Eukaryota > Metazoa > Mollusca > Cephalopoda > Sepiida > Sepiidae > Acanthosepion > Acanthosepion esculentum. Next base: position 23,997,708 of record OZ038491.1, read on the forward strand.
AAGTAGAATTCTATTAGATTAGAACCTCTAGTATTTTGCCAAAGAGAAGTAGAATTCTAATAGATTAGAACCTCTAGTACTTTGCCAAATATATTAGAACCTCTAGTATTTTGCCAAAGAGAGGTAGAATTCTAATAGATTAGAACCTCTAGTACTTTGCCAAAGAGAGGTAGAATTCTAATAGATTAGAACCTCTAGTATTTTGCCAAAGAGAGGTAGAAGTCTAATAGATTAGAACCTCTAGTATTTTGCCAATGTGAGGTAGAATTTTAATAGATTAGAACCTCTAGTATTTTGCCAAAGAGAGGTAGAATTCTAATAGATTAGAAACTCTAGTACTTTGCCAAAGAGAGGTAGAAAACTAATAGATTAGAATTTCTAGTATTTTGCAAAGTGTGGTAGAAAACTAATACATAAGAACCGCTAGTATTTTGCCAAAGAGAGGTAGAATTCTAATAGATTAGAACCTCTAGTATTTTGCCAAAGAGAGGTAGAATTCTAATAGATTAGAACCTCTAGTACTTTGCCAAAGAGAGGTAGAATTCTAATAGATTAGAACCTCTAGTATTTTGCCAAAGAGAGGTAGAAGTCTAATAGATTAGAAACTCTAGTACTTTGCCAAAGAGAGGTAGAATTCTAATAGATTAGAACCTCTAGTATTTTGTCAAAGAGAGGCAAAAATAGATCAATCACCAATGTGTTGATGTTTGTTGCTGCGAAAAGTCTGTCAAGTTTGTGATAAGAATAGCAAAGCTTGGACTGTTGCTTTAGATATTTGGAAAACATTTGACAGGTTTTGACATGCTGGTGTTCTTCACAAGGGAAAAGCTATTTCTTGTTGTTTGTTTGATTTGATTCAATCATCCTTATCAAATCAATAAAAGTTTTTTTGAATGACTACTCTTGTAGATCATTTTACATTAATATGGCCATAGCCTATTCTTGGACCCACTCTGTTCCTCATTTTCACCAAAGACTTTCTTGATGTCAATTTGTTCTGAGGCAGGTCAACACCTCAAAATCTTAAAGAAACCTTTTAGCCTCCCATCATCATGGCCGATGCTAACCACCAAGATAGTAACCCACTATGCCTTCTTGGTCTCATGTTTTTCACTGACTGAAGTTAAATGATTTTATTGAATCAATTGCTAAGTCTACTGCTTGGAGAGTTGGTTCACTATGTCATGCTGGACAATTTACCTTGCCAGAATCTATCTTACATATGTATAAATTCACTATTTGCCCATTCATCAAATGCTGCTGCTGCTGTTATGCGGGGGGGGGGGATATGCAGCATAGATCTCGTTTGCGGTGCATTAACCATACAACATAAATATATGAAAAGTTCAAACGAAACATAAAAGTCTTTGTATAAATACATTTGTGTGTATACATATATATATATATTATATTTGAAATTCTTAATTCAAGGTTTGCATATATCTACTTGCAAAAGACTCGGTACCAAAAACAATATAAATTTTGTACTTATCTGTTTGGTTGTCACAAGCTTCAAATGGTATGTCTTCTTACAATAACTTAAAATGGTAAGTCTTCTGACCATAACTTCAAATGGTGTGTCTTCTTACCATAACTTCAAATGGTAAGACTTCTTACCATAACTTCAAACAGTATGTCTTCTTAACGTAACTTCAAACGGTATGTCTTCTTACCGTAACTTCAAACGGTATGTCTTCTTACCGTAACTTCAAACGGTATGTCTTCTTTACGTAACTTCAAACGTTAAGTCTTCTTACCATAACTTCAAATGGTAAGTCTTCTTACCATAACTTCAAATGGTATGTCTTCTTACCATAACTTCAAATGGTAAGTCTTCTCACCATAACTTCAAATGGTAAGTCTTCTTACCATAACTTCAAATGGTAAGTCTTCTTACCATAAATTCAAATGGTATGTCTTCTTACCATAACTTCAAATGGTATGTCTTCTTACCATAACTTCAAATGGTAAGTCTTCTTACCATAACTTCAAATGGTATGTCTTCTTACCATAACTTCAAATGGTGTGTCTTCTTACCATAACTTCAAATGGTGTGTCTTCTTACCGTAACTTCAAATACTATGTCTTCTTACCGTAACTTCAAATGGTATGTCTTCTTACCATAACTTCAAATGGTAAGTCTTCTCACCATAACTTCAAATGGTAAGTCTTCTTACCATAAATTCAAATGGTAAGTCTTCTTACCATAAATTCAAATGGTATGTCTTCTTACCATAACTTCAAATGGTATGTCTTCTTACCATAACTTCAAATGGTAAGTCTTCTTACCATAACTTCAAATGGTATGTCTTCTTACCATAACTTCAAATGGTGTGTCTTCTTACCATAACTTCAAATGGTGTGTCTTCTTACCGTAACTTCAAATGGTATGTCTTCTTACCATAACTTCAAATGGTATGTCTTCTTACCATAACTTCAAATGGTGTGTCTTCTTACCGTAACTTCAAATGGTAAGTCTTCTTACCATAACTTCAAATGGTATGTCTTCTTACCGTAACTTCAAATGGTGTGTCTTCTTACCATAACTTCAAATGGTGTGTCTTCTTACCGTAACTTCAAATACTATGTCTTCTTACCGTAACTTCAAATACTATGTCTTCTTACCGTAACTTCAAATGGTATGTCTTCTTACCATAACTTCAAATGGTAAGTCTTCTTACCATAACTTCAAATGGTAAGTCTTCTTACCATAACTTCAAATGGTATGTCTTCTTACCATAACTTCAAATGGTAAGTCTTCTTACCATAACTTCAAATGGTAAGTCTTCTCACCATAACTTCAAATGGTAAGTCTTCTTACCATAAATTCAAATGGTAAGTCTTCTTACCATAAATTCAAATGGTATGTCTTCTTACCATAACTTCAAATGGTATGTCTTCTTACCATAACTTCAAATGGTAAGTCTTCTTACCATAACTTCAAATGGTATGTCTTCTTACCATAACTTCAAATGGTGTGTCTTCTTACCATAACTTCAAATGGTGTGTCTTCTTACCGTAACTTCAAATACTATGTCTTCTTACCGTAACTTCAAATGGTATGTCTTCTTACCATAACTTCAAATGGTATGTCTTCTTACCATCCTGTTATCTATATATTTTAAAGTTATTTTTAAATCCCTTTTCATTCCTCTCTTAGTTTTAAATAAATATTTCATTCTTCATATAACTTCAAATGGTATGTCTTCTTACCATAACTTCATGGAGCAAAAAGAGTAAGATTTTTCCGCTTAACAATGTCTTGTGCAGGTCTCATCAAGTTACATGACTGTTTTCTATTCACGTGAATATTTATAATTAATTTTTATTACTATTTTTGTTTTGGGTCAAGTGGAGAAAACTTTTGTCTCTCAATGCACTACCATATCTGGTCTTTACGCTTCTGCCATGTATTCTTGACACAGGTGAACCTACAATCTGGACTGCCATCTTGTCTTCAGCCATTATCCTAACCCTCTAATATGACTTCCTGTTGCTTATTCTATAAATGTTAATTTATGATAATTGGTCTAAGAGCTAAAAATGTGTCCAAATATTTATAATTAATGTCTACCATATGATAGGCTTGAAAACCCAGACAGAGTTTTGGTGGTAAATTAATTTTAACTGTGCAAACATAGACGAAAACATGATATTGGTAGTAATTGACTGATCAGGAGTCAGAAAAGTATCAAGGATCTGTGATCCACTTTACTGATTAGTTTTTTTTACAAAAACTGATGTCGAAAGAAAGTGGTAGCAGAATGCTAAAAGTAAGACTTGTATCAATTAAAACCATTATTTTCTTAAAAAATCTTACATTCTAAAATTTAAGTTTAAATAACCTGCAAAGGGTTGCTAATCTGTAGGAAACAAATGAATAAAAAAAGCATGAAAATGTTTATTTTATCAAAATAAATTTTTGACTTTACAGATTGAAGCTAATCAATTTTATTTCAGGTATCAATGAAAATAAAACTTTCAGATTTCAAATATGTTCCTTATAAAACTTTGGGCAATTATCACATTCATAATACACATTTATAGGAAGTATGGCACTAATAAAGTGAGCAATCATTTTAATAAAGGCTATGTTATTTAAATTTGCTTTCCATATCATGAACAGTATTGAAAATAAGAAGAAATTCATTTTAGTTTAATTTAAACTTTCCAAAACTGTAAGTTTTATCCATTCATTTTCCTTTCTCTTCTGAGTTCATGAATCTTCCTTTATACAAACCATTATTGTCACTTGCAATAGAATTTAGAGAAAATAATAATTATGCAGTAACAGACAAAGTGATAACAAATTTATGTTTATCTAATCTGGTTACAACATTTAAGTCAGATTAATTTAATAAGTTTGATGAATACCCTTCATTAAAACTAACTTATTCCAGTCTGTAATTTAGCAATCACATTACATTCAACATTTAATTACTGTTTCATAGTTCATTAAATGGTCAGTGTAATCAGTGAACAAAGATAAACTGTCATTAGATCAGCAATTATTTGAGCTTTGTTGTTTTCGATAATCTCCTCTCTGGCCTTTTCTAAGCTATATACATTCCTTCAGGTACTTTACTATAAAAAGTCCTGAAAAGCACTATTTATATTATTTGAATTAACATTTGTCTGAAATTTCAATGCAGCTCAACTTAGAATGATGCACAAGTGTGATTGACAAAGTGTCATGTTGCACTTGGATGTTTTTTTTTAGTATCTTTCTTTCATGGATTTGTGCCATTTCTTAATGTAAATAACTTTTTGCAAATACTAGGAAGGCTAGAGCCAGAGAATGCAACAGCTGGAGAATAATCAATAAAACAACAAAGATGAAGATACTCAATCAGAAATTTATATACATACATAGACACACACACACATAAACACACACACACACACACACACACATATATATATATTCAGTTGTAAGGATATTCATTTGTAACTAATATAAAAACTGATCTGAAACAAAGGATATTAGTTTGTGACTAGTTACAAAGTAATAGTCATAAAACTGAATATGTTAGGTCTATCACAGATACTGAGCACTTTCCACTAAGTACCGTGCATATATATATATATATATATATATATATATATATATATATATATATATATATATATATATATATGATAGCACAGTCCTATGGTTACAGAGAACTTCAGTTGAGTTCCACCACGGAATATGTGAGCGAGCGGCGCTATATTGAGTCTGATTTGCTACCTCTTCGTCACCGAGGCTTGTTGGAACAGTTGGTATGATGTTTGCTTGACAACCTAACTGTCAGGGTTTCAATTCTCGGTAGTGGATGCGCACTGCTGATGAGTCCCAAATATAGGACGAAACGGCCGTCCAGTGCTTTCTGCATTGTGTTGAGGTTTCTTTCAGACTCAATGAATTACTTAATTATATATATATATATATATATATATATATATATAAATTCAATCTTTGGCAAAAAATGATATTTCATCAAAAGAACAGCTAAATTAAAAGAGTTCTCAGTACAATTTTCATAAAATGAAGATATAGGGCAAGTTAAGATATAAAATATCAAAAATATTGACCTTTTCCTGCAACTATGGCTTCTCCTATAATGGTTTCATCAGGCAGCAATGACCATCTCCATAGAAACCATGGTTGCATGAAGGTGGCTATCTATCTATCTATATATATATATATCTATATATATATATATATATATATATATATATATATATATGTTACAAGCTCTTCCTGAATTGAGCACTGTCAGTCATTTGTGTGTTCATTCACAGAATAAGTATGTAAAAATTAGTCTTACTTTCAACCGTGCGATAATGGCTTAAGGGGCAAATCTAGACTTTTGCCGAATCAGTCAGGTTTTGATCCTGGCTTGAAGGAGTTGAATGTCTAGCCACACAGATGAGCTGTGATACAGCAAAACAGTCTGTCTGTGGATGACAGTACATATACATATATATACATATATATATATATATATATATATATATATATATATATATATATGTGTGTGTGTATATATATATATATACATATATATTCCCCTCTTTACACTATATTAATTATAATTTATACATTTTCCCCTCCTCTAAGAACTCTATTTCCTTTAATTCCTTACATCCTGTTATCTATATATTTTAAAGTTATTTTTAAATCCCTTTTCATTCCTCTCTTAGTTTTAAATAAATATTTCATTCTTCATATAATCCCAAATTAATGTCATAATCTTAATACCCTTGTTTAATTTTATAAACTTCTTCCTTTTAAGACAATTAACCTTCCACCCACCCTGATCCCTGTCTCATGCAATTCTTCTGACTCAAACATTGAAATGGATAAATTCTGTATTAGCTTTTTGACTGAGTTTTTTTTTTTTCAGCTTTCACAGTTTCTGACATGAAATCAGTCCAAACTGGGGTTGATAAGTCAAATGACTTTTATTTTCCGCTACCGAAATCAGCTTATTAAACATATGAGGTGATTTTGGATTTTCTTGTTTATTAATTATTTGCTCCATAATAATAAATACATTGAGCTCTTTCTGTGGATCAGTTTGAATATTTTCTATTACTAGGATCCACTTGGATTATATACCTACGGATTTGTTACTTTTACTACATATATATATATATATATATATATATATATATACATTTACTATATATAGATATGTGTATATATATGTTACCTTTACTGTATATATATATATATATATATATATATATATATATATATATACATATATATCTACATAGATATATATATATATATGTATACATATATATATATATATATAGAGAGAGAGAGAGAGAGTGAGACATATATATATATATATATATATATATATATACATATATATATATGTATATATATATATATAGAGAGAGAGAGAGAGTGAGAAAGAGAGAGACATATATATATATAGATATATGTTACCGTTACTGTACATATATATATATATATATATATATATATATATATATATATATATATACTGTACATATATATATATATATATATATATATATATATATACTGTACATATATATATATATATATATATATATTTGGGTTTTAACCTGAGGACAGTGAAGAGGATTCATCAAGAGATTGATCAGTCTAAAAGTGATTACAAAGGTACAGCAGCTCAGAAAACTCACTCTGATCATTTTGATAAGAAAAGAACTCCTGAATTTGTTTGTGAGGGCCTCAAACTCAACACAGAGGCCTACACCAAGTGCCTTGAGGAGGTAGTGCTGCTCTGGGTCAAGAGGCTGGCTGCTGGATGACCCTGCACCATGCCACACAAGCAGGAGAACCCTGTCATTGCAGTCGAACAATTCCTGTGACCATATTACCCCCCCCCTTACATCTGGCCATATATCTCCCCAGACTGCAACCTCCTTTATTACGCATGATGCATAGTTGAGTGAGGGACCCCAGCAAATCTCCTTGTAAAGCCAAAGATGAACTGAAGGCAAGAATTATGGCAGCATTCACCAACTTAAACAAGGAGACTGTCCAGAAGAGTTGCAGGAGATTCCAAAGTCGTCTGGAGGCCATAGTTGAAGCCAATGGCGATTTTATTGAATAAATTTACTCTCTCTAGTATTTCAAGATATTTTTGTGTAATTTTGGTAAATATATCTGAGATGTCCATTTTGTTTTCATTTTTTGTATAATTTAGACAACAATTTATATATTGTACCCTGTGTGTATATATATATATATAGAGAGAGAGAGAGAGACAGAGAGAGAAAGAGAAGGGGAGGTGGGAGAGGGCTCAAGAAAGAGAAGGAGTTATTATATTTTAAAGAAATATTTTACAAGAACCAAACTGCTAACAATTTTACAAGCTGCCTTTAAGTTTAAATTATAAATTCATCATCATCATCCTTCTAAAATCCTTTCCTGTTTTCCTTGTCTTTTAGTGGCCTCATCAGACTGTTCAAGAAGTGGAATGCTTTCTTACATGTGCATTCCATACACCAAAGTGAAACGTAACAAAAAACTTTAACAAAATGTATCTCCCATTTTTACAGACCAAATCTCAATATTAAAGATATTTTGGGAAGGTCGCAACATTTCTTTGTTTGTAAATAAATCTCAAACAAGAAAGTCATAAACACTGGTTCCAGACCTGTGATTTGAGAGAGAGAGGGAGAGAGAGAGAGAGATATTAGTTTGCCATGATTGTCAGGATTTCTAGAAGATTCAGTTTGGGATGTCTCGGTTTCATTTTATAGGAAACGGACAAGAAAACATTTGAACAAAAAACGAATAAAACAACCTTGATTAATTTGCAATGGCAGGAAGGGGGAAGTTTTGAGAACCGAGGCTTCAATGAGGATTATCAAAGCCTGTCTGTCTATCAGCTTTTTGATATGAAGAAGAAAAAAAGAATAATGCTAGCTTTATCTTGGAGCAGTAGTGGTTTACAAAAAAGGAATATTCCAATGCCTGTTGTCTGAATGGAATGATGAGGTAGACTTTTTGAAAACCTTCGCATTGATACACTCAAGCAATGCCACAGGTCACCAAAAGAAAAAGAAAAAGAGATCTTCGTTTGTAATCTTGTTTCCTGAAATGAAAAAAAATTTAAAATGATTAAATCAAACAAAAATGAAGAGAAAAGAGGAGAATGTTTTACTTCCAATAAGTAGTCTTAATTTTTATTCTCATATTTTTGTTAAAGTATTATCTTAAGACCATATTGGACTTCCACTATGTAATTCTTTTTTAAAGACAGACACTTAAAAATATGAATTGAGAAAGAGCCTAGAAGTGAACATAATGGACTGATGCTCATGGAATCAATTGTTCAAACTCAGGCTATGTCAACACACATGGGAGAAGAGTTCCAAAGCGTCTCCGAGTCTTTGTGAGAAAACCTCTTTCACACAGGTGGGATGTAGTGAACCTCTCACTGCTCTATTGCTACTTGTATGGAAAGTGCTTGGACAAACTAAATTTCTTGGTTTGGCCTGGTCTAACCTTCACAGCTAGGACCCACCATACCATTTGTAGCAAACCACCCATATTCTTTCCATAATCCATTGGTGACAAGTAAGTTCCACTTGAACAGCTCCTTCTAGAAAGCCACTGCTTTGTGGAACAGACCCTCAGGAGGATGCTTCCCAAATTACTATAATCTTAACCTGTTCAAGGCTAAGGTTAATCATTATATTCCCCTCATATCTATATAAAATACCCCAACAGCATAACTCTCTACCTTGAGTGGTACAAGGTGAACCTTACTGTAAAAAAAAAGGAAAAAGAAAAAGAGATTCCTGGGCAAGACGATAAACAACGTCCAGCAGCAAGGCCTTTGATCAGGAGGTTTTGAGGAGCATGGAACCACCTCTTAATTGCTGGTGTTCTCAGGTCTACCCTGATCCAGGGTAGTAGCACCTGTTAGTGTCCCAGCTATGGATAAACAGTTAACCCACAAATTGGGTTCAAAACACTATGAAAATGTAAAAATAGGTTTTAATACCAGAATACTTTGTAAAAATTATTACCAGCAATACAATTTTGAAAAAAAATATTACCAGCATTATATTTTTTAAAAAGAAAATTACCAGCAATAAAAATTTTGTCGGCGTTAAATAACCCATTGAGGTTGATATGCCATAAAACAAACCAAACCAATCTAAACCAAAGAATACATATTCTATTCATACGAATCTATCCTAAAAATTTTGTTGGCATTAAATAAACCATTGAGGTTGATATGCCGTAAAACAAAACAAAACAGACAATGGGAAAAAAGGCAAAGAATTTAAATTACCTTATAATGGATTTTCATGACAGATGAAAAAATGGTACAATTGAAACATTTGTGAAATAAATGTGTATTTCCTGGTAATTACTTCAAAAATTGAAATGCAATGTCAATTGTTATCTTCGTTTTTTTAATTCTTATGCTTTCATTGTTCTCTCCCCTTAATATAAGTTTTTCTCATATTTTCTAACACTCAGTAACCTCTTGCATTGCATCCATGTGGCTTTATTACTTATTATTTGTATTCAAAAGATGATTGTCTGGATCTGCCAATAATTGCTTCTATGATTCCAAATTCTCCTCAGAGAGCAAATTTCTTTACCATGTCCTTATGATATTTAGTTTTGAAAATGTCCTCTCACATTGGACGTGAGGAACTGATGGTGGGTAGATGAATTTATGAAGTTATTATTCCTTTTTATTACTAAAATAGTTGTCTTTCTTTGTTTTTTGTTGCATTTTTATTTGATATAGGTGGGGCACTTCATCAGAGGCCCACTTGCCATTGGGCAAACTGCACCCTGGACAGTTTTTCACTGTTTATATCTTATAAAAATTACAATTCAACATTTGAAGAAAAAAGGAAATTCTATATGTAAACCATTGAATGGAGAATATATATATAATATTCAATGTATACAACTGTTGTGTACACCTATCTGTGTAGCTATATACATATGTAAAAACACACACACACACATATATATACAAGGTAACCAAAAAAGTTCTGTCCGTTTTTTGATTAGTCATTGAATGAAGTTGAAATATATACGAAATGCGTGTAGCAATTGTTTTCAAATTCGGACAGCCGGAAGTAGGAACATCAGACGTTATAAAAAACATGCGCACCGTGCCCGGCCATCAGTTATAAGCCGGACAGCTGTGAGAAGGATGGAAGTGTCTAGAGATCTCATTCGGGGCTGTTTGCTTTACGACTTCAAAGTGGGCTTACCAGCAGTTGCATCAAGTCGCCGCATATGTCAAGCGTTTGGGGATAGTGCTGTGGATGAACGTACTGCAAGGCGTTGGTTTCAAAAATTTGAGTCGGGAGATTTGTCTCTCCATGATGAGCCTTGCAGTGGACGACCACAGGTCTTGAATGACAGAGTTCTGAAGGCGGCCATTGAAGAGAACAGTGGTCTAACATGTGGTGAACTTGCAAGACAGTTCAACGTTACCGATGAAACAGATAGACTTCACCTGCACTGCCTAGGTAAGACGTACAAACTGAGCAAGTGGGTTCTGCAAACGCTGTTGGAAGTCCACAAGGGACAACGAGTGGCTGCTTTCTCGCCATCATACCACATCCTTATTCAATCGAGTGATTACCAGTGATGAAAAGTGGGTTCTGTACAAAACTCCCAAGCGTTCCAGACATTGGTTGTCTCCTCAGGATGCTGTCCCTCACACTGCAAGACCGCCTATGCACCCACACAAGATTATGCTTTGTGTCTGGTGGACAGGTCATCAAGTGGTTCATTATGAACTGCTACCAATGGGCCAAACGGTCACTGGAGGCCTATACTCGCAGCAATTGAAACGTGTGCAACAGGCATTGCGCCAGAAGGAGCCAGCACTGGGGAATCGCAAAGGTGTGCTTTTCCTCCATGACAACGCCAGGCTGCATGTCACGCGAGTGGTCAGGGATACCATACAGCAACTTGGGTGGGAGACTTTGTGCCATCCACCTGATTCACCTGACCTTGCACCATCCGATTATCACCTCTTCCACTCCCTGGATATTCATCTTCCTGGGAAATCCTTCACCAATGAAGCAGACTTGCGCAAAGCCCTCACGGACTTCTTTGCGTCAACCCCCCCCGAGTTCTACCGCAAGGGCATTGAACAGCTGAAGACATGTTGGCAGAAGGTGCTGGATGCCGATGGCGATTACTTCGAAGACTAAATATAAGTAACACATACTGTGAAGCGTTTTCTTTTTTTCCTTTAAAAACGGACAGAATTTTTTGGTTACCTTGTATATATGCTTAAGGCCAATGAAAATAAAGAAAAATATACCTATTGCTTTGTTAGATTCAATCACTTATTTGATTAAAGTTTCATAAAATGAAGATAAGAAAACGAAAAATTAAAAACTTTTTTAGCATTTAATAGTGAAAATTAGAATACTAGGAAATTAGGCTGAATAAGAGCTGATGAAAAACAATCACATTATTCACCATGAAAAAAATCCTTTGTCCTACAGGTGATAAGGGATTTCAGCATTGACCTGATGAAAGATCCAATCATTACCACACAAGCGAGGGCCTTCATTTAATAAGGATGCTCTCTCCATTATGCCAATGTAACCAGACATGATTTGATACTCCTGTATAACTGGAAGCACCATTGTTCCTTGGAAGTAGATAGCACCCCAAATCACCCAAACCTCCTCCACTGTGTCATGTAGAAAATATCTCCAGTGGGATATCCTTATCATGTCAGTAACATTGGAAGCCATCCAGGTTAAATGCTTTCTCCTTTGACAATTCGCAGCAAAGTTTAACAGCTGTTTTTTACTGTGGAAATTAGGCACAGACTTTGAAGGCATTTGTAGTTTTTAAAGCCTTTCTGATGCTATCTTATTGTTCTTGAACTGCATGTTGTATCCATAATGGCCTTAACCTGGTTCAATGATCAGTTGATGTCTTGCTGGACAACCCATTGAATCCTCCTACTCAATGCCAACAAGATATTCTTGGACCCATTACTTGGAAGTCTTGTTCTGTATCTCTCAGGGTCTTTTAATAAATTGGTAACAGCAGTTTTACTATATCCAATCTCACGAGTGATGACACGTTGAGACAGACATCGCTTTTGCAACTCAACAATTCTACCAATGTTCAAACATCATTAACCAGTGGAAGATGTTGACGGCACTAATGCTTGAACACAAATGACTAAATTTATTTAAGTGTTTACCAATTAAATCTTTTTTCTTATATTCTCTGACACTCAGTAATACCTTGAGTGTTAGTGGCTTTATTGCCCTGCTTGGGGTGAAATGACTAAAGAAATGCAAAGAAGACAAAAACCAAGGATGCAAACTAAGTAGATGAAGACTTGCAAATGCTGGTTTTGATAAAGAACCAAACTTTTGGGAAAGTGTGCCATAGTCATAGGAAGAACATAAATTTAAGGGAAAATTGACCAAAAGTATGTGTTCCAAAATCTTGGAGAATCCAGGAATTATCATTACTATGGTATAGCATGTTTTTTGTTGTGTCATCATTGTAGTAGGGGGTGGTTGTCATCATTGTAATAGGGGGTGGTTGTCATCATTGTAGTAGGAGGTGGTTGTCATCATTGTAATAGGGGGTGGTTGTCATCATTGTATTAAGTGGGTGGTTGTCATCATTGTAGTAGGAGGTGGTTGTCATCATTGTAGTAGGAGGTGGTTGTCATCATTGTAATAGGGGGTGGTTGTCATCATTGTATTAAGTGGGTGGTTGTCATCATTGTAGTACGGGGTGGTTGTCATCATTGTAATAGGGGGTGGTTGTCATCATTGTAGTAGGGGGTGGTTGTCATCATTGTAGTAGGGGGTGGTTGTCATCATTATAGTAGCGGGGCGGTTGTCATCATTGTATTAGGGGGTGGTTGTCATCATTGTATTAGGGGGTGGTTGTCATCATTGTATTAAGTGGGTGGTTGTCATCATTGTAGTACGGGGTGGTTGTCATCATTGTAATAGGGGGTGGTTGTCATCATTGTAGTAGGGGGTGGTTGTCATCATTATAGTAGCGGGGCGGTTGTCATCATGTATTAGGGGGTGGTTGTCATCATTGTATTAGGGGGTGGTTGTCATTATTGTAATAGGGGGTGGTTGTCATCATTGTAGTAGGGGGTGGTTGTCATCATTATAGTAGCGGGGCGGTTGTGATCATTGTATTAGGGGGTGGTTGTCATCATTGTATTAGGGGGTGGTTGTCATCATTGTATTAAGTGGGTGGTTGTCATCATTGTAGTACGGGGTGGTTGTCATCATTGTAATAGGGGGTGGTTGTCATCATTGTAGTAGGGGGTGGTTGTCATCATTGTATTAGGGGGTGGTTGTCATCATTGTATTAAGTGGGTGGTTTTCATCATTGTAGTACAGGGTGGTTGTCATCATTGTAATAGGGGGTGGTTGTCATCATTGTAGTAGGGGGTGGTTGTAATCATTATAGTAGCGGGGCGGTTGTCATCATTGTATTAGGGGGTGGTTGTCATCATTGTAATAGGGGGTGGTTGTCATCATTGTAGTAGGGGGTGGTTGTCATCATTATAGTAGCGGGGCGGTTGTCATCATTGTAATAGGGGGTGGTTGTCATCATTGTATTAGGGGGTGGTTGTCATCATTGTATTAAGTGGGTGGTTGTCATCATTGTAGTACGGGGTGGTTGTCATCATTGTAATAGGGGGTGGTTGTCATCATTGTAGTAGGGGGTGGTTGTCATCATTATAGTAGCGGGGCGGTTGTCATCATTGTATTAGGGGGTGGTTGTCATCATTGTAATAGGGGGTGGTTGTCATCATTGTAGTAGGGGGTGGTTGTCATCATTATATTAGCGGGGCGGTTGTCATCATTGTAATAGGGGGTGGTTGTCATCATTGTAGTACGGGGTGGTTGTCATCATTGTAATAGGGGGTGGTTGTCATCATTGTAGTAGGGGGTGGTTGTCATCATTGTATTAGGGGGTGGTTGTCATCATTGTATTAAGTGGGTGGTTGTCATCATTGTAGTACGGGGTGGTTGTCATCATTGTAATAGGGGGTGGTTGTCATCATTGTAGTAGGGGGTGGTTGTCATCATTATAGTAGCGGGGCGGTTGTCATCATTGTATTAGGGGGTGGTTGTCATCATTGTAATAGGGGGTGGTTGTCATCATTGTAGTAGGGGGTGGTTGTCATCATTATAGTAGCGGGGCGGTTGTCATCATTGTAATAGGGGGTGGTTGTCATCATTGTATTAGGGGGTGGTTGTCATCATTGTATTAAGTGGGTGGTTGTCATCATTGTAGTACGGGGTGGTTGTCATCATTGTAATAGGGGGTGGTTGTCATCATTGTAGTAGGGGGTGGTTGTCATCATTATAGTAGCGGGGCGGTTGTCATCATTGTATTAAGTGGGTGGTTGTCATCATTGTATTAAGTGGGTGGTTGTCATCATTGTAGTAGGGCGTGGTTGTCATCATTATAGTAGCGGGGCGGTTGTCATCATTGTATTAGGGCGGTGGTTGTCATCATTGTATTAGGGGGTGGTTGTCATCATTGTATTAAGTGGGTGGTTGTCATCATTGTAGTAGGGGGTGGTTGTCATCATTGTAATAGGGGGTGGTTGTCATCATTGTAGTAGGGGGTGGTTGTAATCATTATAGTAGCGGGGCGGTTGTCATCATTGTATTAGGGGGTGGTTGTCATCATTGTAATAGGGGGTGGTTGTCATCATTGTAGTAGGGGGTGGTTGTCATCATTATAGTAGCGGGGCGGTTGTCATCATTGTAATAGGGGGTGGTTGTCATCATTGTAGTACGGGGTGGTTGTCATCATTGTAATAGGGGGTGGTTGTCATCATTGTAGTAGGGGGTGGTTGTCATCATTGTATTAGGGGGTGGTTGTCATCATTGTATTAAGTGGGTGGTTGTCATCATTGAAGTACGGGGTGGTTGTCATCATTGTAATAGGGGTTGGTTGTCATCATTGTAGTAGGGGGTGGTTGTAATCATTATAGTAGCGGGGCGGTTGTCATCATTGTATTAGGGGGTGGTTGTCATCATTGTAATAGGGGGTGGTTGTCATCATTGTAGTAGGGGGTGGTTGTCATCATTATAGTAGCGGGGCGGTTGTCATCATTGTAATAGGGGGTGGTTGTCATCATTGTATTAGGGGGTGGTTGTCATCATTGTATTAAGTGGGTGGTTGTCATTATTGTAGTACGGGGTGGTTGTCATCATTGTAATAGGGGGTGGTTGTCATCATTGTAGTAGGGGGTGGTTGTCATCATTATAGTAGCGGGGCGGTTGTCATCATTGTATTAAGTGGGTGGTTGTCATCATTGTATTAAGTGGGTGGTTGTCATCATTGTAGTAGGGGGTGGTTGTCATCATTATAGTAGCGGGGCGGTTGTCATCATTGTAATAGGGGGTGGTTGTCATCATTGTAGTACGGGGTGGTTGTCATCATTGTAATAGGGGGTGGTTGTCATCATTGTAGTAGGGGGTGGTTGTCATCATTATATTAGCGGGGCGGTTGTCATCATTGTAATAGGGGGTGGTTGTCATCATTGTAGTACGGGGTGGTTGTCATCATTGTAATAGGGGGTGGTTGTCATCATTGTAGTAGGGGGTGGTTGTCATCATTGTATTAGGGGGTGGTTGTCATCATTGTATTAAGTGGGTGGTTGTCATCATTGTAGTACGGGGTGGTTGTCATCATTGTAATAGGGGGTGGTTGTCATCATTGTAGTAGGGGGTGGTTGTAATCATTATAGTAGCGGGGCGGTTGTCATCATTGTATTAGGGGGTGGTTGTCATCATTGTAATAGGGGGTGGTTGTCATCATTGTAGTAGGGGGTGGTTGTCATCATTGTATTAAGTGGGTGGTTGTCATCATTGTAGTACGGGGTGGTTGTCATCATTGTAATAGGGGGTGGTTGTCATCATTGTAGTAGGGGGTGGTTGTCATCATTATAGTAGCGGGGCGGTTGTCATCATTGTAATAGGGGGTGGTTGTCATCATTGTAGTACGGGGTGGTTGTCATCATTGTAATAGGGGGTGGTTGTCATCATTGTAGTAGGGGGTGGTTGTCATCATTGTATTAGGGGGTGGTTGTCATCATTGTATTAAGTGGGTGGTTGTCATCATTGTAGTACGGGGTGGTTGTCATCATTGTAATAGGGGGTGGTTGTCATCATTGTAGTAGGGGGTGGTTGTAATCATTATAGTAGCGGGGCGGTTGTCATCATTGTATTAGGGGGTGGTTGTCATCATTGTAATAGGGGGTGGTTGTCATCATTGTAGTAGGGGGTGGTTGTCATCATTATAGTAGCGGGGCGGTTGTCATCATTGTAATAGGGGGTGGTTGTCATCATTGTATTAGGGGGTGGTTGTCATCATTGTATTAAGTGGGTGGTTGTCATCATTGTAGTACGGGGTGGTTGTCATCATTGTAATAGGGGGTGGTTGTCATCATTGTAGTAGGGGGTGGTTGTCATCATTATAGTAGCGGGGCGGTTGTCATCATTGTATTAGGGGGTGGTTGTCATCATTGTAATAGGGGGTGGTTGTCATCATTGTAGCAGGGGGTGGTTGTCATCATTATAGTAGCGGGGCGGTTGTCATCATTGTAATAGGGGGTGGTTGTCATCATTGTATTAGGGGGTGGTTGTCATCATTGTATTAAGTGGGTGGTTGTCATCATTGTAGTACGGGGTGGTTGTCATCATTGTAATAGGGGGTGGATGTCATCATTGTAGTAGGGGGTGGTTGTCATCATTATAGTAGCGGGGCGGTTGTCATCATTGTATTAAGTGGGTGGTTGTCATCATTGTATTAAGTGGGTGGTTGTCATCATTGTAGTAGGGGGTGGTTGTCATCATTATAGTAGCGGGGCGGTTGTCATCATTGTATTAGGGGTGGTTGTCATCATTGTATTAGGGGGTGGTTGTCATCATTGTATTAAGTGGGTGGTTGTCATCATTGTAGTAGGGGGTGGTTGTCATCATTGTAATAGGGGGTGGTTGTCATCATTGTAGTAGGGGGTGGTTGTAATCATTATAGTAGCGGGGCGGTTGTCATCATTGTATTAGGGGGTGGTTGTCATCATTGTATTAAGTGGGTGGTTGTCATCATTGTAGTACGGGGTGGTTGTCATCATTGTAATAGGGGGTGGTTGTCATCATTGAAGTAGGGGGTGGTTGTAATCATTATAGTAGCGGGGCGGTTGTCATCATTGTATTAGGGGGTGGTTGTCATCATTGTAATAGGGGGTGGTTGTCATCATTGTAGTAGGGGGTTGTTGTCATCATTGTATTAGGGGGTGGTTGTCATCATTGAATTAAGTGGGTGGTTGTCATCATTGTAGTACGGGGTGGTTGTCATCATTGTAATAGGGGGTGGTTGTCATCATTGTAGTAGGGGGTGGTTGTCATCATTATAGTAGCAGGGCGGTTGTCATCATTGTATTAGGGGGTGGTTGTCATCATTGTATTAGGGGGTGGTTGTCATCATTGTATTAAGTGGGTGGTTGTCATCATTGTAGTAGGGGGTGGTTGTCATCATTGTAATAGGGGGTGGTTGTCATCATTGTAGTAGGGGGTGGTTGTAATCATTATAGTAGCGGGGCGGTTGTCATCATTGTATTAGGGGGTGGTTGTCATCATTGTATTAGGGGGTGGTTGTCATCATTGTATTAAGTGGATGGTTGTCATCATTGTAATAGGGGGTGGTTGTCATCATTGTAGTAGGGGGTGGTTGTCATCATTATAGTAGCGGGGCGGTTGTCATCATTGTATTAGTGGGTGGTTGTCATCATTGTATTAGGGGGTGGTTGTCATCATTGTATTAAGTGGGTGGTTGTCATCATTGTAGTACGGGGTGGTTGTCATCATTGTAATAGGGGGTGGTTGTCATCATTGTAGTAGGGGGTGGTTGTAATCATTATAGTAGCGGGGCGGTTGTCATCATTGTATTAGGGGGTGGTTGTCATCATTGTAATAGGGGGTGGTTGTCATCATTGTAGTAGGGGGTGGTTGTCATCATTATAGTAGCGGGGCGGTTGTCATCATTGTAATAGGGGGTGGTTGTCATCATTGTATTAGGGGGTGGTTGTCATCATTGTATTAAGTGGGTGGTTGTCATTATTGTAGTACGGGGTGGTTGTCATCATTGTAATAGCGGGTGGTTGTCATCATTGTAGTAGGGGGTGGTTGTCATCATTATAGTAGTGGGGCGGTTGTCATCATTGTATTAAGTGGGTGGTTGTCATCATTGTATTAAGTGGGTGGTTGTCATCATTGTAGTAGGGGGTGGTTGTCATCATTATAGTAGCGGGGCGGTTGTCATCATTGTAATAGTGGGTGGTTGTCATCATTGTAGTACGGGGTGGTTGTCATCATTGTAATAGGGGGTGGTTGTCATCATTGTAGTAGGGGGTGGTTGTCATCATTGTATTAGGGGGTGGTTGTCATCATTTTATTAAGTGGGTGGTTGTCATCATTGTAGTACGGGGTGGTTGTCATCATTGTAATAGGGGGTGGTTGTCATCATTGTAGTAGGGGGTGGTTGTAATCATTATAGTAGCGGGGCGGTTGTCATCATTGTATTAGGGGGTGGTTGTCATCATTGTAATAGGGGGTGGTTGTCATCATTGTAGTAGGGGGTGGTTGTCATCATTGTATTAAGTGGGTGGTTGTCATCATTGTAGTACGGGGTGGTTGTCATCATTGTAATAGGGGGTGGTTGTCATCATTGTAGTAGGGGGTGGTTGTCATCATTATAGTAGCGGGGCGGTTGTCATCATTGTAATAGGGGGTGGTTGTCATCATTTTAGTACGGGGTGGTTGTCATCATTGTAATAGGGGGTGGTTGTCATCATTGTAGTAGGGGGTGGTTGTCATCATTGTATTAGGGGGTGGTTGTCATCATTGTATTAAGTGGGTGGTTGTCATCATTGTAGTACGGGGTGGTTGTCATCATTGTAATAGGGGGTGGTTGTCATCATTGTAGTAGGGGGTGGTTGTAATCATTATAGTAGCGGGGCGGTTGTCATCATTGTATTAGGGGGTGGTTGTCATCATTGTAATAGGGGGTGGTTGTCATCATTGTAGTAGGGGGTGGTTGTCATCATTATAGTAGCGGGGCGGTTGTCATCATTGTAATAGGGGGTGGTTGTCATCATTGTATTAGGGGGTGGTTGTCATCATTGTATTAAGTGGGTGGTTGTCATCATTGTAGTACGGGGTGGTTGTCATCATTGTAATAGGGGGTGGTTGTCATCATTGTAGTAGTGGGTGGTTGTCATCATTATAGTAGCGGGGCGGTTGTCATCATTGTATTAGGGGGTGGTTGTCATCATTGTAATAGGGGGTGGTTGTCATCATTGTAGTAGGGGGTGGTTGTCATCATTATAGTAGCGGGGCGGTTGTCATCATTGTAATAGGGGGTGGTTGTCATCATTGTATTAGGGGGTGGTTGTCATCATTGTATTAAGTGGGTGGTTGTCATCATTGTAGTACGGGGTGGTTGTCATCATTGTAATAGGGGGTGGATGTCATCATTGTAGTAGGGGGTGGTTGTCATCATTATAGTAGCGGGGCGGTTGTCATCATTGTATTAAGTGGGTGGTTGTCATCATTGTATTAAGTGGGTGGTTGTCATCATTGTAGTAGGGGGTGGTTGTCATCATTGTATTAGGGGTGGTTGTCATCATTGTATTAGGGGGTGGTTGTCATCATTGTATTAAGTGGGTGGTTGTCATCATTGTAGTAGGGGGTGGTTGTCATCATTGTAATAGGGGGTGGTTGTCATCATTGTAGTAGGGGGTGGTTGTAATCATTATAGTAGCGGGGCGGTTGTCATCATTGTATTAGGGGGTGGTTGTCATCATTGTATTAAGTGGGTGGTTGTCATCATTGTAGTACGGGGTGGTTGTCATCATTGTAATAGGGGGTGGTTGTCATCATTGTAGTAGGGGGTGGTTGTAATCATTATAGTAGCGGGGCGGTTGTCATCATTGTATTAGGGGGTGGTTGTCATCATTGTAATAGGGGGTGGTTGTCATCATTGTAGTAGGGGGTTGTTGTCATCATTATAGTAGCGGGGCGGTTGTCATCATTGTAATAGGGGGTGGTTGTCATCATTGTATTAGGGGGTGGTTGTCATCATTGTATTAAGTGGGTGGTTGTCATCATTGTAGTACGGGGTGGTTGTCATCATTGTAATAGGGGGTGGTTGTCATCATTGTAGTACGGGGTGGTTGTCATCATTGTAATAGGGGGTGGATGTCATCATTGTAGTAGGGGGTGGTTGTCATCATTATAGTAGCAGGGCGGTTGTCATCATTGTATTAGGGGGTGGTTGTCATCATTGTATTAGGGGGTGGTTGTCATCATTGTATTAAGTGGGTGGTTGTCATCATTGTAGTAGGGGGTGGTTGTCATCATTGTAATAGGGGGTGGTTGTCATCATTGTAGTAGGGGGTGGTTGTAATCGTTATAGTAGCGGGGCGGTTGTCATCATTGTATTAGGGGGTGGTGGTCATCATTGTATTAGGGGGTGGTTGTCATCATTGTATTAAGTGGGTGGTTGTCATCATTGTAATAGGGGGTGGTTGTCATCATTGTAGTAGGGGGTGGTTGTCATCATTGTATTAGGGGGTGGTTGTCATCATTGTATTAAGTGGGTGGTTGTCATCATTGTAGTACGGGGTGGTTGTCATCATTGTAATAGGGGGTGGTTGTCATCATTGTAGTAGTGGGTGGTTGTCATCATTATAGTAGCGGGGCGGTTGTCATCATTGTATTAGGGGGTGGTTGTCATCATTGTAATAGGGGGTGGTTGTCATCATTGTAGTAGGGGGTGGTTGTCATCATTATAGTAGCGGGGCGGTTGTCATCATTGTAATAGGGGGTGGTTGTCATCATTGTATTAGGGGGTGGTTGTCATCATTGTATTAAGTGGGTGGTTGTCATCATTGTAGTACGGGGTGGTTGTCATCATTGTAATAGGGGGTGGATGTCATCATTGTAGTAGGGGGTGGTTGTCATCATTATAGTAGCGGGGCGGTTGTCATCATTGTATTAAGTGGGTGGTTGTCATCATTGTATTAAGTGGGTGGTTGTCATCATTGTAGTAGGGGGTGGTTGTCATCATTGTATTAGGGGTGGTTGTCATCATTGTATTAGGGGGTGGTTGTCATCATTGTATTAAGTGGGTGGTTGTCATCATTGTAGTAGGGGGTGGTTGTCATCATTGTAATAGGGGGTGGTTGTCATCATTGTAGTAGGGGGTGGTTGTAATCATTATAGTAGCGGGGCGGTTGTCATCATTGTATTAGGGGGTGGTTGTCATCATTGTATTAAATGGGTGGTTGTCATCATTGTAGTACGGGGTGGTTGTCATCATTGTAATAGGGGGTGGTTGTCATCATTGTAGTAGGGGGTGGTTGTAATCATTATAGTAGCGGGGCGGTTGTCATCATTGTATTAGGGGGTGGTTGTCATCATTGTAATAGGGGGTGGTTGTCATCATTGTAGTAGGGGGTTGTTGTCATCATTATAGTAGCGGGGCGGTCGTCATCATTGTAATAGGGGGTGGTTGTCATCATTGTATTAGGGGGTGGTTGTCATCATTGTATTAAGTGGGTGGTTGTCATCATTGTAGTACGGGGTGGTTGTCATCATTGTAATAGGGGGTGGTTGTCATCATTGTAGTAGGGGGTGGTTGTCATCATTATAGTAGCAGGGCGGTTGTCATCATTGTATTAGGGGGTGGTTGTCATCATTGTATTAGGGGGTGGTTGTCATCATTGTATTAAGTGGGTGGTTGTCATCATTGTAGTAGGGGGTGGTTGTCATCATTGTAATAGGGGGTGGTTGTCATCATTGTAGTAGGGGGTGGTTGTAATCATTATAGTAGCGGGGCGGTTGTCATCATTGTATTAGGGGGTGGTTGTCATCATTGTATTAGGGGGTGGTTGTCATCATTGTATTAAGTGGGTGGTTGTCATCATTGTAATAGGGGGTGGTTGTCATCATTGTAGTAGGGGGTGGTTGTCATCATTATAGTAGCGGGGCGGTTGTCATCATTGTATTAGTGGGTGGTTGTCATCATTGTATTAGGGGGTGGTTGTCATCATTGTATTAAGTGGGTGGTTGTCATCATTGTAGTACGGGGTGGTTGTCATCATTGTAATAGGGGGTGGTTTTCATCATTTTAGTAGGGGGTGGTTGTAATCATTATAGTAGCGGGGCGGTTGTCATCATTGTATTAGGGGGTGGTTGTCATCATTGTAATAGGGGGTGGTTGTCATCATTGTAGTAGGGGGTGGTTGTCATCATTATAGTAGCGGGGCGGTTGTCATCATTGTAATAGGGGGTGGTTGTCATCATTGTATTAGGGGGTGGTTGTCATCATTGTATTAAGTGGGTGGTTGTCATCATTGTAGTACGGGGTGGTTGTCATCATTGTAATAGGGGGTGGTTGTCATCATTGTAGTAGGGGGTGGTTTTCATCATTATAGTAGCGGGGCGGTTGTCATCATTGTATTAGGGGGTGGTTGTCATCATTGTAATAGGGGGTGGTTGTCATCATTGTAGTAGGGGGTGGTTGTCATCATTATAGTAGCGGGGCGGTTGTCATCATTGTAATAGGGGGTGGTTTTCATCATTGTATTAGGGGGTGGTTGTCATCATTGTATTAAGCGGGTGGTTGTCATCATTGTAGTACGGGGTGGTTGTCATCATTGTAATAGGGGGTGGTTGTCATCATTGTAGTAGGGGGTGGTTGTCATCATTATAGTAGCGGGGCGGTTGTCATCATTGTATTAAGTGGGTGGTTGTCATCATTGTATTAAGTGGGTGGTTGTCATCATTGTAGAAGGGGGTGGTTGTCATCATTATAGTAGCGGGGCGGTTGTCATCATTGTATTAGGGGGTGGTTGTCATCATTGTATTAGGGGGTGGTTGTCATCATTGTATTAAGTGGGTGGTTGTCATCATTGTAGTAGGGGGTGGTTGTCATCATTGTAATAGGGGGTGGTTGTCATCATTGTAGTACGGGGTGGTTGTCATCATTGTAATAGGGGGTGGATGTCATCATTGTAGTAGGGGGTGGTTGTCATCATTATAGTAGCGGGGCGGTTGTCATCATTGTATTAAGTGGGTGGTTGTCATCATTGTATTAAGTGGGTGCTTGTTATCATTGTAGTAGGGGGTGGTTGTCATCATTGTATTAGGGGTGGTTGTCATCATTGTATTAGGGGGTGGTTGTCATCATTGTATTAAGTGGGTGGTTGTCATCATTGTAGTAGGGGGTGGTTGTCATCATTGTAATAGGGGGTGGTTGTCATCATTGTAGTAGGGGGTGGTTGTAATCATTATAGTAGCGGGGCGGTTGTCATCATTGTATTAGGGGGTGGTTGTCATCATTGTATTAAGTGGGTGGTTGTCATCATTGTAGTACGGGGTGGTTGTCATCATTGTAATAGGGGGTGGTTGTCATCATTGTAGTAGGGGGTGGTTGTAATCATTATAGTAGCGGGGCGGTTGTCATCATTGTATTAGGGGGTGGTTGTCATCATTGTAATAGGGGGTGGTTGTCATCATTGTAGTAGGGGGTTGTTGTCATCATTATAGTAGCGGGGCGGTTGTCATCATTGTAATAGGGGGTGGTTGTCATCATTGTATTAAGTGGGTGGTTGTCATCATTGTAGTACGGGGTGGTTGTCATCATTGTAATAGGGGGTGGTTGTCATCATTGTAGTAGGGGGTGGTTGTCATCATTATAGTAGCAGGGCGGTTGTCATCATTGTATTAGGGGGTGGTTGTCATCATTGTATTAGGGGGTGGTTGTCATCATTGTATTAAGTGGGTGGTTGTCATCATTGTAGTAGGGGGTGGTTGTCATCATTGTAATAGGGGGTGGTTGTCATCATTGTAGTAGGGGGTGGTTGTAATCATTATAGTAGCGGGGCGGTTGTCATCATTGTATTAGGGGGTGGTTGTCATCATTGTATTAGGGGGTGGTTGTCATCATTGTATTAAGTGGGTGGTTGTCATCATTGTAATAGGGGGTGGTTGTCATCATTGTAGTAGGGGGTGGTTGTCATCATTATAGTAGCGGGGCGGTTGTCATCATTGTATTAGTGGGTGGTTGTCATCATTGTATTAGGGGGTGGTTGTCATCATTGTATTAAGTGGGTGGTTGTCATCATTGTAGTACGGGGTGGTTGTCATCATTGTAATAGGGGGTGGTTTTCATCATTTTAGTAGGGGGTGGTTGTAATCATTATAGTAGCGGGGCGGTTGTCATCATTGTATTAGGGGGTGGTTGTCATCATTGTAATAGGGGGTGGTTGTCATCATTGTAGTAGGGGGTGGTTGTCATCATTATAGTAGCGGGGCGGTTGTCATCATTGTAATAGGGGGTGGTTGTCATCATTGTATTAGGGGGTGGTTGTCATCATTGTATTAAGTGGGTGGTTGTCATCATTGTAGTACGGGGTGGTTGTCATCATTGTAATAGGGGGTGGTTGTCATCATTGTAGTAGGGGGTGGTTTTCATCATTATAGTAGCGGGGCGGTTGTCATCATTGTATTAGGGGGTGGTTGTCATCATTGTAATAGGGGGTGGTTGTCATCATTCTAGTAGGGGGTGGTTGTCATCATTATAGTAGCGGGGCGGTTGTCATCATTGTAATAGGGGGTGGTTTTCATCATTGTATTAGGGGGTGGTTGTCATCATTGTATTAAGCGGGTGGTTGTCATCATTGTAGTACGGGGTGGTTGTCATCATTGTAATAGGGGGTGGTTGTCATCATTGTAGTAGGGGGTGGTTGTCATCATTATAGTAGCGGGGCGGTTGTCATCATTGTATTAAGTGGGTGGTTGTCATCATTGTATTAAGTGGGTGGTTGTCATCATTGTAGTAGGGGGTGGTTGTCATCATTATAGTAGCGGGGCGGTTGTCATCATTGTATTAGGGGGTGGTTGTCACCATTGTATTAGGGGGTGGTTGTCATCATTGTATTAAGTGGGTGGTTGTCATCATTGTAGTAGGGGGTGGTTGTCATCATTGTAATAGGGGGTGGTTGTCATCATTGTAGTAGGGGGTGGTTGTAATCATTATAGTAGCGGGGCGGTTGTCATCATTGTATTAGGGGGTGGTTGTCATCATTGTATTAGGGGGTGGTTGTCATCATTGTATTAAGTGGGTGGTTGTCATCATTGTAGTACGGGGTGGTTGTCATCATTGTAATAGGGGGTGGTTGTCATCATTGTAGTAGGGGGTGGTTGTCATCATTATAGTAGCGAGGCGGTTGTCATCATTGTATTAGGGGGTGGTTGTCATC
This sequence comes from Acanthosepion esculentum, assembly GCA_964036315.1. Classification (NCBI taxonomy): domain Eukaryota; kingdom Metazoa; phylum Mollusca; class Cephalopoda; order Sepiida; family Sepiidae; genus Acanthosepion; species Acanthosepion esculentum. Next base: position 24,023,552 of record OZ038491.1, read on the forward strand.
ATTGTAATAGGGGGTGGTTGTCATCATTGTAGTACGGGGTGGTTGTCATCATTGTAATAGGGGGTGGTTGTCATCATTGTAGTAGGGGGTGGTTGTAATCATTATAGTAGCGGGGCGGTTGTCATCATTGTATTAGGGGGTGGTTGTCATCATAGTATTAGGGGGTGGTTGTCATCATTGTATTAAGTGGGTGGTTGTCATCATTGTAGTACGGGGTGGTTGTCATCATTGTAATAGGGGGTGGTTGTCATCATTGTAGTAGGGGGTGGTTGTCATCATTATAGTAGCGGGGCGGTTGTCATCATTGTATTAGGGGGTGGTTGTCATCATTGTATTAAGTGGGTGGTTGTCATCATTGTAGTACGGGGTGGTTGTCATCATTGTAATAGGGGGTGGTTGTCATCATTGTAGTAGGGGGTGGTTGTCATCATTTTAGTAACGGGGCGGTTGTCATCATGTATTAGGGGGTGGTTGTCATCATTGTATTAGGGGGTGGTTGTCATCTTTGTATGAAGTGGGTGGTTGTCATCATTGTAGTAGGGGGTGGTTGTCATCATTGTAATAGGGGGTGGTTGTCATCATTGTAGTAGGGGGTGGTTGTAATCATTATAGTAGCGGGGCGGTTGTCATCATTGTAATAGGGGGTGGTTGTCATCATTGTAGTAGGGGGTGGTTGTCATCATTTTAGTAGCGGGGCGGTTGTCATCATGTATTAGGGGGTGGTTGTCATCATTGTATTAGGGGGTGGTTGTCATCATTGTAGTACGGGGTGGTTGTCATCATTGTAATAGGGGGTGGTTGTCATCATTGTAGTAGGGGGTGGTTGTAATCATTATAGTAGCGGGGCGGTTGTCTTCATTGTATTAGGGGGTGGTTGTCATCATTGTATTAGGGGGTAGTTGTCATCATTGTATTAAGTGGGTGGTTGTCATCATTGTAGTACGGGGTGGTTGTCATCATTGTAATAGGGGGTGGTTGTCATCAGTGTAGTAGGGGGTGGTTGTCATCATTATAGTAGCGGGGCGGTTGTCATCATTGTATTAGGGGGTGGTTGTCATCATTGTATTAGGGGGTGGTTGTCATCATTGTATTAAGTGGTTGGTTGTCATCATTGTAGTACGGGGTGGTTGTCATCATTGTAATAGGGGGTGGTTGTCATCTTTGTAGTAGGGGGTGGTTGTCATCATTTTAGTAGCGGGGCGGTTGTCATCATGTATTAGGGGGTGGTTGTCATCATTGTATTAGGGGGTGGTTGTCATCTTTGTATTAAGTGGGTGGTTGTCATCATTGTAGTAGGGGGTTGTTGTCATCATTGTAATAGGGGGTGGTTGTCATCATTGTAGTAGGGGGTGGTTGTAATCATTATAGTAGCGGGGCGGTTGTCATCATTGTAATAGGGGGTGGTTGTCATCATTGTAGTAGGGGGTGGTTGTCATCATTTTAGTAGCGGGGCGGTTGTCATCATGTATTAGGGGGTGGTTGTCATCATTGTATTAGGGGGTGGTTGTCATCTTTGTATTAAGTGGGTGGTTGTCATCATTGTAGTACGGGGTGGTTGTCATCATTGTAATAGTGGGTGGTTGTCATCATTGTAGTAGGGGGTGGTTGTAATCATTATAGTAGCGGCGCTTGTCATCATTGTATTAGGGGGTGGTTGTCATCATTGTAATAGGGGGTGGTTGTCATCATTGTAGTAGGGGGTGGTTGTCATCATTATAGTAGCGGGGCGGTTGTCATCATTGTAATAGGGGGTGGTTGTCATCATTGTATTAAGTGGGTGGTTGTCATCATTGTAGTAGGGGGTGGTTGTCATCATTGTAGTAGGGTGTGGTTGTCATCATTGTAGTACGGGGTGGTTGTCATCATTGTAATAGGGGGTGGTTGTCATCATTGTAGTAGGGGGTGGTTGTCCTCATTATAGTAGCGGGGCGGTTGTCCTCATTATAGTAGCGGGGCGGTTGTCATCATTGTATTAGGGGGTGGTTGTCATCATTGTATTAAGTGGGTGGTTGTCATCATTGTAGTAGGGGGTGGTTGTCATCATTGTAATAGGGGGTGGTTGTCATCATTGTAGTAGGGGGTGGTTGTCATCATTGTAGTAGGGGGTGGTTGTCATCATTATAGTAGCGTGGCGGTTGTCATCATTGTATTAGGGGGTGGTTGTCATCATTGTATTAGGGGGTGGTAGTCATCATTGTATTAGGGGGTGGTTGTCATCATTGTATTAAGTGGGTGGTTGTCATCATTGTAATAGGGGGTGGTTGTCATCATTGTAGTAGGGGGTGGTTGTAATCATTGTAGTAGGGGGTGGTTGTCATCATTGTAGTAGTGGGTGGTTGTCATCATTGTATTAGGGGGCGGTTGTCATCATTCTAGTAGGGGGTGGTTGTCAATGACAGTATTTCTATTTAACAGGTTGAAGGATTTATAAAAAACTAATACTATATGAAAAACCTCATGGAAGCCCCCCCGCCCTTTAGCACAATGTTTGAAATTGTGTCTTTGAAGAAGGTGATGACATGAAGCTGATCCTGAAATCAGATTAAAACAGAATAAAACTTGCAGCATGGCCATCAAAGATCCTGACCAGAACCTCAGAGAAAATATCCAAGCAAAATTGATGTTCATAAGAATCTCTTAAAAGTTGATGTCAATCAGACGGTAAAAAATAAAAATTTACATTGGGAAGAAGAACAATAACCAAAAATAGTTCCAGGAATTTACAAAATGTTAAAGAATCAGGATGAAGACAGCAAAAATGAAAATGCAATATTAGATTGGTGTATAAATATTTTAAATCGATTCCATACTATTTAAATTCTGTCTTTTTTATGTTATTTGTAAGGAATATTAAATCTTGAGAAAAGTTTTCTAGATTTCAAAATGAGAAGAAAATTGGAAATTCTTGCACTGTAAATAAACCTTTGACAATTGCTTTTCATTGTTATTTAGTTAATTGTGCTTAGTCAAGCACAAGACTACAAGTTTGGAATCAACCCCACTGTAGTATCTGTCTGTCATTGTGCCCTTGAGGACACATGGCACAGTGGATAAAGGCGTTAGTTAGATCCAGTGACAGGACCCAATGAGTGTGAGTTCAATACCCGGTTAAGGTAGTGGAGAACTTGGAGAGGGGAATTAAGAGGAGATAACTAATAACTGACATCCATTAAAACATGGCATGTGGAACTAGAACAGTCTACACCAGTGAGTGAAATAAAGGGTTCAGTTCGACATTCCAACCACCTGAAGAAGGCTGGAGCGTACAACAGCTGAAATGTAATAAATATGGCGACAAAAATGAGGACAATAGTCTGAATAATGTAAATAGTGCCCACTGTAGTAGTCAACAAAAGTTTGAGGTATTCAGTGACTGACCTCACTACGGTAGGAATGGTCTACAAATTTGGTCATCATGACTGATTGTGGGGAGAGAACTATTATTGTATTCACTACAGACTGATTTTAAACTGATGCTATTAAAAAAACATTGTAAAAATACATTTTGATGATTAACATTGATATAAAATTTCATTAATAATTTTTAATTGTGTGAGCAAAAGAACAGTGAAGATGATACAAGTTTCAATTTTTGATTTTGTTCAATATAGAATACCATTACTCACTTTTCTCTCACTTTAACCACCAACAAAACTTATACGAAACACTCCAACATAACTCGTTATGTTTACAAACTTAATTAGGCAATTGATTATCAGTTGAGTCTCAGATGATGTTTTCAGATCTGTTCAGCCCATGTTTATTCTATCGTTGATAAATTAGTCTTGCCGAAAACAATGAATTATAATGAATTTGCCAGCCTCACTTCCTAGAAACAGTGGAGTGCAATAAATGTCTCTCCCTGCTTTGTTTTACCATTACTCTGAACTCTCCTCTTCCTCCTCCAGGACTTGAGAGTGTTTAACAAAACAAAACACAACCAACTGAGATAATCTAGTCACACCCGCTACAATGACTCATGTTTAAGGAAGTCTCTTTGTTGCATACAGTCCCAGTTCTCAGTCGATAATTCTTAGATAACAAAACTATAAGCAAATGTTTGTGGACCACTTGTTGGAGATCTGTTTGGAATGCAATTTGAAACGCTTATTGTGATTTCAAAAATTATATAATAGATTTGTTGTATTTGGATTCATGACTTCATATTAGTTCTTTTGATTATTGTTCATTAACTGCTGTACTCTCAAGCTTTCCTAGTGTTGTCAAAAGTTAAGCAAGTATAAGGTTGAGTCATAAGTAATTTCCAGTTTGGGGAACCAGTTGTAATGCTGAACATACTATGATGGATCTTGTATGACTCCTGTGTTGGGGATTAGTAAAATATCCTGATATACATCATAACAACAAAGTGAGTCATTTATACATAAATATATGTAAGCAAATATATGGATATAGATCCGACAGTATGAGGAAAAATATGAAAAAACAAAATCCGAATATGCAAGTTTACTGTTTTAATGTTTCAATGTCGACGTTTCGGTCTAGTAGGACTTCTTCAGGACATAGTTATTAAAACATAATTAAACGATATTCAAGTCAGCATAAAAAGATGATAGACATGAGAATAATCAAAACAAAATAACTGAATTTTAAGATCAGCGTTCCGTTTTGCAATGCGATCACGTGGGCGTCACGTGGGCGATGTTGTTGAATCTCGTTTAATTATGTTTTAATAATTATGTCCTGAAGAAGTCCTACTAGACCGAAACATCGACATTGAAACATTAAAACAGTAAACTTGCATATTCGGATTTTGTTTTTTACATAAATATATATAAGGATTTATTATCGAAATGTTTGTTTGTTTCAGTAGATAAAAGTTCCCATAATGTGGTTGTTAAATATTCTTATATTTGTGTTGTCTTCTTGAATGAGTGAATTATTTTGTTGGAATATTTCTATAATTAAAATGTCATATTCAATATGAGGGAGTAATATTAGAGTAAAACTTATCTTTAGTCTTCATTCCTGTAAACGTCCATTTTCACATACTCTCATGGTGGGAGTTTGTTGAAAAGACACCAGATCTTAAATTTTTAGTCAGTAGAGCGTTTTCCTTTTTTTGTGAGAGAATCATGGGAAATTAGAGTCTTTTTATTTCTCATGATCACAAGATCAGAACAAACGTATTGTTTCGTTTTCTGATGGCCTTAGGCAATGAAACAATTTGATGAGCGAAGCTAGACATATGTTTATTCCATGATGGTTAGCAGTGGAAGATGTTTAATTATTATTAGCAAATATGGCAGTTGATTGGCCCTTACTTCCGGAGAGTTCCATTAAGAGGGATTACTAGGTTATATAACATATCTCATTCTTTATTCAAGATTAGTTGGTTAGTACTTCATATATGATGTTTATAGTCCATGGTTTAGCCTGTGTGGTGATACCTGAAAGAAAGTGTAACAAAGAAAATAGAGAATTTACCTCATCAAACCAAGCAACAGCATGTCGCGTTTATTCTACCCTGGAAAATGTGGGGGGAAAAAGAAACAAAAAACATGTTCTATCCAAAATAGGAACAAGTCTGTCGCAGGTGTTGCCACAAATGTATCTCGGATATGCTAATATTGTGTGTCCTTTTCCACCTGATGAGTAATGAAAAAATTCTTCTGTTGATAAAAGCATTTGGTGTTCTTGAACTGGGAGAAATACATTTTTTTATTTTGCTACCTTGTCCATCAGCTGGTTTATTTGATTTCTGGCTGTATACGCATATTAGGATTTGTGACAGTGGACCTGAGAAATGTGATTTCGACATTTTTTCTGTCCCTGGATCTTCAAGTTTTAACTTGTGATTTATTTACTTTGTTATGGAAGTGAACTGGCACATCAATTTTTCAACAGAAAGAATGTGTTTATTTTTTGTGAATGTTTCAGAGTTTTACTCTCTATGTTGTTTAGATTTTTTGGTATAGTGCAGTGCTTGACTGGGGATGGTCATACCATTTTGTTTGCAGTGACAGCTGGGTGTTTTGTGCATTTTTCCTCATGATGTTTGGTGAGTATTGTGTACTGCCTGGTATTGTCAGTGGGTGGTTCCCGGCAATGTTGAGGTTGGGTCTAGTCAACTCAATCCTGGCAAGTCTGTCAGTTCCTGTGTGTAGATGTGTTCACCTGCAGACAGTGGTATTATACATGCTGCTGTTGGTTCAGCTTGTCTTGATATTCCTTTACTTGGTCTCTACTTTGATGTAAGCAGTCCAGAATGAGCTTGTCTCCTGGCTTCTTTTTGGAGACAAGGGGTGTTCTCATAGGTCAGCCATTGAGTAGTTTTACTGGTGATATAATGTAGGCCGAGACAGCCATCACTTTGTAAGCCATCATCGCCAGGTGACAGTTTGTACCTGATTCTCTGGCTTTTATCAATAACGTTTTGCATACTTCTACCATTCTCTCAGCAAATCCACTGGATTGAGGATAGTGTGGTGAGATAGTGATGTATCTGAAGTTATATTTTTAGGAGAAGTGGGCAAAATTATCACAAGTATATTGGGGTCCATTGTCACTGTTGTCACTGTCTCCAGTGCACCTCTTTCCTCAAACTGTTGCTTCAGTTGTTTTATTACTGCTGCAGACTTGGTGGAATGGAGGGGTTGTATGAAGAAACTCTTGCTAAACTTTGCCTTCCATTGTAAAGAGATCTGTACTTATGAAGTGCCAGGATGTTCGAAGGCTTGGCTGGTGCTTCTGTCATGTTGGGCATTTTGTGACCATGTCTTTGATGTCTTGATTGATCCCTACCCAGTATACTGCCATTCTTGAAAGATCTCTACTTATGAAGTGCCAGGATGTTTGAAGGCTTGGCTGGTCCTGTTAGTGTCTTACTGGTAAATGCTACAGGTACTTGGTCTTATAGCAGTGCTGCTCCCAGCCCTGCAGTTGAAGCATCGACTTACAGTGTTATGGACGTCTTGAAGTACCTTAATACTGTGGTTTTGCTAATCTAATTGAGGAGTCCACATGAACGTGTTGTCTTTGGACATCAGGTCCTGTTTTGGTTTAATAAGCCTTGCTAGGTGTGGAGAAAATTTGTTAAGGTAGTTTACTAACTTCAGAAAACATGATAATTGTTTCTTATTTTTCTGGAGGATTCATCTGTGTTGCCTTGATCTTTTTGTGATGTGGTTTTATACCATCTTTTGATATTATGTGCCTGAAGAAAGGTATTTCAGATGTACTTACCCTCAATTCTTTTTCATAGTTCTTTCAAGGAGTTCATTGAGTTGCTCTCTGGAATTCATCTTGGACACATTTCACTTCCATTGTAAATCTGTTGAAGAAAAATCATCCAAATGGCATAATGAAAATCATTAGTTCATTTGACTGTTGATATAGTTTCATCTGGATTTCACATCAACATTTGTAAACTACTTCGCCCCATGTAGTCTGGAGATTACATCCACAAATGTGGAGGTTACAAATGGAATCTTTGTATGGCTTTATTTAACCCTTTGAGCCCTAACCACCACTTTACCAGTGGTAGAGAAAAATGACTTAATGCCCAGTCATTGGTTGAACGGTAGGTAAACACTTGTAACTATTTTTATAACTACCATAAAACATTACATGCCAATTATTTGCTAATTTTGACTCAGGAGCTGAGGTAAAAGGGTTAAAAATGTTCAGGAACACAGGGCTCAAAGAATTAAGTCATTCAGTTCTAGGCATATTTTAACTGATCTGTTCACCTTGGAGACACATACAAATGAGTTTACCCATGAGGGCATTGATGTGATGAGTGATATGATGTCTTCCTTCGCAACCAGTGATACTGGGACTCTACATGGTGGGTGGATGACTGGTGGTACTTTGAGGGTCTGTGTTTATAGTATATTCCTCCTGTAGGCATCCTAACCCATCAAATACATTGGGGAATTCTTTTAGGGCCTGTTCTTTTGTTTTGAGATTTTGTTTGGGCGGTAGTTCTGCTGCTTTTTTACTGTTTGGTCTTTTCTGATCTTTCTGGGATTCCGCTATGTTAGGGTTGTTCATTTGCAATACTAAGCTGAATGTCACCAAGCCTAGTTTTCTGGACATTTGTAACCCTATGAGCATTGGATCATTTGTTGTCACAACGTGGAATGTGGGATTGGTGAATGTATCTCTGTGCCTCACTCTGGGGAGACATGTGCCTGCTTGTTTTATTGCAGTACCCCTAAAGGCAAATATATGTACTAGAATCTTTTCTAGATGCACAACCTCTAGTTATCTGAATATCTTGAGTGATAGGAGGTTGCTCATGGCTCCAGTACCAATTTTGGCATTTACCTCTACTTATTTTGTTTTGTTTTGGTTCTCACTCTCAGTTTTACATATGTCTCTTTTACATTATTAGGTCACTCACTTCTGTCTGTGTCTTTTGTTTCCACGATATGGAAATACATGACATTGGTGTATAGGGCTATTTGTGTTGATTTGATATTTATTCTGAATATAATGTGATCTACCAACATAGTCTCCTCAAACTTGCAGTCATATTCGCATAACTTTATTTGTTGCCTGAGCCTCTTTAGAAAGGTGTGGCTCATTCGTTTGTGTCATTTCCTTCCCTAGGCTGGGACTATTCCAGTCAATACCTAGTGGTGCAGCATGAGAGATTGCCATGTCGAGATGTGAGTGTGAATAAAGTTCAACAAGAATTTTGAAAATTCTTACCTCAATGGCGGTAGACATGCAAATACTGTTGTCACATATATGTGTTTAAAGTATATTTGTTTCAGTTAATGAGAAACTTTTTTTAATTTAACAAATCCTGTTATGTGAGGTCCATTTTCCCTTTTTTTATTTTTTAGTTCTTTACTCCTGGCATAATGTTTTGTTTTCTGATGCCCTTAGGCATCAAGACAAGACAACGAGCAAAGCTAAACATGTGTTTATCACATGAGAGTTAGCAGTGGAAGGAGGTTACTTATTATTAGCAACTAAGGGAGTTAATTGCTCCTTACTTTTGGAGAGTTCTATTAGGGGAGATTATTAGGTATTTTAACATGTATCATACTAATTATTAATCATATATGGTAGTTAAAAATAAATTTTGAGTACACTAACTTAGATATTGCCCAGAAGTGGCAGCATACATAGATAGATTAAAGTGGAAATCTTTGCTGTTTTGGTCAATATAATACAAGTATTTTAGTATTGTCAAAAACGAGATGAAGTATTGTCAGATCCTATGAATTATTTGCAGCAATATCCTCATCTTTGTTGTTTTGATTATTTCAAACAAAAGTCAGCCAGATTTATTTGGTGAACAATTCTACCTACAAAATAAACCCAGCTTTTATGTTTGACATGCTAAGCAAATTTAAAGTAAAAGACAACAGAAGAAGCCAATGCATCGAACATATAATTGATGATTTTGAAGTCAATTATTCTTCGACATGAAAACTGATTGATTATTCTTCCACATTAAATTCTGAGAAATGTTGAACTTGTATCCAGAATTTTACATTGATACTCTTGTTGTGCTCTCTTTATATTAATGACGCAAATTAATTTCCAGTCGTTATTTTTTAGCCTGACTTCACTTCTTTCTTATGTACGGCTTATACATGAAGAATACTAATTACTAAAGTAATTAAGTATTTGATTTAATTAATTTAAGGAATTAATTAATTACAGATTTAATTAATGGGGGCTTATTAATGCATTTAGAAACAGCATACTGATTTGAAGATTATATGGAAACTTATTTTATATGACTTTTTGACTAATGTCTTTGCACATTAGTAGTAATACTATTAATATAACTAGTGTATATAAAACATGGGATATATCAGATTGTTGGGGAAGATCCAAAATGGCTAAATAGTTAGATTTGACTAACTGCAGCAAATCCAACTTGATGGCTTAATTGCTAAAGCAGCTGACACATTAATAATAATAATAATAATAATAATAATAATAATAATAATAATAATAATAAAGCTTATGTGGGATACGTATATCTTTACTGACAAGAACTTGGAGAGCAATTGCCTTGATATCACATTTGTGCACAAGAGCAACCGGGAATGGGTCCTGATAAAATTTGTGATACTTTGGGATATACATTGCGAAGACAGAATACAAGAGGTGGCAGGATAAATCAGAGAAATAGACCAAGCAGCAGCAGCAGCTCAAGTTACCCCTTTTGTGGTTGAAGCCCTTGCGACTATTTCCAAGAATCTTTCTGCTTTGTGAGATGCCTAACATGAATTGGGAGTTGGTGGGCTCAGGTCCCGCTTTACCATACATCATAAAAATTTCGGGATGTTGAATTAGTAAATACTAAACACCTCAAATACCTTGGGGTATGGATCAGTTATAACAAACTTAATAAAGGGGATAAGGAAATTGCACATAGATTAGGTTGTGCTGGAGGTAGTTTCACGCAACACCACCAATTGCGATAGAACCGAAACATTAACCTAGAAACTCATGTCATTTTCTTAACTAGCCTCATCAGATCGTGACTTTCTTATTACATGGCTGGTGCCAGACTTTTTCAGAAATATCTAAACTGCCAACTGTATATAACCACTTTCTCAGATCAACTGTTAAAAATGACTTTAAGCAATGAAACACTTGTGTGTTGTAAGAGTTCTCGGATTGCAATGGAAATATTTGTCGCAGATTACTTCCACAATGAAGAGAACAAATCACAAGTTCAGACTCAAATGTCAGAGGCAGAAAAAAATGTCGAAATCTTGATTTGCAGGTACAGTGTGTTATGAAATGAAATAAGACATATTACAGGCAGATAAACGAACATACTCAAGAGCGAGAGTCGGATGTGAACGGGACAAGGCCCTGTCACAAAATGACCATTATTGTCGTTTAAGCATAGGCCCGACGCACAAGTTCCAGTCGAAAAATAAAATAATATTTCAAAGTGCTTCTATTTTTTGACCAATAACAATGCTTCCCTCCTAAATATATTCACGTATTTTTTTCGAGCCCATTAAGCCATAAAAAACGCCATAGAAAGAGTCACACGGGGAAGTACAAAGCAGTCAACAGGAGACTGGGGAAGAGATCTATTACGGTCAGTCTGGGCAGTCAGCAGCAGTCAGCAGGAGGAACGCTACACCAACCAGTGGGAAGTACTTTGAGAGATCAACCCAGATTGGCAGCCGGCTTATGAACTATACCACAAGGTAGCTGTCCCAAAACCACACATTCCTATTGAAATGAATCAGGTAAATCTATTTCTGCTGTTGTCGTATTTCTGTCTTGCAACCATACGCTTGTCTATAACAAATGTCACAAATCACAAAGCACCAGAAAAATGATTCACTCACCAATGAATGTAGTAGACAAATACATGAATTTTGTGTTTTTTTTCATCCCCGATTCAAGAACACCAACTGCTTTTATTGACCTAGCACTTTTTTTCATTCAGTGAAAACTGGGAGAGGGCGCACAATATTAGCATATCCAAAATACTTTTATGCTGACTCCTGCGACTGACTTGTTTCTAATTTGAATATTCCGTCTTCAGCATATACAGAATACATGCCCTCTTTTTTGGCAAGTAACTTTCTTTTTTGCCACATTTTCCATTATAGAATACACATGACACACTGTCGCTGGGTTTGACGAGGTAATGTGCTGTTTTCTTTGCTAAATATGTTTTAGTGAGTACCATCCTTCTTTGAACATTATAGGATGCTGGTACATTATCACAAACAAAGAACTGTACCAAATATGAGAAACCGCATCACTTGAGGACTTCCAATAGTGGCAACACCTAAAATGGATAGCACATGTAACTCAGAGAGAAAATAATCACATAATCAAAATGTTGACATTCCTCACTACTTCAAACAAAAGGTTAGGAAGGAAGCATCAATCATTACTGGAAGGAATGATAACAGTGGATATGAGAAATCTATTTTCCAGAAAAAAATTTGTTCAAATAGAAATTTTTAAAAAATTTCAACACAAAAGCAACAATAGCTCTTTGATCAATGAATGCTGAATATTTCCTTATAAGGAAATGGCTAATATTACCATTATACCATTTGTCCTCTCTCTACCATCCATTCATACAAATTTGTTAGTGAGGTTCTGATTGTTTTCCTCTGCCTCTCTTGCCTTCAATATGTCCTGTGAGTGTTAAATTCTTCAAGCCCTCTTTTCTCATTTTACATTCCAGAAATTTTAACTTGTGTCCTTTTTGTTTATATTTTCCTTGAACTTCCTTCTTACTCACATGTCCTGTCTATGACATTCCCCATATCTTTTTACTTCAGATCATCTGTGAGGAGACTCTCCAAAAATCATTCCCATAAATATTAGATATTACACAGCAGTTCAGAATTTTTTTTTCTAATGATATTTTCCTACATCTTAGTATTTTGCTTATGTTCTAGAAGATATCTTTTAATATTTCTATATGTTTCTAGATTTATATGTCACTTTATCTGTCATCTTAATTTCTTCACTTGTCTCTTTTTGAAATCCCCAGGATGCAGCTCATGGCTTGAGTTTATCTCATTTATCATCCCTGGGTAAGATGATAAACTACATCCAGCAGCAAGGCCTCTGATTGGGAGAGTGGAGGTTTTGAGGAACGTAGAACCATATCTTAATTGCTGCTGTTTCAACGTTCACTCTGACACAGTGTTGTGGCACCTGCTAGGGTCTCAGCTATGAGTAAATAGTGAACCTCCAAACAAAAATCAACAGTACATTTTTATAATAAAATGACCAACAATACATTTTTTCATCTACAAACTATATATCCAAAAAACATACCTTTACTCAGTATAAAATTATGTACAAAATATCTGTAGTTGAAAGCGTAAAATTACAAACACAATATGTAGGTTTTGGCATTAAATAACCCACAGAGGTGTTGATATACCGCACAAAAGAATCAACCAACTAATAACGAATATGAAAGAACGCTTTCATGAGATTTGTCCATAGAATATCCTACAATTTCTTAAATCAAATGGAATTCCAAAATATAATTTCAACAAAACTACAACATAAAACAAACACATATCCAAACTAGTAATCATGTCTACACAAACATGTATATGCAAAAAAGCTGAGTATCATTTACCATGTATACAGTTGTGAAATCAGAATAATGTATATCATATTTTTATTACTTCAAAGCTTCCAAGAGAATTATATTTCAGTATTAAATGACCCATAAGGATGTTGATATGCTGCCAAACAAACAAATGAACAGCAATTAAGAGGTGGTTCGATGTTCCTCAAAACCTCCAATCTTAGTATCAGAGGCCTTGCTGCCGGATGTAGTTTATCGTCATGCCCAGGACTGGTGTCAGCATATATATATATATATATATATATATATATATATACAGTGTAACCCGGATATAAGAGAGTTGTCGGGACCGGAGAAGAAGTCTCTTATATCCGGGTTTCTCTTATATCAGGGTTTGGTCTAATTTATATACATTAACACAGGCTCTAATCCGGGTCTCTTATATCCGGGTAACACTGTAACACACACACATATATATATATATATATATATATATATATATATATAAACAGATTCTATCATCGTCACTTACAAACCTAGAAGAAATTTTCGGAGCCTAAGAATATGTTTCCCCAAAGCTCATACATTGATCGTCTTTTGAACATTTGTCTTTTTGCCATCTACATGTCTTATTTTGTTTACAATATATCTGTTGATAATAAATCCTGTTAGAACTCCTAGTTCACTTCCGATCATCTTATTATATAGGCTGAATAAATCTGGTGAGAATGGGCCTTATTACTCCATATTAACACATTGAATATACTTGTTGAGGATTAACACAGGTGTTTATTCTTGCAGGTAATACAATTATATGACAGGTTATTACATCTATTGCATCTACGGAGGCAAGGAAACAAAAGAAATATTTATCTGACCACATCAAAGCACCACCAACATATTAAATCCAACATCCTCAACAATTCCACAAAATGTCCATCCAAACTTCTAACCTAAACATTGTTAGAGATTTATATAATTGCTTTTATAAAATGAATGATTCCTTGATACACAGAAGAAAAAAATGAAATATTGTTAAAAAATCTTTAAAAGATAGTCCTCTTTAACTTTGATGGAACTATTGACTAATCATATGTAGATGAAGACTCTCCTGTGGGGTTACTCAGTCAGAAATGAGATATCATTAAGCTGAATTATTCATAATAAATAATATCTGTGCAGGGTTTTTGGTAAAACATTTTATTAATCCACCTTACCTATGATCTAAATCTACGGAGTTCTGATCATCATTGAAAGGCATGAGCTTACCAAAATTAAGGAGGTAGTTGACGACAATCCAGAAACAGGAATTTGTATATTGTCTTGAGAAGCAGAAGAGATGCTCAGATAAGTGTCCAAGGTCCAAAGGGGGATACTTTGAAAGGGATTAAGATTCTGTTTCTTTTTTTCTGCGAATTGACATGCCTTTTTTGATAAAGATAGTAAGAATAGTTTCCTGATTTCTTCTCCAATATTTGACATACAAACTTTTCTTCTTCACAAAGTGTTTTCTTTGAAAGCTAACATGTTCAGTCAACACTGATATCAATGAGGGAGGAATGGATTCATGTCTTTCCCAAGGCTATTAGTGCAAAAATAAATGCAACAAACAAGACAGAATTTAAACTGATTCCCTTTTTTTTTTCTAATAACTATTATGCGACTTATACATCCCAGAAAATATTGCATTTTCTGTTTACACAAATACTTTATATAAATTCTGCTTTACCAACTATTAATGGTGACAATGTTGGTTGCATATGTTTATCTAATTACTCTACTCCATTGGAAATTATTTCTTTTCCCTAGTCAAACCAACCCTTTTCCGGGGCCACACAATCTTGCCTCTGTCCCTAGCGACAATCTCACTATCAGTAAAGCTAAATAGTGAAAAAAAAATAAGAATAAACAGCTGTACAATGTCATCATTTCACAACTGCAAACTCAGGTTGGGTAAAATGCCTCCCCACTTATATCCGTGTCCCTCTGGATTCAAAAAAGTAAACAAAATAGAAAATTACCAAGTACTATCCTCTTTGTAAACACAGCGACATTCTGAAAACACCTGCTCGTCACTATGTTAGGGAGGAGACATGTTTATATGCGTGAATATCTGACACCCTCAGAAAATATCCAGTGAACAATGACTTTTTTCTAATCAGATTTTTTTTTTTCTCAAATTCAGTTGCTGGGGGTTTAGAGTTTGTTTTTTTTTTTAATTTTTTTTTCTCCTGCATTTTCCTCTTTTGTTCTCTCCTTGCAGTGTCTCTAACCTTTATCCAAACCTTTCATTGATTGAACGATTATTTATTTCCAAACCTAACATTTTTGTGGTTAATGGTACGTGTTTAGTAAATTATGTCAAGAGCATAGTAAATTTTACAGAAATACAAAAATTAGACAAACAGAATAGTACCTTGGCTAATAGTTTGAGTATCTGTTCCCACTACAAAGATTTGATTTTAGGCAATGTGCTTCAAAAATATCAATGATGTCATTATGCTTGTATTCCATCAAGAGTTGTACTTGCTCTTCATTCAGAGCAAAACATTTAGCTGCCCCAAAACATTTATTGTTATTATTATAGTTAGCAATATAGGTTTATATATATATATATATATATATATATATATATATATATATATATGTATAAATATAAAAGTGAACATAGAAGTCAACACTTAGAGGCGACAGTCTGTTTCATGCTAGATGCAATCATCGGGCCCGATGATTGCATCTAGCATGAAACAGACTGTCGCCTCTAAGTGTTGACTTCTATGTTCACTTTTATATTTACACCTGCTCTATCTCTGATATTGAGCACTTTATCCCATAAATATAGCACACTTTAAGACTATATTTCTTTATATATATATATATATACATATAATCTTAAGGTGTGCTATATTTATGGGATAAAGTGCTCAATATCAGAGATAGAGCAGGTGTAAATATAAAAGTGAACATTGAAGTCAACACTTAGAGGCGACAGTCTGTTTCATGCTAGATGCAATCATCAGGCCATGAGTGCTGTTTATTTTTTCTCGGCTATTTATATATACAAGTCAGTAGTGCATTGTGGGTAGTCTATTTTGGCGGTTATTTTGCCGGAAGTCGTTTATTTGTTTATTTATTTATTTATTTGGGTTAAATTAATTTGCTTGTCTTTATTTATTTTTATTTTTGTTTTTTATTTTATATATTTATGAAAATATTAAATTATTAAATAAATGATCTGAGCTCATCTCAAAATGCAGACACATAAACAAATTTTTACTACGTTACTTAAAAGTCGAAAACTAAAAAAATAAAATAAAATAACATAAATGAATAAACAAAATTGACAATAAAATAAGTAAAATAAATTAACCCAAACAAATTACCAAATTGCACCCATTAGAATAGAAAAAATAGAATAAATAAATAAAAAATAAAAAACAAAATCAATGAACCCAAATAAATGAAGTAAATAATAAACAAATTAGTAAACCATTATGACTGAAATATTAGTTAGACTATAAAAACCAAACCAAAAATCAGACGAAAAACATAGATGTTATACAACAATAAAAATACTACATTACTTAAAAATCGAAAACCGAAAAGAGTAAATAAAAATATATAGTATAATAAATAAATAATAAAAAACAAGTAAAATAAATTAATCTAAATGCATCCAAATAACAAACTAACAAACCGATCCTGATAAATTAACCATTAGGAAAAAACAAATAAAGATAATCAATCCAAATAAATACATGAAGTAATAAACAAATTAAAAATGGCTCCCGCCAAAATAATAGCTAAAATAAACTACAACAATCAACCCCAAAATTGAATAAATAGCTTTAATTATCTTCTCAAACTAAAACAAAACTATTAAATGAGTGATATAAACAAATTTTTACTACGTTAATAAAACACCTATTAAGATAAAAATAAAAAATAAATATATAAGATAAGAAATAAAAATAAAAATAAATAAAAACAAGCAAAATAATTTAACCCAAATACACCACTGACCCGTATATATAAATAGCCGAAAAAATAACAGCACTCGTGGCCTGACGATTGCATCTAGCATGAAACAGACTGTCGCCTTTAAGTGTTGACTTCAATGTTTACTTTTATATATATATATATGTATATATATATATATATATATATATATATATGTATGTATAGTCATATATATATATATATATACACACACACACACACACACACACACACACATATATATATATATATATATATATATATATATATATATATATATATATAGTCAGTTGAAGACTCTTAACCCTAGGCTATTGGCACATGCTATGGTGTAAAGGAATTTTAATGCATTATATATGTGATATAAGCATTATCAGCTGCCAGAGTGCTCTATTCATTGTGAAGAGCTTAGCATTGGAGCAGCAGCAGCTGTCAAATACCCTTTTCTTCTAATGTGCTCGACAGATGAACAGGAGTATAGAGAGTATGGACACAGGAATCAACATTGCATGGTGATTGTTTGTTTCACATCTGAATACAATCTTCTAAGATGTAGATTTCCAAAATTGTATCGCACAACCCGCTAATACAAAGGAAGCCAAATATTGTCTCATTTGAAAGATGAACCAATTTACTTTCAAATAAACCAACTTGCATTACTTGATTTTCAACAGTTTTTCAAATATATCAATTTAATTGCACTAACATCACATATTTAGATCTTTTCAACAATTCAGTCAGGACTTCAAGCTTTTAACAACTGTGTAGTGAGATATGAAAAATGGACTTTTATCCTCTACTTTGCACAACTACAAAAACATTGGTCATCATTTGGCAGAAGGAAAAATGCTTCCATGGCACGGACTTGAAGAAAACACAACAGACTGAAATCACTTAAGGGCTGATAAGGTTAACATCCTGATCTCACAAGCTATTGAGCATGGGTTCTATATTGACCAAGAATCCTAAAATTAGTTATTATTGATTTATGCCATCAAAAACTTATATAAATAAGATCTCTCTTGGTGGAACAATGTTTGGTGCCAGATCTCACAAGCAAATGGGAGTAGGCTTTTTACTATTGCTAAACATTAGGTCTTGTATGAAATAAGAACAAAATGTCAGGTATAGCTGAAAAATTCCTAAAGAAAATAAAAAAATGTTTGTCTAGTTCTTACCAATTAATTTTAAGGTATTGAATTTATGGACTTAATGCCAAGAAATACACCCTGATCAATTCTTTCTTCAAATGTTTTGATCTTGGTGATCAAAGAAAGTAAAAAATATATCATTTTCAAAAACTAAATGAACAAATTTTAATAATTAAGAATTAATACTTAACAGTAATCAATTATTTGTGTCTTAAAAACAACATATATGAGTCAGGAAATCTAACTTTTGTTTCATTCATCATAATATATAATCCTCTTTCTTGCAGACATTCTTCTTGCATTATCATTATTTGCTCCCTTTCTCTTCTTTTGCAGATATTTTTTCCCCTTTTTCCTCATTCTTACTCCCTTTGACATATTCTTGCTCTCTTTTTTCATTATTCTTACTCTCTTTCACATATTCCTTCTCTCTTTTTTCCACTTTTTTCTCTCTCTCACATATTCCTTCTCTCTTTTTTCCTCATTCTTACTCTTTCACATATTCCTTCTCTCTATATTCCACATTCTTACTCTCTATCACATATTCCTCTTTCTTTCTCTCTATCACATATTCCTTCTCTCTTTTTTCCTCATTCTAACTCTCTATCACATATTCCTCTTTTTTCCCTCTTTCTTTCTCTCCATCACATATTCCTTCTCTCTTTTTTCCACATTCTTACTCTCAATCACATATTCCTCTTCTCTTTTTTCCTCTTTCTTTCTCTCTATCACATATTTCTTCTCTTTTTTCCTCATTATTACTCTCTATCACATATTCCTCTTCTCTTTTTTCCTCTTTCTTTCTCTCTATCACTTATTTCTTCTCTCTTTTTCGTCATTCTTACTCTCTTCCACATAATCGTTCTCTCTTTTTTCCTCATTCTTTCTCTCTTTCACTTATTCCTTCTCTCTTTTTCATTCTTACTCTCTTTCACATAATACTTCTATCTTTTTTCCTCATCTTTACTCTCCATGACATATTCCTTCTCTCTTTTTTCCTCATTCTTACTCTCTATCACTTATTCCTTCCCTCTTTTTTCCTCATTCTTTCTCTCTATCACATATTCCTCTTCTCTTTTTTATAATTTTTTTATCCAGTTTTGGTTATGTTTTGTCTCTTTTCCAAATTACATTTTTTCATTCGCTTTATCTCTCTTTTTCTTTTTCTTCTCTCTCATTCTTTCTCAATTCTTTTCTTTCCCCTTTCTTTCTCCACTCTTCAGAGTCTATCTGTTTCTTTCTTCTATTCACACATTCTCTAATTCATCTCTCTCACTTCCACCTCATTCTTTCTCATTTTTTAAAATTTCTCTTTTCTCTCTCTCTCTTGCTCGATCTCTCTCATTCATATTCTACATTTTCCTTCCATTTGCACACTCACTCTTTTTCTTTCTCTTGAAACTCTGGATTCTTTCTCATTCTTTTCTTTTACAATCCTCTTCTTTCCTCTCTCTTTCTCTTTCTCTTCACATTCTCCACCTTTTTGTCTTCCATTCACACACTTCATCTCTCCCTCTTTTCCTCTCTCTCCTCCACCTTTGGGTTTTTCTCATTCTTCAATTCTCTTCTTTCTTCTTTCCTTCTCTTCTCCTTACATTTCCCACCTTTTTGTCTTCCATTTACACACTCTCTCTCTCTCTCTCCCTCTCTCTCTCTTCAACTTTCAGATTTTTCTCATTCTTTTTCATTTCTCTCCTTCCCTGTCTCTTTCTCTTCTCTTCACATTTTATCACCTTTTTCCCTTCTATTCATGCATTCACTCATTCTTTTTTCTCCCTTTCTCTCTGTATCCCATACACTCTCACATTCTCTTCTATTTTCCCTATTTCTCTTCTTCCCTCTTTCTGTAACCCTCTTCTGTTCCTCATTCTCTCTATTTGTCTGGGTTCAGTAATTGGCTTGGTTTGTTAGTTTCCTTTTTCTTTTTTTCTTTTTTCTTAGTCAATACAAACACTCAGTCACTTTTATCTTGTTTTCACTACGATTTTCTAAACTATTCATTTCGAATAAGCTAATTGGATTTGACAATAATTGTTATGAACATAGCACCAAAAAACTTCAACTCTGAAATCTTTACATTGTTTCTCATCACGCTTATTTTGATGACACTTTTAATGCAATTAACCCTTTGCAACCAAGCCTCACCTTTTTATTAGAACCCAAGTAAAGAAAAAAAAACATTAAAATTCAGAAAATAATCTAATTTCATCATGCCAATCCTTCTTTTACTTTTTCTTGACAACATTTGATGCTTTTGTCAAAATAGAGTGCTGTTGCTGTTCATGGCTCTCTACAACCTCCTATACTAAGCTTTTAGTAATTTTACCATCCCTTCTACTCCTCATCCTACCAGACATCCATATAGCTCATCATCCGAGGGGCCTACTGCATCTCTCTGTTTCTTTCATTTTCAATATGTCCTGAGAGTGTTAAATTTTCCAAGCATTCCTTCATCATTATGCATTACAGAAATTTCAGTTATTTAAGCATTCTTTTTGTTTCCATTTTCCTTAAAACTTCCTCATTGCTTAGATATGCCATCTACGGAATTCTCAGTATCCTTCTGTAGAACCACACTTCTGTTGCCTCAAGTTTTTATCTGAGAAGAAATTGTCCAGCATTTGCAGCTAGAGAGGAAGATTGATATTGCATAGTATTTCAGTACCCTTTTCTCTGAATCTAAAAAAAATTTCCTGTTTCATAGTACTTTCCTTAGCTTTTGGAAGGCATCTTTTGCTATTCCAATGCATGTTCAGATTTAGTCTCACATTTTCTGTCAACTGTTCAAACACTTCCCAGATATTTAAAGTTCAGTCCTTCCTTGATTTTTGACATCTTCAATTCATAGTTTACATCTTGAGACATTGTCCAAATTTCTTCGATAAAACATCTTTTTAATCATTTTGCCGCAAGCAAAGCCTTAAAACCACTAGGGTGCAAGAGGTCTTCTAATTTTCATTACTTTTTACTTGTAAAATGAAATTAAGTATCACAAAACAATAGTAAATAAAAAAAAGATGAACAGGTCATAATTGTAGGGAATTTTGTTTTGTTTCAGTATCGGTACCAAACGTTCTAATTTTTTTTTTTTTATAATTAGTCATAGAGTGGCTCTGTAATGGTGCAGCAACTCTAAGTAGAAGCATTATTTGACTAATTCATCTTTAGTGCTGAAAACGTTTATTTCATTATGGTGGATTGTTGGGAGATGGGAGTTGCTTATTTTATTACCACAGGCTCCTCCTCCATAATTAATAATAAAAAAGCTTCATCAGACAACCTAAAGACTATTATATCTACTACTACTTGATAATAAAATAACACTATGGCATGGACAAAACCAGGTACAGAATATAGTTATATGACTAAATTTGATTTTTTTTATTTGGTGTAACCAAATTTATAAGGTCTAAACTGTTAGTTGTATACAAAGGCTTGTACAGATCAATGATTAAAATATCTTTTGAGTGAGTGAAGCCTGTGGGTCTTAGTGAAGACCACACTTCTTTGAACATAGTGGTCTGGTGATACAGAATCACATACAAAGAAATGCATCGAATAACAGAAACTACATCACTTGGAGACTACCAACAGCAGCAACAACTAAAATGGATAGCACATGTAAATGCAACAGAAAACAATAATATAATCAAGATGTTAACATTTCACACAACCTCAAATAAAAGATTAAGAAGGAAACGCCCATTAATACTGGAAAGAGCAATAACATCTACTGGACTTGAAAAATTTATTTTCCTGAGAAATTGTTTTAAGAGAAAGATTTTATAAATTTCAACTGACAGCAGCACTGACTGCTCAGTCAATAAATGCCAAATGTTTCCTTATAGGGAAATGGCTAATATTCCCATTACTATTTACATTATTGAAATGCTCATGTTCTTCAAAAATAAATAAATAATAAAGAGCGCCCCCTAGCAGGCATTTTGGCAAAGCCAAGTAGGATAACCCACAATATATTCAGTAGACATTCATATATTTTTGAAAAATGTAATTGACATCTACCAGCAAAAGCTAATGAAAATTTTAATAAGGAACCACTTTCTCAGATCAATGGTTAAATATTGATGAATGAATGAAACCTGTGGGTCTTAGCAAAGACCGTCTTTGAATTTGGTCTATAAAATCATAAACAAAAAACTTTACCAAATAACAGGAACCAGATCCCTTGATGACTTGGCAGAAAATGGATATCACATGTAATTTGAAAAGAAAAATAATATACTGATCAAGATGTTGACATTGACACTATTTCAAATAAAAGGTTAGGAAGGAAACCATTCTCAATACTGGAAAGATTGATACTGGACTTGAGAAATTTATTTTCCTGAAAAATTGTTCTAAGAGAAAAATTTTGTAAAATTCAACTGAAAGTATTATTGGTTGATTGGTCAATGAATGACAAATGTTTCCTTATAAGGAAACGGCTAATATTACCATTTCCATTACCTTCTGCCTTTCTCTAACAATCATTCATACAAATTTGTTAGGTAGATTTTCATTGTTTCCATCTTTTTCAATATGTCTTGTGGGTGTTAAATTCTTCAAACCCTCTTTTCTCATGTGTTTCAGAACTTTGAACTTTCTAAATACAAGTGTCCTTTTCATTTCTATTTTCCTTAAAACTTCTTTGTTACTCAAAATGAATATATGTTATTTTGTAAGGAAATAGCTAATATTACCATCTTGATGAGATTCTAGGAATATTAGATGAGAGTTCAAATCTGATTAGAAGATTATTTACAATCTATGACATTTGTAATAAAAGTAAAACCTAGTCATAATTAGTAATGAAAATATTTCTTCTAAGAATTTTTGACAACTTAAGAATAATATTTGTATTGCTTCTTTATTCCATTAGTAAGGATGAAGTTCTGCTTCTTAAACTGTTGTGTTGTGGAACAGTGTCCCGAAAGGATGTTTCCACAGTCACTAGGGTCTTAACCTCTTCAATCTAGGCGCAAGTACCCTATATATTCTCATATTTTGTTTTAATTGATTTCACTAAGCAAGGCAGTAAAGCCACTAAGACACAAGGGCTTACTGAGTGTAGAAGAATTAGGAACAGAAACATAACTAATGAGTGGGAAGAGAAAAGAGTAACCAGGAGGACAGTACGTAATGATTGACATTGCAATTAAGGCCAATGGGTGAATATAAATAAATACACTGTTTAATATATAAACGGAGTGTTTATTCAAATATGAGTATCCACTAATAATAACATTTAAAGTAATATATATATATATATATAGTTTGAAGGTATGCTATATTTATGGATTATATGCTCAATATCAGAGATAGGGCATATGTAAATATAAAAGTCAACATTGAGGTCAACATCCAGCAGTGACAGTCTCTTTTATGTTTAAATGCAATCTTCAAGCCATTATATATATATATATATATATATATATATTACGCGAATCATTCATACGAAAAGTAATATAAATTGAACCTGCACCACATAATTGATATATATATATATATATATATATATATATATATATATATATATAAAAGTGAACATAGAAGTCAACACTTAGAAGCGACAGTCTGTTTCATGCTAGATGCAATCGTCAGGCAACTAGTTGCCTCTAAGTGTTGACTTCTATGTTCACTTTTATATTTACACACGCTCTATCTCTGATATTGAGCACTTTATCCCATAAATATAGCACACTTTAAGACTATATATATATATATATATATATATATATATATATATATATATATATATATATACATACCAGTATCACCCCATGCAAGGTAGTAAAGCCACTAAGACACAAGGAGTTGCAGGGTGTTGAAGAATTAGGAACAGTAACATTAATAATGAGCAGGAAGAGGAAATAGTAATCAGGAGGACAGTAGATAACGATTGATATTGCATTTAAATTTTTGAAGATTAAAGTTGGCCAGCAGGAATTTCCACAAGCGAGAAGTGCGAGAAAAGAAACTGATAACATAGCACTTACGGCTTTATTTTGCCAGCTCAACTGTAAATAGATGAGGCTAGTACGGTGCTTAAATTCTATAAACTCTCGGTACCATAGCGATGAGCTCATCCAAAAAATTTCCATTAAAGTATTTATAGAAAAGGCATAGTGAGACAACCTTACAATGGTGGGAAAGTGACTGAAGCTGAGCTGCCAGATCAGGACCAATAATATTACTGATTCTTCTTTGGATCTTATCAAGGAGCTCAAGAGGCACTGACCATCTGTGGTAGCAATATTCTAGGCATAGTAGACTTATAGATTTGTAAGATAGATTCTGAAGAGGGAAAATGTCTAGCTTGAAACAGAGAACCAACTTTCCTAGCAGCTAATCTAGCAATGGATTCAATACAGTCTTTCCACTTTATGTCAGCTGAGAACGTCAGCACAGGAAGGTGTAACGAGTCACTCTTCTGGAGTTTAGCATCAGCCATACTGGTAGAAGGCAGAGAGGGATCACTGAGATGATTAATGGAGAGAAGAAAATACTAGATAGCTTCAAGAATTTTTAGTTTATATTTATTATTTTCATGGAAAAGTATAGATGTATTTTTAACAAGAAAGTTTCTAAATTGCGAATGTGGACAGGCATGCTGTTGTAAATGTTAAGAGAATTTAGATGCATCATTCAAATGAAAAATCAACTTTCTATAAAATGTAGTTGTGGTGTGACCAACATATATATATTATTTTTTTCTGTTGGAGATACAATCTTCCAAGGGACATTTAAATAAAAATATATATTCATTAACATGGTCATTTTCTATCTTCCTTTACTAAGGATACTAAGAAACTCATCCGTAAATATGAGAGGATCCTATTAAGAATAAATAGACAAAACTTGTCAAAATTGTTTAATGAGACATGTCTTAATATATGAGATGGTAGTAGAAGTTGAATCTTTCCACCACTAACACATTTTTTTTTATTATTACAGAAAGCAGCTGAGTTGCATTCTTGAAGAAAGCTGTCTGATGTGAACATGACTACGAAGGAAAAGGGAAGATATCTCTGAATTCTTCCATGTGCTTTATTCAATAGTTCAAAAACAGAAGGAATGTAGTTCAACAGGGAACTATCCTAAAGCTGGTGGTACTTGAAAGGTTTCAAGCCATGTTGAAAGGAAGATTGGAAGAATAGTAAAAACAACTAATGATTATTATTCACAAAGGGTTTGTAGTAGATCATCAAGTTTCAAAGGCAATATTTACAACCGAAACTGTTATCAACACTGTCAGTGGCTTCTATAAATTAAAACGCACTTGGAAATACACCTGAAATTTGCTCAGGTGCATTTCTGCAAGCCAGCAAATAACTGCAATTATATTTTCTAGTCTGATGAAACCAAAATAGAGTTAATTTGGCCCAAATTTACATAAGAAAAAATTGGAAGAATTAAAAAAATGAAAAAAATGAAGAATTGCTGTTTTTATGGTAAATATTTAAATGAATTCCATTCTTTAGTTTCACAGGCTTACACTCGTATTAAAGACCTGACCTATTCAATTTGGAATTTATCAAAATTATTTGTTTATATTTCTGTGATGAGGTATTATGTACACTATTTACGTTATTTGGACTATTGTCCTCATCTTTGTCACCATATTTATTACAACGTTTTGACTGTTGTACGCTCCAGCCTTCTTCAGGTGCTTGGAATGTTGAACTGAACCCTTTATCTTGCTCACTGGGGTAGACTGTTCTAGTTCCACGTGCCTTGTTTAATGGATGTCAGTTATCCGTTATCTCCTGTTAATTCCCCTCTCCAAGTTCTCCACTGCCTTAACTAGGTATTGAACTCACACTCCTCAAGGACACATGGCACAGTGGATAAAAGTGTTGGTTAGATCCAGTGACAGGACCCAAAGCGTCTGAGTTCAATACCCGGTTAAGGCAGTGGAGAACTTGGAGAGGGGAATTAACAGGAGATAACTGATAACTGACATCCATTAAATATAAACAGTCTACCCCAGTGAGTGAAAAAAAGGGTTCAGTTAGATATTCCAACCACCTGAAGAAGGCCGGAGTGTACAGCAGCCGAAACGTTGTAATAAATATGGTGACAAAGATGAGGACTATAGTCCGAATAATGTAAATAGTGTATCAAAGTTATTATTCAGATGTTTTCTTCCATAACTGCAGTATCCAATACATCAAAAAAAGATGATTGCAGCAACATTTGAGAATACTCAGAAAAAAATAATATAAAATGAAAATAAATACAGATTTTGGCAAATTTACTGATAAAAGAAAATACCTATCTGTCTATATTTCTGAGATGAGGTATATTTACATTATTTAGACTATTGTCCTCATCTTTGTCACCATATTTATTACAACGTTTCGGCCGTTGTATGCTCCGGCCTTCTTCAGGGGCCTTCTTCTGTGCCATGAGTCCTCAAGGACAGTGGATAAAGGTGTTGGTTAGATCCAGTGACAGGACCCAATGAGTCTTAGTTCAATACCTGGTTAAGGCAGTGGAGAACTTGGAGAGGAGTAGGAGTTCCGAGACATTAACCGTTATCCCTATCCCTATATTATTGGTCAGAATATTATGGCTGCTCAGTGTACATGCATTAAAATTTGATCGTTTAAATACAAAAGAATTCAATTGGAAGGCCCTGCGTAAGTGCAGAACTTTTTTCTTGTTTTTAAAATTCCCATCATTTTTACTGGTTGGCTTTTTATTTTAGATGAAATATTTAAATAAAAATTATCTGCAAATATATTTCCGAAATCAATTTATCATAAGGTCTGTTCACGAGTTTTCATAATATTCCATATAAATATCAACAGCCTTGTTAAGTTTTATCAAGATTAATTACAGTTTGTAACAAGTTCTCGTGCTGAGACAGGAGATTAAAGAGAAAGAGAGATATGAGCAGAAACTGTCAAAAACGATTTTCAAGTGTTTGGAGCAAAAAATATTTCTGTAAAATGGACTGATAAGGTTTGATAAGAGGAAAATTAATTTCAATTAACAGGGACACCTGGAATATTGCTGGTGGGTGGCCACTTGCTTTGGAGTAACAGAGTTGAAATGATAGCAAAAATATTCACCTGCTTTCTCAATATTTCTTTGCTTGGTTTGACTAAATATCTAAACAAGTTTAGTTTATTGCAAACAAACATTCATACTTTCGCCAGAGGAGATTATCAGACACAAGGTTAGAGGATTTCTTTTTTTAATTTTTTTACAATGATGTTCACTGTCTACAAGGCTAGAGGGCCACTCAAGGTAGAGTGGTACAGAGTAAGAGACACAACAGCTCATACGGATATGTGTGGAAGATAACAGTTAACCCAAGGCTTGAAGAGGTTAAGATTGTAGTGTTCAGGGAAGCAACCTCTTGGGAGTCGGTTCCACAAGGCCATGGTTTATGGAAAGAACCTGCCTGAGAGGAACTTACATCTCACTAATGGAATGTAAAGAGAATGAGGGTGGTTCACTACAATGGGTGTGGCATGGCAGGTCTTAGGACTGATGGAACTAAGGAATGTAATTCATCTGAACACTCTCTAATAGCAAATGATTTTTTTAAATATAAAAAAAAATAACTTTTCTTGTTTACATACAACATAGTATATATCTGTCTACATTTCTGAGATGATATATTGTAACTATTTACACTACAATATTCAGTGTGTTATCCTCATCTTTATTGTCATATTCACAACATTTCAGCCTTCTTCAGGATCTGTCTATATTTCTGAGATGAGGTATTGTATCTATTTACACTATTTAAATCATTTGGACTATTGTCCTCATCATTATTGTCATATTCACATCATTACTTCAACCGATGCTTTTATCCACTGGGTCCAGTGGATAAAAGCATTGGTTGAAGTAATTCACTGACTTGACCCAAACAGTTGTGAGTTCAAATCCTGGCCGCAGCAGAGGTGAGCAAAAAACATGGAGAGTTGAGTTACTAAAGGGAAATAATTGAAATTGAGATATCCAGAAAAGGCATGGCATGTGGAACTAGAACAATTTACCTCAGTGGATGAAATAAAGGGTTCAGTTTGGACTTCCAGTGTATATCACCTGAAGAAGGCCAGAGAATACAATGGCCGAAACGTTGTAAATATGACAAGAAAAATGGGGACAACCGTTCGAACAATGTCAACAGGGTAAATAGTAATAGAGAAGTGAAAGGCTTGCAATGTCTTTTGTTAAAAACTTCATAGTAAATATGACTTGCAAGAGATGTTTGAATTATTAAATATATTATTTCTGTGTTATTTTGCTTGTTTTTTGGGGGTTTTTTACATCATTTTTACTGTCTTATTCTCCAATCATTTTCAGGTGTAGAATCCATGAAGAAGATATTCTTTATAATTTTGGAAAAAGTTATTATCATACCATGTGTTGTCTGGACTGTTGAATTCACCCACGTTGCTTTAACATATTAAAAAAATAACAAAGACTACATGACTTGAAAACTCCCAACAGCAGCAACAACTAAAATGGGTTGCACATATGATATAATCAAAGTGTTGACTTCCCAAAATACTTGACTGTTTTAATCGAATATATATCTCTCTGGAATATCTTTATCATTTGGATTTATAAATAAAAAAATATAATTTTGTCTTGCATGTAATCTGTTTGCATAAAATTTAATTCCGACTCCAAATAAAACCTGACCCCCTTTCGACAACGTATAATCAATATTTTGTAATAAAAATGAAAAATCTTAAAGTTCCATGATATTGCTCATATAAATCACAAATTTGCTTTACCAAATAAAAAAAAAACACATCACTTCAAGATTTCCAGCAGCAGCAACAACTAAAATGAACAGCATATGCAATAAGAAGAAAAAATAAGGATCTAATCAAAATGTTGACTTTCCACACAACCTTAAACTAAAGGTTAGGAAAGCAACTGCAATCAAGACTAGAAAGTGTAATAATTTAAAAAGTGTATTTCCTACTAATTCAGAAATGTCTAAACCCTCAGCTATATACAACTGTTTTTTCATATTAATGATATAAAATTCATCCCGTTCAAGGCTCAAGAGCCACCCAAGATAGAGGTTTACTGAATGAAGTTGTGTGATAGAAGGAAGCGAAGATGATGAATTTATGGGGGATAGATAACAATTGATCCTAGATTCAAAGAGGTTAACATTATAGTGTTTAGGGAAGCATCCATACGTGAGTCTGTTCTACAAAGGAACTTTCAGAGTGAAACGCCCTTCTTACCAATGGAATACATAGGGAATGAGGAGGATTTAACTCTGTGGATGTAGCAAGGTTAGTCTTGGTTGTAAAGGTCTGAACTGGTTGCAGTAAAGAGTAGAACTTGTCTGAACATCTCCCTTAGAATTACTTATCGAGGCTTGTGACTTTATGTCTGTGGGAAAGAAGTCGTAGGGTTGGAAATAAGTCATCACCCACATGGTCGTGTCAATGACTTTAAGACTCTATAAAGGCTGAAAAGTTCAGATAATGTGAATTAACCCCTGAAATAGCCACAGAATCACAATTTAAAAAAAAAAATTCAAACAGAAGTAATTATAGATTAGTGACAGTCTTGTGACATTGTGTTTTTTGGGAAATGGGTTCCGGGATGTGAAATATGTCATCACCTACAAGGCGATGCAAACAATTTTGCATTCTGTCAAGACTGGGAAGTGAGGATTTTGGGCTGCTTTTATTACAACACCCAGGTTAACTGTCCGCCTGTAGCAGGCAATTCTTTTCATTAGACACTGTCATCCAAACTAAAACCTCATTTGATCAAGTCAATTTCTTTCTATTGCATTTTTTTTGTTGATTGATTTTATAAGAGGGATTTCTTTAAAAAGTGCTTATGGATTACTTACTTCTTCTATGTGCCATGTCATTTCAGGAGGTTGGCGATCATGTCCCTCCACAATTTCCTTTCCTTTGTAGCTCTTAGTAAATTTTGTCTTTTTGTTATCTCTCCTAAACTCTGTTCTGCCATTCATTTACCCAAGCTTGCGAAGTAAGTTAAGTGTTGTTTTCTTCTGACCCTAATGCCTTCAAGCTGTCTAGTGAGTATCAAATTTTCCAAGCACTCTTTTCTCATTATGTGTCTTAGATATTTCAGTTGTTTCTTTCGCATGATAAGTATGTGTCCTTTTTGTTTCCATTTTCTCTAAAACTTTGTCATTGCTCACATGTTCAGTCCATGATATTCTCAGCATCCTTCTGTAGAACTACATTTCTGTTGCTTCAAGTTTCTTCGTGAAATTTTAGGAGATTGTCTAGCATTCACTGTCATATAGGAGAACTGATATTATGTAAGATTTCAGTACACTTTTCTTTGTTTCTAACAAAAATGTATTTCTTAATAGTTTGCTTATATTTTGAAAGGCATCTTTTACTATGCCAATGCAACTTCAGATTTCAGTGTTGCACTTACCGTCCTCTTTTAAAAACCTTCCCAGATATTTAAATTGTTGTACTTGTTTGATTTTGGTTTCTCCAATTTGTTATTTGAGCTTTTTATTTTGCCAACAATGTGCATTCTATTGTACGAGTCTATCACGCACGAACATACATACAAATACAAATCACATACAACGCGCAGCATTCATTGGCTAATTAATCACCACTACGTTATTATAGACAATTTACAAAATGCAGCAAGGCGACCATTTTGTAATCAGTCTATTTTTATGTAGTCAGTTTTGTGCACTTTTGGGAGAAACAGATCACAGAAGCTTTCTTAAGTCTCCCCAAAGCTTGCTCGCTGATTGGTCAATGCCAACCAATCAGATTGTCTGCATGTGAAGAATAATTCTTTCCGCGCAGCGATCTGGAGCCTATAGTCACTTATTTAAGCAAGAATTTTTCTTAGCTAATTAGTGAGAATTCAGCTGCCAAATGAATCCACGACAGTTGAAACCATGCGCCAACCTTCTCACTCACCCACACCACTCACATGCTGAACATACCTTGTATACACCCACATAATCTTTTCTTACACAGCAAATCTTTTAAGAACAGTCATTATAAGAGACTCTCATGAACTTTGAAATACTAAAATAACAGATAAAGAGAGACAACTCTTGTTTATTTCAACCTTTTCTTACTTAAATGCATGCTTTCTTTCACATCGTTGTTTGATATTGTACATCTTGTTAAATACATATTTTATGTGTAACAATGTCTTTTTGCTTATCCTTTTCCACGTCAGCCTTGTTTCCTAATCTAAAGTTAAATTAATGTGGTGAAGTCTGCCACACTATCTTCTTGAAATTGATGTTTAGTCTTTTCTTCTTACTTACCTGTAGTCAACTATCACAAATTCACAGGGCCGTAACTAAATAATCGCAAATCCATGCATCCACCTCATTAGATTCTCTCACTTATTGACTGACATTGAATTCATATGCATTCAAAGGTAATCCATAGCCAGTACATCTGGGTTATTCCATAAACCTCGTAGGTAGCACATCTGAGCTATTACATTAAGTATTTTCTTTTATAAAGGACGGAATGAATTGTAAGGGGAAAAACGAAAGTTAAGAAGAAATCATATGTAAGAGGTCATGAGCTGCAGACTTAGAATCATAGATGACATCCAGACGTCATATTCAGTATGGATGTAAATTGGCTACAATGTTATACATTAGACAATTTCATTTCCTATGAGAGAAGAAACATAATTTAACAAGATACTCAACAAACTACATACACTGTGAGTTAGAAATATATATATATATATATATATATATATATATAAGAAATGTGGCACAATACGAAAAGGGGATGGGGAAGACTGATCTTCAATCTGCCTTTAAGCTAGCCACAATCACAAATGTAAACAAACACATTCTTATGACAATCACCATAAATCCTTAGAAGACGTAACTAGTCCCTGTATGTGCAATTTGTCGGGGGGAGGGGGATCAATAATTTTTACAAATCTAGAAGAAACAGAACGAAAACACGTTAGTAATACCCCCCTACCTTGTGGTAGAAATATCAATTAAATGGATAAAATTAATGCGGGATTAAAATAATTGACAAATAATCAATTGGCCAAACAGTCGCTCAAATATACACTTAACCTGACACAAACTCAATC
Source organism: Acanthosepion esculentum (assembly GCA_964036315.1). Taxonomy (NCBI): domain Eukaryota; kingdom Metazoa; phylum Mollusca; class Cephalopoda; order Sepiida; family Sepiidae; genus Acanthosepion; species Acanthosepion esculentum. Next base: position 24,055,817 of record OZ038491.1, read on the forward strand.
TCTCCTTTGTTCACTGACACTGACTTCATATTCATTCAAATGTAATCCATAGCCAGAACATCCAGGTTATTCCATCAACCTTGTAGGTAACAAATCCAGGCTATTCCATTAACCATTTTCTTTTATAAATGACAGAATGAGTTTGCCCCGGTTTGTAGCATGGAGCCAATGTCATCTGCATGCACATGCCCTCAGTCTTTTTGAAGTTAAGTTTATTTCTTCTACACAATTCCTTCACTATCTTTTTGTAGTTTCCTTTCTATGACTGCTATCAAAACTCCATGTCATCTGCATAATCCCATATTGTTAAGACAGTGGCTGCCAATAAGGAACCCTGGCACAAATACTAATTCCCTCAGAATTGACTTACAGTAAAGGTTGGATAAGTCTGGTGAGAAGACACACCTTTTCTTTTTTGATAGTCAACATTTTACCTCTTAATTTTATTTTAAAGAACTAAATTTAATGAGAGCTAAGTTAAGAACACAGTTCTGATTATGACCTTGTGCCAGACTAAGTTAACATTTGTAAATGCTTTCAAAAAAAAAAACTTCTGTTCATTTAGTTACCAACATTCCAAAACGATAAACTCTTAACAAAAATACCAATAATAAAATGACCAATAATGTTTTTATAAGAGTCTTACATATATGGTCACATTTCTTCAGGTTAACTGGGAAATATTCCAAAGAACATGCAATTTTATCAACACAACTAATCACAAGAGAATGGCAATGGCAGCAAAATTTTTCATATTTTTGTCAAGGTTCCTAGAAGAAAAAGAAGGAGGTGTAGAATGAGGAGGAGGAGGTGGAGAAAAAGAAGACGGAGGAGGAGGAGGAGCAGGAGGGTTTGAAGGAGGAGAAGGAGGAGCATGAGAAGGAGGAGGAGGTCAGAAAATATTTTTTCTCTTGTCAGCAATTTTGTTGAAAATCCATTAGTGAGGAAGTATTCAAAGACAAATCTTCTACCTGATAGCAGAGCAGGGGGACCATTTATGCTCATGCAGATGTGTTGGCCGATTCAAAAAAGGCTGTGTATCTTTACACTCAATTCAGACTATGAGAATTAAATAAATAAATAGAGAGAGAGATAAAAATGAATAGAATTGGCTTGACGGACAGAGAAATATATTAATTTTAAAAGGAAGAATGAAAGAAATTGGAATAGATAATATGAGAGACAAATAAAAAGAGAATGAGAGAGACAGATGAAATATCAAAATACACTCATGAAAAGTCGAAACATTTAGCTTTGTTTTCAAACATGAGCATTTATTAAAAAATTCAAGCAATTCAAAAATATTTTATTAGGCAAACTCTCTTAAATATCACCTTTGACGGCCTCTACTTGATGTTAAGTTAATTATTTGCATTTGCTAATTATCACTAAAATTTATTAGTATTATTAATTCTTATTAAATTATCAGCTTTGCTTATTCCTATGATTAGAAACAAGGAAAAGCGCACTGAACTGCGATGTAATATCAATTTTTCTCTATGGTGGGGAATTTTTGCACAATTTTATCACAAATGAAGATGAAAAGAAGACTTGGGGTGTCAGAAAGATACTGAGAATGCCACAAACTGAACATGTGAGTAACAAACAAGACACTTATACTTACAATCAGAATGAGACAGTTGAAATTTTTAGGATGCATAATAAGGAAAGAAGGCTTGGAAAATATAATACTCACAGGACATATTGTTAGAAAGAGAGAAACAGCAAGTAACCTACCTAATCTTGTGTAAGTTGCTAGCAAAAGAGAGACGAATAGTGAAAAGCCAATGACTGCTAAGAGCTTCACAGGATAAGCGGTAGCAGGAAGCAAGGATCACTTACACCCTGAGAAGACATACCAAATAAAAGGAGGAGTCAGAGAAAGGATTTTGTAATCAGCATTTAATAAAACTAGAGTTATATCTCTTAGACATTTTTGCTTAACAATGTATACAGAAATTGAATTCTTATCAAAGAGAATATCAATGGAATTCTTATCACATAGATTAAAATTAACAGGTTTTGAAGTGTTTACAGCATTAAATTTATGAGATCTTCTATCTTTTCCTGTAGGAGATTTGACCTGGTTGAATTCTATAAGACAATGAAAATGGCACTGTCCTTGGCCTCAATGTTCATTGGTGCCAACAGCATTCTAGATAATCACTCTCCAGTGGGATTATCCTTTCATGTTGAAATCTCTTGTGATTTTGTTTTACAGATATATATGTACACCAACTCTAACCATCTTTGAATTCAGATTTTTCCCTCTCCTAGACTGGTTGCCAACAATAGCTAGAGAGCTCAGTTTAATCTACTATTTAATACATAGCTGGGGGAAAAGAGATTGATTCATACTTTCTCCCAGGGTATTTGTGTGAAAGTGAAGGCAATGAACAGGACCAGAATTCGAACTCAGCTTGCCAGAAACCATTATATGACATGCACATTAATTTCTAAAGACCATTTTAAAATTCTAATCACAAGACATTGTTACCATTACACAGACCAGATTTCTTTTTTTTATTTCATTTGGTCAAACCATTTAGATACACACTTTGGTCATAGTTGATAGACTCTTGAGATAAAAAGAGGAAAGAAAGGAAAAATTATGACAAAAATCCTGGAACATAAAACCCTGATGAGGAGTAATAATAAAAACAGCACCGTAGACCCTTGTGATTAATCAATGCTAGCTACTTCTACTTAAGTAACGGCTGTGAGAACAGATCCAGTGATGGTTAGGCCTAACAGTAACCACTCATAGTGCACCATCAGATACAGTGCATGACCTTGTTTGATTGTAGAGGTGGTCTTGTGGTGTGAGGCACATGACCCCATGGTGTCAACCAATGTCTGGCATATTTGGGTGTGTCATACAGGACCCACATTTCATCAATGATGAACATTCATTCAAATATGGATGCATTGCGGTGACACTCACAGTTGCTTCTTGGCTTCTGACAGTGAAGTCTGACTGTTTCATCAGAAACTTGGAAGTGTTTGGCAAGCTCACCACAGGTTTGGCTGTTCTCCTCCTCTATGGCTGCCTTAAGGGCCTCATGATTCCGGATCTGTGGCCAGCCACTGCAGAGCTCATCACAAAGGGACAGATCTCCCGACCTGAACTTCTGGAACCAATGCTTGGTGGTGTGTTCACTAAAAGCATTAGCCTGAAAGACTAGACATATCTGGGGACTTGATGTATCTGCAGACAAGCCCAGCTTAAAGTCATGAATCAGACAATACTGCCATGTTACCTTGCCGCGGTTTGAGCTATCACTGATATGTAAGTACAATTCACCTGGATTGGTTAAGAGCAATGACCACACCCACCACCACTTTACCGACTTGGGATACACTAATTTTTGTATCAGTGACCACTTCTCACATCATGTAAAAAATGATAATGACTTTTTTGGTTACTTTATACAATGATAAATGTTTCCAACAATACATATAGAAAAAAGGGTGAAATTATATTTGTTGTGGAATAAATGTGTATTGTACATTTTGTACATGTACCATACATACAGCTGGTAGGTATCAAATGTAAATTCAGAATGTTATAATTGAATTATTCATCTGCTTTTTTAATTTTAAGTAACTAGTTGATAATACTAAATACAGTAGTTTACTGCACAATTCCCACATTAACAGATAGGTCAAAAGCACAATAGGACATTGCAGGCAGTCCACTAGATTAAGAGCAACTGTTTGTGTTCACTAGATGACTTTTCAAATCTACCAATAACTGCTTCTGCATCTAACAATTGCTTTTCAATGGATAACAAAATATATGATTCCAAATTCTTATCAGTTATATACATATATATATATGTACATATACATATATATTTACATATATATATATATATATATATATATATATATATACATATACATATATATATACATACATATATATATATATATATATATATATATATATACATATATATATATATATATATATATATATATATACATATACATATATATATACATATATATATATATACATATATATATACATATATATATATATATATATACATATATATATATATATATATATATACATATATATATATATATATATATATATACATATACATATATATATACATATATATATATATATATATACATATACATATATATATACATATATATATATATATATACATATACATATATATATACATATATATATATATATATATATACATATACATATATATATACATATATATATATATATATATATACATATACATATATATATACATATATATATATATATATACATATACACATATATATACATATATATATATTTCATTAAAAACGACTGACAAGGTGCTTTTATTTAGTTTTTTATATAATTTCTCGTGCGATCTAATAAAGTTTTTCTTTTCAGAGGATCGCACGAGAAATTATATAAAAAACTAAATAAAAGCACCTTGTCAGTCGTTTTTAATGAAATGTGCTTGAAAGAAGGATTGCTGCCTAAATACACAAATATATATATATCTATATATATATATATATATATATATATATATATATATATACATATATATATATATATACATATATATATATATATACATATACATATATATATACATATATATATATATATACATATACATATATACATATATATATATACACATATATATATATATACATATACACGTATATATACATATATATACATATATATATATACACATATATATATAAATATATATATATACATATATATATACATATCTATATATTTACATATACAAATACAGTTATTCAATTAATTTCTGAGGAAGGACCGAGGTGGTCTGAAATATCAAATATATAAAAACATATAAATAAATACTTTCACAAAAAACAACCAATTTTTTTCTTTTAATTTGCAACTTTTCAGTTGTTTTATCCATATTATATACATATCAAGAAAGTATACATGGCTTCTCATTATGTTATATATATATATATACATATATATATATATATATACATATACTCGCTTGGAAAAACCTTATGTATGTTGGTTGTAGTAGAAGAAAAAAGTTCCCAAGGAAAAAGGAGGAATAAAGAAAGAAAGAACTAAGAACATAAAACTGAGGTGAAAACAATCGTCCAGAGTCCAAGCTCAGAGTCCAAAGAAAAAAAACCTGCAAAACGAGTAAAATTAACTACATAAGTTTTTAATGGTTTTACTTGTTTTTTTTTTGTCATGTGGACATGGTTGTTTTTGGTTTAAGCTATATATTCTGTTCCATTTCTTACCTTTTTGCCCAGTTTTACACTGATGATCCATTTAGCTGAAACCTTAGTAGGTTGGCCTGGCTCTTTAGGTTTATATTATATATATATATATATATATACATATATATATATATATATATAGCAATTTTCCAAGCATAGCTCAGATGTGGCACAAGGCCGAAAGTATGGGATTGAACTCACTACTCAGTCGTAATTGTTCTAGCGAGACAAGCTTGCTAACCATTACACTGCCTCGAGGTGACCAATATATATATATATATATATACAGTTGCGGCCATAATATAAGGAACGGAAACAACAAAGACATAAATATGTGTATTACTTTAAAAGTAATGCATGATTAGCAATGAAATTTTTACCGAATAAAGATTAGGGTGTAATGCATAAATATTATACAAAGTTACAAAAATTTACATAATAGTTTTTTTTAAAATAAAGATTAAATGGAACAAAGGAAATAAGCTACTGGACAAAAGTTAAGGAACGATCTTGTTAATACTTGATTGTGAACAAAATATCAATAAAATTAAATATTTGGTAAACATCTCCTTATTTTCAATGACTTCTCTGCATCGTCGACCACATGATCTAATTAATTTCTTGCAAAAATCAGCAGTAATTCCCTCCCATTCGTCTTTCGATAACTCCCATAGGTGATCCTGGTTTTTCGGGTTTCTTTTCTGAGCCCTTTCTCCAATTATCTTCCAAACATTTTCTATTGGATTCAGGTCGGGGCTCTGGGCTGGCCACTTCATTAGGGCAATTCCTTCTTCTTCAAATAAAGCCATAACCTTCTGAGCCTTGTGGCAAGGTGCATTGTCCTGCATTAAAATAGGAGATTCATAAAGATTATGGTGTAAGCTTGGTACCACATACTGCTGAAGAAGCCTTTTGTAAATCTCAGCATTGATATTGCAATGTACGCGGATGATAGGGCCAACTCCTGCAGAGGAAATCATTCCCCACACCATCACACTGCCACCACCAAACTTAACGGTTTTCTTGACACATTGAGAAGACAGTCTTTCACCTGTTCTACAGCGTACGTAAGTTTTGACCTCAGAACCAAATATAGTAAACTTGGACTCATCACTGAAATGAACTATATCCCATTGCACGTCAGTCCAAACAACATGTTCTCTCACATACTCCAGGCGTGCCCTTGGTTTCGCTTTGAAATGAGAGGCTTCGAAGCTGGAATACGGGCATGCAATCCTGCATTTTTTAACCTGCGAGCAACCATTTTCCATGAGATCTTATTATCTGTCTCTTCATTAAATTTACAGGCAATTGATGTAGCAGTTTCAAAACGGTTTTTTGTAGATATTCTAACAATTCTTCAATCTTCTCTTTGTGATGTTTTTGGAGGTCTGCCGGTTTTTGGTTTTGCATCTAACGTTTTATCAGTTTAATACCTGCTAATTACATGATGAATGACACTTTTAGACCTATGAACAATATCAGAAATTTCTGAAATTGACTATATATATATATATATATATATACATATATATATATACATATACATATATATATATATATATATATTATTATTATTATTATTTATTTTAGGATACTAGAACAAAACATGTAAAAAAATCACTACACATTTACAACTATGTTTCAACACTACAAATGTGTCTCCTCAGGCAATGTTAAACTACTGATGAATGAATGATCCAGTAGTTTAACATTGCCTGAGAAGACACATTTATAGTGTTGAAATGTAACTGTGTACCAATTTTTAACATGTTTTTGTTATAATATCATAAAATAAATAAATAATACATATATATATATATATATATATATATATATATATATATATATATATATATATATATATATATATATATTTGTGCCTGTATATGTGTGCATGCAATCTATCTCGAGTATCTCAAGAATGACATAGGATGTGTTGTGGTAACTTGGCAACCATTGAGTGGGTACACTTCACTGTGCATGCTTGTAATGCAGTTTTCTTAGTTACCAATCAGTTGCCATTCACAGTGATTGAGTGAATAGATTCTTCAAGTCATGTGCACGGATCGTTTGCAAAATATCATATCACACACATCTGTCAGCTTTCCGAAGCTAAAACACTGTACATGAGAGTAAAGACAACATGGGGAGATGGCCATTCCCCAAAAGGACATTGCAATCCATTTTCCAAAAGAGCAAGGAATGCTGTGGAAAATTGTGTCAGAGTTTACTTTTTTCATTAATATTAAACAGCTGGATCAATGCTGGACAGATCTTATATATATATATATATATATATATATATATATATATATATAGACATAATAGACATTCATTGTCTGTTATATTTAACAATATATGTTTAAATAATGATCTGCTGCCCCAATACACCAAATATATATATATATATATATATAAGTGAACATTGAAGTCAACACTCAGAGGCGACAGTGGTTATTTTTGCGTGAGTGGCTTGTTTATTTATTTATCCAACATTCTCAGCCTGACGATTGCATCCAGTATGAAACAGCCTGTCGCCTCTGAGTGTTGACTTCAATGTTCACTTTTATATTTATATTTACATACGCTCTGTCTCTGATATTGAGCACTTTATCCCGTAAATATAGCACACCTTAAAACTATATTTTTTCATATATATTTGATACATCATTTATTTTTCAAATATTTAAAAAATAACTGTTCTTGTCTACATACAAGATAGCATACATTTGTCTATATTTCTGAGATAAGGTATTTACATTATTTATAACTATTTACATTATTTACATTATGTGGACTATTGCTGTCATCTTTATTGCTATATTCATGATGTTTCGGGTCGTTGTATGCTCCAGTCTTCTTCAGGTGATATATGCTGGAATTTCAAACTGAGTCCTTTATTTATTTATTTATTTAGAACAACGTACTGACGTGGCCTAAATAATGTGTTTGGTTCGAAAATCCATTCACCTGATGAAGGTCACAGCAAAGAACGGCCTAAACATCACGAATATGGCAATAAAGATGAGGACAACATTCAGATCAATGCAAGTAGTATAAATAAAAGTAGTGAATGCTTGTGATTGGGTATTTTTAATCCTATTCCTGGTCATTGTCAAGATCTTGTTTATGTAAACAGGTTGTGTTTCCCATGTCCAAATCCATTTTTAAAGCTTGGCGTATCTTTTATACTTGATGCTGACATCATCGCATGATGTGGTAGGTTAGTGAGAATTATACATTTATAACTTCAGTCCTAATGTCAAAGAAGATTTCTATTGAGGCTTTTAATAATCTTTTCTTGATAGATACAGTATATGCCTTCTTTACAAGTATTTGTCTTATTTTTGCTGGTACTTTTACTGTTTGTTGTTGTAGGCAACTATTACACTTTAATCTATAAGTTGACAGGTTAACTTGTGGATAGGGTAATAGTTGTATGCCCTCCACATAACTTTGATACTTTTGCATCATAGAAAATGTAATTGGAATTTGTAGAAACCATATTCGCAGTGTAGTGAGACTTTTTAAAGAATGGCATTGTTAGTGATGACAAGATGAAATGTATAAGTTTTCGGAGATGTGGACTGGTGTATAATTCATTTCATACCTGTTTCATCTTTTTCCTAGTTTATGCATATTTGGTTGCAATAGAATAGGTTTATGATGTTATGATTTTATTAATATGTTGTTATAGTGGACGTATGAAATCCATTATTTGTGTGTTTATTTGAGGTTCTAGCGATAAAATCTGTCCAAGCAGAAGTTCCTTCTTAAAAATGGCATTCAAAGGGAAAGGGAATGGTTCATTTCAGTGGATGTTCCACGGTGTGTTTTAGCTGAGAAGGTTTGAACTTTTGAAACTAACGAATGTAGTGTGTCAGAACATTTGCCAGGGAATTATTGACAGATTTTATGAAAGGCCTGTCATGTTTCATTTGTGGGAATGGTGTTCTAGGGTGGAAAATAATTTTAATGATGAAAAATCCTTGTCTTGCATAATAGAATCTCATTCAGTCCAATATGTGATTGCAAATATTTCTGATAAAACAGAGATTATAATCTGAAAGTCACATTAAATATTTATGACATAAATATGAGGACATAGAAGGTTTTGCCAGCATCAGTTGATTCATACTAATTCTACTGTGAAAATATTCAATTGTATGATAAAATTTAACGTTGGGTTTATATATGAAGGTGGCTTGGTAAATCTGTAATATGGCATATATTTTGTTGAATTTTGGTCTGAAATTTTCAGTGTATAATGTTTAATCTATTTGACTAATATTCATCACTTAAGCAAGTGCTTTGACAATAAAGATTTAATTAAAAATTATGAATTTAATGCAGAAAATAAATGATTTTCTCATCATTAGGACCCATATATATTATATTTATTGATATATATATATATATATATATATATATATATATATATATATATACACAAATAGAAAGTGCTCAATATCAAAGATAGAGCGCATGTAAATATAAATATCAAAATGAACATTGAAGTCAACACTCAGAGGCGACAGGCTGTTTCATGCTAGGTGCAATCATCAGGGTGCCTGACAATTGTGTCCAGAATGAATCAGCCTGTCGCCTCTGAGTGTTGACTTCAATGTTCATTTTGATATTTATATTTACATGTGCTCTATCTTTGATATTGAGCACTTCATTCCATAAATATAGCACACCTTAAAACTATATTTCCTCAATTTTATATATATATATATATATATATATATATATATATATATATATAAGTATTTAGTTATTTATTTATTGTTAGTAAGCCATCGAATTATTTTAGTCGGTAAATTACAAAACGTGTTTTTTGTTGTTTTTTTTTGACCGGATGGTTAAATTAGCGAAGTGATTTTGAGAAAGTACTAGTATAGATTAGTTTTGAGTTGGATATGAGTGTGGGTTTAGTTAGAGATTTGGTATGGATATGGGATTAGTATTTAAAAGGTAAAACACGGACTTAAACAATGCAATAAAGATACCAGCTTACCTCGGTATGAATTCTGGAAATAAAAAAAAACGATGTAGTAATAAGACACCATTATATAGAAGAGGAGTGTGAAAAGCCCCGTTTTCATTGGTTGATGTCAATAAGAATGGTCGAAGTCCAGCCTTGCTAGCTCATTGTAATTACTGTTTTTTGCAATATCATGGTGCGTAGCACGACGCTTTCAAGGAGGCGGCCTGTTTCACCTAGCATCAGGTCGGGGTTGCTGTTGGAGCCAATATGATGCGAAACCCGAAATTGGCGATGTGAACAGTGCATCACTGAAGACCACTCTTGATGCATCTAAAATGTATGATTTAACCATATATATATATATATATATATATATATATATAGAAAGGCAAAGTTTGTACATAATGCAAAGTTCTCAATGTAGGTATATGAAATATACACAAAGACAGAACAAATATAAAATATATAAGGAATAAAGTGTACTTATATTTTACTGTTACCCACAACTAAAAGTTTCATGTGCATTGACAGAATTGGTCAATGTTAGAGTCACACAACCATCAGGTGGTGAAAAAGTCAATAGGCACTCATTAAAAATAGTCCCTCCCCCCCACTGAAAAAGTTATAGAATAAAAATAATGCAATCGTATAAATGATAGTTGTGCAGAGAGGAAAACAAAATGTTGTTTTTAATAATTATTTATATATATATATATGGGGATATGGCCGAGGGGTTAGAATATTGGCATGAGACTTGGGTTTGAATCTCACAATGGTCGATTTGTCAGAAAGCAAACTTCCTGATGTTATAAAACAGAAGGAGGGTTGATCCCAGTGTGCGGCAACTTAGGAAAGTACATAGAAACCATACCACGAGTTGACCCAAGCTTTGTGAGTGAAATTGGGTAGACAGAACCCTTGGGGGCCATCAATAGCTGTGCTAGCATGAAGTCACAAGTCGTCATGGCCGAGGGCTTGAGCGTGCTGGCCTTGTTCAAATTGTTGATCACACTAGATAACACGCGCTTTCCCAGAAACTGTAACTAAGGTCTGCTCAATATAGTTGCAGTATAAACCCCAGGTGGGCTCTGTGGGTGTTGAATAAATACAAATGCACCTGAGCAAGAGTTTGCAATAGGGATTGGCTAACCACCCTAGTAGATGGGTATCTTTGAATACAAGTGGCTATATATATATATATATATATATATATATTTATATATATTTATATATATTTATCTATCCAAATGTAATGAGAATGAAAAGAATATAAATTCAAATGTTCATAGCATGAATTTAAAAGCAGCTTCAATACCAAAAGTAGAGCAATTGTTATTTATTTTAAAGATGTTACATATTTTGCTCCTATTAATGTTGAGCACTGTTGATGATAATTTAAATTGCCATCATGGACAAAATTGATTTTGGCATTTCACTGAAGAATATTCCCATCCCAAACAAACAGGAGTATTTTCAGAAACTAGTCTTAAAAACTGAAGACTTAATTAGAAAAATGAGATAGAAGGCATATTTGTTCCTTAAAGACCAGAAGCAACAGCAGATTTCAAACACAACTGATTCATATGGATTTAAAAATTTGAAAACAGTACCTCTCATCAACCATTTACACGGTTTTGAAATGGAATAAATTTTGAAATTTTTTTAATATTATTAAAAATATCAACTTCCATAATCAAAAAAACAAATTTCAAAAGCATTTCGACATGTTGGTCAGGAACATCAACCAATCTAATCAAATCTTTGTAAAATTGGATAAAACTGCAAATTTTTACAGATTTGTTCCAAAGGAGTATAAAGCTTTGATTTGAAATAATTTAATGAAGAATTATAAGAAAGTGAATATCGACAACTCTAATTGTGTGAACATCATCAATTCTTCAGATAAAAATATTACTGATAAGTTGAAAATCAGTGATAGGGTGGCTAAACTTTCTACTAAGGAAGTTTATGCTCTACTCATAAAACCTATTTTTTGAGTAAACTACCTGCAAGATCCAATTAAGTCTGAAATTGGTAGAATCAGCAAAATGATCCTAGAACATGTGAATCTATAAATTAAAAACCAGCTTGGTCTCATCCAATGGGTTGGTACTACAGAAGTAATTGACTGGTTTAAGAATTTTGACAACAAAAATAATTGTACTTTCTTCTAATTCGATATTGTGGATTTTTATCTATCTATATCTAAAGACCTATTTAAAACGGCTTTGGAATTTGGAGTTTTATTCCAATATTTCTAAGGATGAAATTGGTATCATCTTAAAGTGTAGAAAAATCAATTCTAATCCACAATAATGAACAGTGGATAAAAATTTGGATGAAGATTTTGAGATATCTATGGGATCATTGGATTCTGTGGAGTCCTCTGATTTAGTCAGATTATTTATGTTGTACAACCTTACTGCGTATGAGTAAATTAATTTAAATAATATAGGACTTTATAGGGATGATGGTCTAATGATAGTAAATAATTCTACTGGAAGTAAAGTGGATAATCTAAGAAAATTTATTTATAGAATATTTAAATCTTTACATCTAAAAGGTTAAAATTAAATTTAATATTAAACAGATTAGATATAACTTTAAACTTAGCCCTTAATAATTTTCAACCTTTGTTGAAAATCAACACTAGTGCCCTTTATATCAACCTTAACTACATTCACCCAACGTCTCTTATTCAACATGTCCCATCATCTGCTGAACATCGTATTAACCAGCACTCCTCTAGCAAAGAGTTATTCAACAAGCATAAAACAGTTTTTTTTGTTTTTTTTTTTAAGATTATCATCCCAAGCAAGGGGTTACAGAAGGTTTGGAGGAAGAGCAGATAGGAGTGGTAAAGGAGAGGATGTGGAGAAAGATAGTGGATCGATCAAGGCAAGGGGGTTACAGAAGATTTGGAGCGAGAGCAGATAGGAATGAAAGGTGAAAGGATGTGGAGAAGGGAAGTGGATAGATCAAGGCAACTGGAGATGTCGATTGATGCTACACTTAAATAGTTGGAGATTGTATTTGTCAGGGAAACAGGAATAAGGAAGGGAGTTCCACAGGTGAGATGTGCGAGACATGAAGCTATTGGAGTAGAAGAGACGTCTACATCTAACAGTTTCAACGGTGAAGGGGTGGGAACGGGATGCCAGCCTCATAGGACGTTTAAATTCATGAGGTCTAGGAACCAGCGAAAGCAGCTCATTGGAGCAATTACCGTGAAAGTATTTGTAAAAAAGACAGAGCGAGGCAATGTCGCATCTGTGAGAGAGCAACTGCAGACGAGATGCCAGATCAGGGCCAATTACATTGCATATCCGTCTCTGGATCTTATCAAGAACCCTGAGGCAAACAGCAGGGGCTTTATAATAAAATCCTTAGTAGTAGTGGTTATAGATCTTCTGAGATTAAGGATGTAGAAAATTATAATTATTCTAAGAAGGATAGAAACATGAAGATCATTTGGTATACATCTCCATTCAATAAATTAGTTCATACCAAATTGGGCCAGAAGTTCTTCAACTTGATTGATAAACATTTTCCTAAGAATAGTCAATTATGTCAAATCTTCAATTGTAACACCTTGAAAATTATTTACAGTTGTACTAGTAATCTGGATAAAATTATTAAATCACACAATAATAAAATACTGAAATTTATAATAATAACTATAATCCAAGCACAAATTCTAATATATCCCATGTAACTGACCTATGTAATTGTAGGAGTCCTGATCAATATCCATTATCAAACAAATGCTTAGTGAAATCCATTATATATATATGTGTGTTCCACTTCATCAATTGAAAGCCCTGGAAATATTAAATTATATGTTGGTTCCACTAGGAAGACCATTAAAAACAATATTTTTATCATATATCTTCTTTTACTAATGCTAGCAAGTGCAATATGACTTCACTTTCTAAATATTTCTAGAAATTGAAAAAAGAAAACAAGACACCTAAAGTTAAAGGGAAGATCCTCAAACAAGCCATAACTTGTAGATCTTAATATGAGTCTTGTTTTTCATGTCTACAAGAAAAAATGTGTTCTATTAAGCTTTTGAATAATAGTCAATTGTTAAAGCAAAGATTTGAAACTACCGTTTTTTGGAGACATGTTAAAGATCTAATATTGCAATCTTGATAAATCTTTAACTCTATAATTCATTTCTCTTATATTATTTTACCTTATTATATACA
>OZ038491.1:24075294-24142794 GCA_964036315.1 Acanthosepion esculentum
TGATGATGATGAAGGTGACTTATCTTATAAAGAGAGAAACAAAATCACTTATATTTGCAGCACAGGAGCAAGCCATCAGGGCCAACATAGTGTTGCAGTATGGAAAGAATTATTATTTTTATGACTCCTAGTATTATGGGTCCTGCAAACGGTATTTGGCAGACTCATGGGGGTCTGGATATAATAAAAATTAATGAAGTTGAAGTTAGTTATAGTTCAATGCAATCACCCCTCAATGTTTCTGAAGTACTTACATGCCTTGTGACCATCAGATTGAAAGGAAAAATGTGTTGCTGCTCTCAAAGCGAAAAGGAAAAGAGAAAGAACATTTCAAATATCATACCAACTGTGATTATCATCAGGAGTGGTAATCCAACAATGTAAAAACTGCAGGAAGAAAGCAAATGCAGGATGTATAGAGAAATTGATGAGACAGTTAAGCACATTTTCACTGAATATTCCAAGTTTTTTTGTTTTTTTTTTTAGATATATATGGGTTTATTGGATAACAGTGAAATAGATTATAGTATAAAAAGAAATGGTAAGTTCAATCTAAGGGAAACAATAATTGAAACAAAGCAAGTTCAGTCGGCCAATGATGACAATTCCAGAACAACGTAACTATAAACAAATTTTTTTTTCTATCCTCTGCCAGCCGCTATGATGGAGAAAGCATTACCTCGAACTGTCGCCAGTGACACACGCTGCAAGAGCCACTCCGTTTTGCGAGGCTCGTTCCTTAATCGAGACGCAATCGCGCCAATCTTCTGAAGGAACACCATTGAACAAGGACCAATAGCCCCTGAAGTCTCCACTGCCACAGGAGAGTCTCTGACCAATTATAATCCACAATATGTTTGGATTGGTAAAAGAGAATCCATTTGAAATTCTCTCATTACTTCCTGACCACTGACCATTCATTTCTTCTTGATTTCTCAGGGCATTCCTATAGTAAAGACATGACTAATGTCATTACACATCTAATAAGCCTATTCTATTACTTATATCTGCAATCATTTCAAGCTACAGAAAAGCCCGACTTCCAAACTGTTGCTACCCAACATAGAACTTAACTCTGAAAACATTTTTCTTCACAGCAGAATTGTTTATTATGTTCATGCCAAAAATGATTCAAAGAGAGAAAAAGGTTTCGGACGGCGCCGCAGTTAAGAACGTGGGCTGTTATGTTCTTTTTTTTTAAGGGGCTCAAATATAGCCAGTAACAAAATACGATTGTTTCATTTTCCCCCAGCATCAGAATGTTTTGTATCACTATCCAAGCAAACATTCGAATTTTAGTAGATTTGGTTAACGAATCCTACCCAGGAAATTACCTAAACTGCAAGTTACTTCGGCAAAGGATCATGGTTAACATGGCTATTTTGCTTGACCATTACTACTGAATTGTATGTTTGATGCTCACTGGGTGTTCTATACAAACTTTGGTACCAAATAACCTAACAAGATCAACACTCCAAGAACCGAAAAAAACATGAATAAAATATTTGGCAGCAAAGCCAAAAATAACTACCAACATATATCAAGATCTTCCTCATAAATTTTGCATGTTTTGTTTTATAAGAATGACAGTCATCCCCATAATTAATATAGCACTAAGAAGGTGCTCAAAGACATGTGTCATAAGACTGGGGATCTGTGGAATAGGAACCGATGCTTTTGTTGTGAAAGAAGAACTCCTAACACTTTCCTGCAAGACTCTATCTTTACAAGAGTCAGATCGAAACAAGAATGGAGTGTTGTTGCTGTCATTTCTAGCCTGGTGCTGCCCAGTTCTCATTGTATAGATTTGACTGAGTTCAAAAATGATTATGTGGCCTTGTGGGTGATGAATTATTTTCCACTCCCCTTTCTCACAGATGCTAACCTTTTGCTATTCTGTGACTATTAATATGTCAAATTTTCAAATGAAGTACTTAGTTCCACCCCTTCAGACCCTTACAGCTAAGACCCCCCCTCCACCATGCAATATATACAACATGAAATCAACTTCATTCTCTTTAGTAAGGAGGAAGTTCTGCTCAAACATCTTCTTCCCCAGAGGTGTTACTTTGTGGAACAAACCCCCAAGGGGATGCTTACCCAACTACTACATTCTTAATCTCTTCAATTCTAGACTCAACCGATATCTCTCTCACATATCCTCATAATTCGTCCTTTCTCCTCCCTTTTCATCCAAAGAACTAACTCTACCTTGAGTGGATCTTAGGCATTGTATTGAGTGAACAATAGTGAAGAAAAAGAAAAAGAAGAAGAAAAGGAAGAAAAAGAAAAAGGAGAAGAAGAAAAGACAGAGAAAAGGGGAAGAAAAAAGAAAAGAAAAAATGAAGAAAAAGAAAATGAGAAGAAAAGAAAAAAAGATAAAGAACAAAAAGAAGAAAAATATGAAAAAAATGAAAGAAAATAAAAAGAAGAAAAGGAAAAAGAAAATAAACAAAAAGAAGAAAAAAGGAGAAGAAAAAAGGTGAAGAAAGAAAATAAAAAGAAAGAAAAGAAGAAGAAAAAGAAGAAAGAGAAAAAGGAGAAGAAAAAGAAAAATATGAAGAAGAAAGACAGAAAAAGTAAACAAAAATTAAAAATCAATTTAATTAATCAATATAATTCAGAATGGAAGTGAATAGTGACTAACTCAGTTATTTAACTAAAATGATGAGCTAATAAAATGTGTCTCTGTTGAATCAATTTGTTCTTGGACTCTACAAGGAATGGTAATAATAACAGGCAGGGAAGCAATCATGTAAAACCCCATAACATGCATCATTTGTCACATAGTGCCACCAGAATTGTGTTCCACCTCATTGATATTCCCTCTTAAAAGCTTTATATAGATAAAAATATATATATATATAGATATATATATATATATATATATAGATAAAAATATACATAACAGTGTTTATGATAGTTTAGGGATGCAGAAATTTAATGATTGCTTGATTCTTGTTGAAACTGGAATCAAATGACAAAATAAATGTCTCCATTTTTCATAAATAAAAAGTACGAGTAATTTTAAAATCCAAAAATGTCACAAGGCTGAAAAAAGTTCTATAACAAAACTGTCAAAACTCAGATGAAATGCAGCTGGCAAAATGATTTTGTGCGGCCAATGACTAAATTAAAATTATTTTTTGTGGTCAGTGACTGTCTAAAATGATTTTGTGTGGCCTGTCACTGTCTCAAAATTATTTTGTGTGGCCCATGACTGTTTCAAAATGATTTTGTGCAGTCAGTGACTAACTCAAAATGATTTTGATTAGGCACATCAAAGGTGGATACAGGGATCGATGCAAAGATGGATGGAATAAATACTTTAGATTTTTTCTCTTAAAACAATTTTTCAGGAAAATAGGTTTCTCATGTCCAGTAGCTATTTCTAGTATTGATGGGGTTTTCCTTCCTAACTTTTTGTTTGAAGCAGTGTGGAATGTCAACATCTTCATTTTGTCATTATTTTCTCTTGGAGTTACATGTGATAGCCATTTTATCTGTTGCTACTGTTGAAAGTCTTTAAGTGATGTAGTTTCTGTTATTTGGTACAGTTCTTTGTTTGTGATTCTGTAGTGCCAATCAACAAGGTTCCAAGAGGTGTGGTCTACACCAAGATACATAGGCTTCACTCACTCAAAGCCATTTGTAACTATCAATCTTATATAGCAGTTGTGTACAGCTGACAATTTAGATATTTCTCAATGGGTGTCACATCATGCATGATATCTGTATGAAAATCTAAAATAAGTTAGATTCTTTTTAGTTTTTCAACAAGAGATTTAAAGAAAATAATATCCTAAAAATGATCGCTTTTATAAAATACAGAAACTGTGACTTATGTGGTGCAAAAAGATGGGAAGAACTGGTAATAATTTAAAGTCTTAGATTTAAAGGTATTTTAAGACTGTCTTGAAATTCTAGATGGTTAAATATGTTGTAAATCGGAGTGTTTTTGTATTTTTGCAATGCATATTGGAAGGACAATGATTCACTGCTTCCTTCACTTTGTTCCTTCACCAGATGACAGGGATTACTTACACTGTCTTGCTGCAATGGCTGACAAGGAAAACGGTTAGTCTTCCCTCTTCCTAGTACCATGTAGCCCAATAATATTTTTCTCACACTGCTTGATGAGGAGCTGAGCAGCACAAAGTAAACATTAAATTCGAGCATGCATCCTAATAAAATCCATAATCATGGAGCCAATCAAAACATTGAATCTCGTGATACTACAGTACAACCAGCTGCATGGGTGGGGTGTCTCATCCAGCTCCCTCATTAGCTTTTCTGCTGGTCAAGAGGGTGGCAACTCAACCAACACGAGGAAAAACCAGACCTATCAAAGAGAAAATGAGCTTCTTATACAGCCAACACACACACGCATATATATATATATATATATATATATATATATATATATTGTGTATCTAGGCAGCAAATTTTCTTTTAGGCATGTCTGATTAAATAAATTACAGACATTATGTATGCAGATTTTTAACATAATCCATTCATACTCACGAATAACCTTCCAGTTAAATGATATAAGAAATGTGCTATAACTGTGAAAATCGCTTTTATTTCCCAAGTACTTTCGATCTTCTTCTGAGATCATCTTCAGGGGTGCAAGTAGTAATACAAAACTGTGTGTTGCTATCATTACTGTAATTTTTTTGCTTTTAAATGTATTCATAGCTTATTTTATTTAGTGTCGGTTTTAGTTTTTTTTTTTTAAGTAATGTTCTGAAATGCCTTTAAAAGGAACAGTTTTTCACGCTTTAATGCACACATGACTATGATATTACAACATAGAAGAAAAAATTCCGTAGTGGATAATTTTTCACATTCTAAGGAACACTAAGCATGACTGTCAACTGTTGCATTTAAAAGCAAAAAGGCAAAATGACAGTAATGGATAGAGGTTTCTGTCTGTTGATACTGACTTCCTTTTATGTGGACGTGTCATCAAAGTCTTGTTTCTTTAATTTTATTTTTGGTTACACTGCAATACATTTGGCATTTATATTTATTGTTTTACTTAATTTCTTGTATTCTAAAATTGCATCGAGATTTTCTTAAAGGGATTTTCAAATATGATTAAGTCATATTACTTATACTTATTTTTTATTTATAAAGATCGAAAATACTATATTTATTATATTTACTAATAAACTATATATGGTATTGTAAAATTAAAATAATAGAATTTAATTATGCATTTATAAATTAACTTATTTATGATCAAATAATAGACATATAATTATGCAAATTATTTTTATAATTAATTATTTTTCAAGGAAAATATGGGACAAGGTCAACAAAATACTGCTATTTCATTTCTTTGATTTAATAAATTTTTATTTTTCAGAAACTTTATAATATATAACTTTTCATGTAGGCACAAAGGATATGGGGATCATTTAAGATCTACATGTTCTTGTTTATTCTATTACTTTCCAAAAGCATTTAAAAGAAACAAATAAATCAACAGTAAAATGGAAACTCACATTTTTTTAAAAGTTTATTGTCAGCATCACTTGAAAATGGAACTGAACTTCAAATTTTAAGTTTAATTTAAGATTTAAGGTTTGGTTTTGAAACAGTAATTTGTGTGTTGCTGTGATGGAAACATATTTTTAAAAAAATAATTGTTATGATACATATATATATATATATATATATATATATATATATATATATATATATATATATAATATAAAAGGTTCAAACACTAATATTCCATGGTTATTATTTATTACATTGGAATCGTAGTCATGATCCAAATCATCATTGAATCGTGATTACAATTCCAATGTTTATATTATATTCTCACTCTGTCCTGGACATTGAGTTCTACCTGGATTCTATCCTCTTGGGAATTTATATATACATATATATATATATAATGGACTGATATTGTCGTGAACAGCTATGACATCTCGTGATCTGAATCTACGAGATCCACCCCCAAAAAGGTGGTTAGTATGCCCCAAAGACAAATAAACTACACTCTGTGAGAACCAATTTCAGTACACATATAAATGGCCGGCGAGATTAGTTTGATAACGATCGCTCTACAACACAGATGCACACAAACGCAGATGTCAAAGGTCTTTTACAAGTAATTGTAAAATTAAAGACTCTCATCTATGCAAGATATATATATATATATATATATATATATATATGTGTGTGTGTGTGTGTGTGTGTGTGTGTGTGTGTATGTGTGTGTGTGTATTCCTTTTCTTGCATAGAAAACCTATAAGGAAACCTATTCTCTCCACTTGCAACATTCAGAAGTGTTTGAAGTGGTGCAGAAAAAGGCAGCCCAAAGAAGCTTACAACCCTCACTGCCTTCTTCCAACAGTGAAGCATGCATGTGGATCAGTAATAGTTTAGACCACTATATGATGGAAATGTCTCAGTCCAATAGCTGCACTGCATGGTAGAATCAACAGCAAAGATTACCTGAACATTTTGGGTGATCATGTTTATCCAATGGACCAGACTTTATTCCCTGATGGTGACTGCATCTTCCAAGATGATAATGCTCCAATACATACCACTTGAGTGGTTAAGAATTGGTATGAAGAGCATGAAAGTGAGCTAGAACATATGGAGTGGCCTCCCCAATCTCCAGATATCAATATTATTAAACATTTGTGGTGCATTTTGGAGCAACAAGTTAGGAGTCGCTATCCTCCACCATTGTGTCTTAAAGAGCTAAAGCAGGTGTTAATGGAAGAATGGCTGAAAATTCCTCTGGATGAAGTCAGGAAGCTGTATGATTCCATTCCTAGACGTATTAAAGCTGTATGTGAGGCTAAAGGAGGACCAACTCCATATTAAATAAATTTTCTTTGAATTTAACAAGTGTTTCAATTATTTTGTCCAACCCCTGTATATGGCTAGCTAGTCTCAAGACTTGAATGGTAACCTTCATAGAGATGGTGTCCCAATAAAAATACTTGGTGTACTTGAACGACCGTGAGTATCTGAGCATTTGCAAGATTAATTCTGGTCCTGCCTCACTGAAAACAACACGCCTATGTAAGTACCCTAAAGGCAAAAAGTTTGGGAAAACCCTGCATTTCTTAAAAAAACCATAATCCTCCTTTTCATCTCCTAGCTATAGATTAAATAATGGTGCCGATCTGGCTCTCTATTCTTGATTGGCAACCAGTCTAGGAGAAGAACATACAAAGATGGCCAGACATGGAATACTGATATTATATCGGTAAGACAAAAGCATGGTAGAATAAATACTTTAGACTTTATTTGTTTTTATAATAATTCGTGATAATATTTGACTAACAGTTTTAAGAGATTTAACAGAATAGCTTTAAGAATCTTTCTTAAACCTTATGTTTGAGACTTATGTAATTCCAGACATTAAACTGGGCAAAACTAAGGCTATCAAATGAAATAAATTAATAGAAATGCCAAATCCATGTTATTACTTCTGTCTGCATCAACATGTGAAGGTTCATTGCTAGAAGTTAAAACTGCTTTGTTTTCTAAAGGAAAAAATAAAATGTTTTGTAAACTTGTAGTGAAAGTAAAAGAGAGAAAAGGGGCAAAAATAACAGATACAATTCAAAAGGTCACTCAGGGCAAGTTGCAATTATTATTGCAACCGAATGTAACAAATCCTAATGAAAAGACAAAAGAAGTAAAAGCTGGCATAATGATAAGAAATGGAATATGGAAAAGGTCACAAAAGGAAAAGATGTGAATTAACAAAATACATAATTAAACATCAAGGCTTAAAATGAATTTCTTTACCAAAACGAATCGTCAGAATTCGCATTTTCTTTTTGCTTTTTCATTTTAACCTTGTTAACAACAACAAGCAGCATATGTTCCAAATAGCATTATCTAATTTTAGAAAAGGGTTATTGTCTCTTGTTGAAACAACAGGGCAAACACAGCGGGTCGAAAAATATCTCACATTTATATCAAATGAGAAGGGAGCCTTATTTTCAAAATACTGTGCACTCTTCTCTTAAATATAGAACATTTTAAGCAATATAATTATAATGTCTGTCTGTTTGTTTGTTATCAGACTCCTCCTAGGGTTTTGGAGATAGACCCCCGTAGCCATATATATAAGGGTACTTGAATAAGTATATTTCATTTTGATCAAATATATATTCATTTTGATCAAAGTGGGTCTTTGAGGTAGGGGGGCACAACTGTCCCTACTGATTTTTTTCCCCTTTTATATAAATTAAATTTAAATTAGAACAAGAGAATGATCCTATCCAAAATATAGAAGGAGAAAGCCAGAAGATGGAGGTCACATCAGGAAGCTCAAAATGAGGCAATGCAGATGTCAAGTTGAGCAAGAAATCAGCAATCAGAGGGTAATGACATACAATGCATATTTGTTGTGATAATTCAACTGTCATATCAATGTTGAAATATGCTCATCAATTCATACAATCAAGTATTGCATCAAATACATATCAAGGGGGCCAGATCAAGCTGTTTTTGCACAAACTCCCCATTGAAATTTTTTCCCCTTTTATATAAATTAAATTTAAATTTGAACAAGAGAATGATCCTATCCAAAATATAGAAGGAGAAAGCCAGAAGATGGAGGTCGCATTGACAAGATCATTGAGTAAAAATGAAATATATCATATTTCTCTACAAATTATAACAATGATTTAAAATCAATCACCATTTTCCTACAAAGAATATTTGTAACAAATAATAAGGTGTGGGTAATTAGGCTAGTTATATATATATATATATATATATATAATATATATATAATACATATATTATATATATATATTATATATATAATACATATATATAATACATATATAATATATATTTTATATAATACATATATTATATATATATATATATTATACATAATAAATATATTATATGTATATAATATATATATATATTATATTATATATAATATATATATATATTATATATATACTATATATAATATATATATATTATTTTATATATAATATATATATTATATATATATATTATATTATATATAATATATATATTATATATATTATATATATAATATATATATATAATATATATTATATAATATATATATACTATATATAATATAGATATTATATATAATATATATATATATTATATATATATAATATATATTATATATAATATATATTATATATATATATAGTATATGTATATTATATATATATATATTACATATAATATATATTATATATATATATTATATATATATAATATATATTATATATATATAGTATATGTATATTATATATATATATATATTACATATAATATATATTATATATATATATTATATATATATTATATATATATATTACATATAATATATATTATGTATATAGTATATATATATTATATATATATATTACATATAATATATATTATATATATAGTATATATATATTATATATTATATGTAATATATATTATATATATATATAGTATATATATTTATTTATATATATATTATATGTAATATATATATATATATATATATATATATATATATTATATATACATATTATATATAATATATATTATATACATATATATATGTATGTAAAATTTTCAGATAAATTATATCTGTAAAAGGACAGCATGAATAAAGCCAAATGGAAAACTTAGCCAACACATTTCATCCTCTGAGTGACTTTATCAAAGCAAATTATATATATATATATATATATATATCTACTCTATATATTCGTGGATAGGTTACACTTTTTTACCAAAATTTTCACAAAATATTATGTGTGCAACCTATACACTCGACATAAATATAAAACAACCCTACCTTGTCATCATGATTTCTGAGAAATCGGAAAGGATACCCATTAACACTAAAGCTGTGGATTCAGTTCTGAATGAACTTTAAAACTGAAACTTATTAATGGATAAACACGTTTTTTCTGAATGTACCATAACATTTTTTCTGTAGTTATTTTTGTTTTCTTTGTCAAGTTGACTTGATATAAAAATAATATGCGTTAAATATAAAAATGCCAATAAAACAGTTCCTTCCTTTTGTTTACTGGATGATTGACAAAATGTATTTTAAATGCAAAAGTGCATTAATAATTGTAAGTTTGAAATAAAGGTAGAAATAAAGGTAGATATCTGATAATTCTTACGTTTAAAAAGGGCTGTGTAACTCCCCTGATTATAGTGCAACCTATCTGAGAGTCAACAGTAAATGATCAATTATTAAGCCATAAAATAAGGGTGAGGCCTAGCTGGTGGGGCGACCAATTCACGACTATATACGGTATATTTCTAAAGTAATACGGTATATTTCTAAAGAAGTAATTGATTTTTTTTTATCTATTAATCTGTCAGATTTTATTACTTGTACATTATTTTTAGTGGATACAGCTATCGATGGCCCTCAAGAGTTGCATCTACCCAATTTCACTCACAAGGCTTGGGTCAATCTATGGTATGGTTTTCATATTTGAGTAGACACTCGTTATTATATTTTATTCATCTACTGGCCTGAATATTGGAGAAATTTTAATAAAGATAAATATATGCTCTCCGGCAGGATTCTAACCTACATTTCCATTGTTAGATTCAACATGCTTTATACTGACTCAGCTACAGAGTTTGTTGCTAACTGGAGAAAGATTTGTGTTTATGAAACACTACACAACTTTGCCTGATTGCGCTTACACACTCAGTGTGTGTGTCTAGGTCTAAAGCACATCAGATCTAACAAAAGCTTCTCCTGCCAAGGTGGGTACAGGTTCGAATCCTGCCAGGCAATGCATATTCTTCTTTAATAGGATTTCTCAAATACTCAGGCTGGAAGATGAAAAGAAATAAATGTACTGTTTAATAAATAAATGAAACATTTACTCAAATATAGGCCACCACTAAAAATAACATTCAAGTAGTTATATATATATATATATATATATGTAATAGCTGGCTACTCGTATTCGAGGATGCCTGTCTACTAGGGCTGCTAGCCAATTCCTATTGCAGACACTTGTTTAAACACATTTGGGTTTGCTCAACACCAACTTTATACTGCAACTATTCTGGGAGAGAGTCTGTTATCTAG
Organism: Acanthosepion esculentum; assembly: GCA_964036315.1. Lineage (NCBI taxonomy): Eukaryota > Metazoa > Mollusca > Cephalopoda > Sepiida > Sepiidae > Acanthosepion > Acanthosepion esculentum. Next base: position 24,086,405 of record OZ038491.1, read on the forward strand.
CATGATCAACAATTTGAACAAGGCCAGCACGCTCAAGCCCTCGGCCACGATGACATGTGGCTTTTGTCTTAGCACAGCTATCGATGGCCCTCAAGAGTTGCATCTACCCAATTTCACTCACAAGGCTTGGGTCAATCTATGGTATGGTTTTCAGGTATTTTCCAAAGGTGTTGCATGCTGAGAACGATCTCGATCCATTCCGATGACATCAGGAAGTCTCCTTCCTCACAAATTGACCATATGAGAGGAAGAGAGGGTCAGAGAGAGAAGTAGATTGTTTAAAATATGTGTGTATGTGTGTGTGTGTAATTTGATTGTGTAAAATTTGGTATATTTATAGTGGAAGTGTAAGACCAATGGAGGCATGAAACCGACAGTCATCATGCAGTGTTGATTCCATGTACCTGGTTCTGAAAACTCTTCCTCTATAAAAACAACAAATTTAAAATCTAATGAAATGGATAAAGTCAAAAAGTTATTTAATATATTTTCTGTTTATACATTATTTTCATTGATACAATTTATTTAAGTAAATGGTCTGTTTTTTAATTAAATAGTATTAAACCTGAATGTTCAAGAAATTTTGTAGAAAATATGCATTCTCTGACAGGAATCAAACCTGTATTCCTATACGGAAACCGTCATTTGATCTGATGTGCTATACTATTTAGCTACAGAGAAGCCTCTGGTTAGCAAAATCCAAATTATATATATATATATATATTTAGTTTACGAAAAATTAGGTAATCCGTATGAGTAGACCCAAGGAGGATAAAATCCAGAGAGCTCAATGTAAATCAGAGCTAATAATTTAAATAAAAATAAAAACAGACCACTTTAAGGTTCCATGTAATTAATTATTTCCCCACAGCCCTTTTAAAGGACTGCGGATCATCAGACTTTACTTCCAAAGGTTGAAACGAAAAATGAAAAGAAATTTACACATTTTTGATGGGCAATACTAAGCATATGTAAATTTACATTAAAGTCTGATGATCCGCGGTCCTTTAAAAGGGCTGTGGTGAAATAATTTATTACATGGAACCTTAAAGTGGTCTGTTTTTATTTTTATTTAAATTATATATATATATATATATATATATATATATATAATTTTACTTTCAATTTTTTTCTTTCTTTCTTGCAGGTTTCTTAGTTTTTTGGCTCTAAGCTGTTGAAAAGAGACGAGAGTCCTTGTTTTTTGCCAAGCACTTTTGGTTGTCATCAATCGTCATGGCTGTATTCATTTGATTTTAAGTAGGCTGCATTTTATTTTTATAGATAACATTTATGGGCATTCAGGCCGTGTTGTTGGATTAGTTCATTAGAAGTCAGGAGAGGGTTGATATTTATTATTTGGAGGATTAGTGATGAAATATATTTAAGATGTTTTTCTGCTGGTATTAAATCCTATTTTATTTATGTGGGGTTTTTGGTTTTTAATTGTGATGACTTCAAGAATTTGTAAACATTTTTTTGCAGTTATTTTTGTAGAAGATCAAAAGAAAGGTTATTAAAGAGAAAAGTTCCATCATCTTTAATAACACATAACTCAGTTGTGATATGCTGCCAATATATATATATATATATATATATATATATATATATATATATATATATATATATTTTGAACGATAAAAATTATTAAAAAAATTAATTAAAATCTTCAGACATACTGGGTTGTAGATTAATATTCTCATGTTTTTATTATTATTATTTCATTTAGATTCCTCGACTAGTTTCGGCCAACATGGCCATCATCGGGAGAAAAAAATGTTTCTGCTTGATGTAGCAGTAAACTACAGAAATGAATGTCTTGATGGATAAAATATATATATATATATATATATATATATATATATATATATATATATGTATATCAGGCAAAGTGGAAAACATTTTTTGAAAATGTGTCTCATTAGATAGTTAGGTAGGCATCTTCAGGTCAGAATGAAAGACAACAAAAAGATTTTTCCACATTTTTGATTTGTCCATTTTTGTTTGGATTCTATATCCTGTGAACATACATATGTATGTATTTATATATTTAAGATGTGTTTCCTTGTATAGTTTAGATTTGTTCTGTCTACTTATTTTTGTTAAGATCCTTTCATACTCTCAGATAAGTTTTTGATATCATTATTCAAGGACAAGAGAAAATCACCATGTTCATACATATTTGTTTTATTTTCAAGTACTTTTGACATGTCTGTGTCATCATCAGGTTATTGTTTATTTTAAAATAAATATTATAGTATTCATTATTGTCAGGGACAAATTGTTGAGTTATCTAAAATTTAAATTTCTTACAAACAGAGTGAGGAAGGCTGTGTTAGTGCATGACTGCTAAAACTGTTTAAAGTATGCAAATCATTTTACAATTTACAGTAAACTTAAACTGAGCAGATTTGGAATTTTTTTAATTCTTACTTAAAAAGAATGTGCGAAAGAAGATGTTAAAGCTGAAATGGTAACAAGAATAAGTGTGTAAAGCAGACTCCCTTCGCTAAGTGCTTGCCTTGGTCCATGATTATTTTATGTATTGATTCAGGCTAACGCAAAATAAGTCAAACAAAAACTACTCCCTTGTGTAATTAGAGCACAGAAAGCAATCTCATAAATAAAACATCCGTTGAATTCATCCACAAACTGATGGATCATTATACAAACTCCCCAGTAAATTAAACTCTGCATTAAATAAATATGTATGCAAATCAGAATGACTGAATCAGAGAAAACAAAACTTAATATGGTAACATGGAAGAGGAAATATTTTAAAACTGGCAAAATGTAATCGATATAAGGATGTGCATGAAATAGATTTCTTTTTTTAGCTGTTAATTTATTCAAAAATTGGGATGACTGTTGATCTCCTACATTTGGAGAGTTTGTTTTGTTTTGCCATGTTTCAGCCAATACGTTCTACAACCTTCTTCAGATATACAATATATAAAGAAGACTGTTTCTTTAGAGACTGGCCGGTAATAGTGTTATGATGATCAAACTTCATAGCCATAGATATCCTATGTACACAGACTCAAAGTTGCCCGTGAGCTATAGTTATAGCTCTCTTTCTTCTAATTACCTATGAGCTAAATCAATCCCATTACATCTCCCTGAATCTTTTGGGTATCACACCCTACATGGATCTACAGCCCCTCCCCTACAAATAGTGTAAAGCAAAACAAAATGGAAAAACAAAAATTGATCATGCTATTTAATGAAATAAAAATTATTGTCACCATTTTTTTCTGTTTAATTTTTTTTGTCTATCTATGGTTAGGGTTAGGGTTAGGGTTAGGGTTAGCATAAGTAATATCTGAAATATGATGGCAACTGATCAGAGACAGCTTTTGGATGGAGAAACAAAGCTAACAAGATTGCTGCATCTTTCAAAATGTGTTTACTAAATATATAAAAAGCAAAAGATAATAAAACTTATTTGGATTATTATCCTTATCTTAGTTGTTGTTACTACAATGTTTTAGCCATTGTGCACTCTGTTCTTCGTCAAATGTGGCAAACGTGTATCAGTATAGATGCAAAAGAGGCCCTAAGTCCCATGTGGATATGTCTGTTGAAAACATTTAGTCATATTTCGGTTTCCCCATTAGCAGCAGAACAGCTTGGCATATTCAGACACAAGCCTCTCTGCAACTTTTCCAGATCCAGGCCCTTGTCAACCACCTCAAGTCAATGAAAGTGATGGAAAACCAGCAGTCAGCAGTCTGCTTTTGCTGAGACTAACTTTTCTATTGCTTTAGGTTCAGTTTCTTGTAAAGACCTTCCCTTGGTGCATTTTGTCCAGGGAGATATGTACCACCTGAAGTGCTGTTGTTTTTGAGGCAGTAGCCTCACATTTTATTATACAATTTTTTATTTCTTCCCGTCTCTCCCTTCTCTGCCTGTTCCTCCTTAATTGTTAAGAGAACAACCTGTGTTACCTGTTAAGTGTTCCCCCCCAGTCTCAACACACCCTAGTCTTATTTTGCTGGTTAACCTAAAGGGAATTCAGAACTAAACTTTTTATTTAAACTGCAGGGTTAGACTGTTCTCATTCCACTGTCCATGTAGATAAAATAAAGAGTTCAGTTTGAAATTCCTTGTAGATTACTCAGATCAATATACACTTGTTGAAGGCCAGAGGGAACATCAGCTTCAACGCTGTGATAACATCAGAGATGAGGACAATAGTCCACATGTAAATAGTCTACAATGTCTGTCTGAAAAGTAGAGGGACTAGTGTCATAAACCATTTATTTCAATTCCAAACAATAAAAAACATGTTTTCCCTTCAAATGAATTCCCCTTGAGTCTAATGCATTTTTCAATCCTTCTCTGCCAAACTTCTTTTCACTGCTGAAGAAATTCTTCTTGGATAGCTCTCAGCACTGTCATTATGGCCCTCTTGATTGCCTCTACGCCTTCAAAATGAGTCCTCTTGGTGATCCCTTTGAGCTTGGGGGAAAGAAAAAGTTACAGGGAGCAAGATCCTGTACTGCTTGGCATTCATGTTGGAAGTTCCAATATGAACATTTCAGAGGTTAGGGTTAGGGTCAGAGGTTAGGTTTTGCATGTCACTCCGAAGACAGTGCAGAGGATTCAGAAGGAGTTGGATGACATCTCCATTCAACATCATGATGTTTCGAGTGATCACTAGTGATGGCCACATTATGCCTCCATTCACCTTTCCACAGGGCCTCAGACTCAACACAGTGGCCTACATCAAGTGCCTTGAGTGGGTAGTGCTTTCCTGGCTCAAGAGAGTGGCTGCTGGAAGACACTGTGCCTGCCAACAGGACTCTGCACAATACTACACATGCAAGAGAAACCAGACATGGCTGTCAGACAATTTCTGTGAGCACATCACCCCTTACATCTGGCCACCTAATTCACCAGACTGCAACCCCTTTGATTATTATGTGTGAGGTGCAGTTCAGCAAGAGTCCAACAAAACTCTTTGTAACACTAAAGATGAACTGAAGGCAAGGATTATGGCAGCATTCACCAACGGACACTGCCCAGAAGTGTTGCAGGAGATGATGAAGTCATCTGGAAGCCATTCTTGAAACCAATAGCGATTTTCTTGACTAAATTTATTCTTTAGTATTTCAAGATATTTTTTGTGTCATTTTGCTACATATTAGGTCATCCCATAAGTTCTGTCTGAATTTTAACTTTTTGTTAAAATGAACAAAATTTAAAGAGTATTTTATAATGTCTAATGGAGCTGAACATTATTTTTATGTTTAGATGCATTTAAACTGATCCAATTTTATTTTAGACAACAATAAAATTAAATTTTCTTTGATTAAAACCCTGCTAACATGGAAGTACTCAAGAATCATTTGAGGCACATAATGCTTTATGAGTACAAAAAAGGAAACTCAGCAGCCAAAGCGTCTAGAAACATTCACTCGGTTTATGAAGAGGAATGTGTGAATGAAAGAACTTGCAGAAGATGGTTTGCAAAATTCAGAGGTAGAGATTTCACTCTTGAAGATGAAGATTGAACTGGATGTCCAGTTGAGTTTGATGAAAAGCTTCTTGAAGCAGCCCTTGAAGAAAATCCTGCTTTATCAGTTGAGGAATTGGCAGTGGTTCTCAATTCAAACCATACAACTGTTCATCGTCATCTTCAACAACTTGGAAAAGTTGCTAAACTTGGAAAATGGGTGCCTCATGAATTGTCTGAAAACAACCTCAAATGCTGAGTTGACATCTGCTCTTCTCTCCATTCTCGCCAACTTGTTTCACCTTTTTTGGATAGACTTGTGACTGGCGACGAAAAATGGATCTTTTATTGAAATATTAAGCATCGTAGACAGTGACTTGGTAAAGGGGAAGGACCCCAGCCACAGCTGAGAAGGTAACTTCCTGGGCAAAAATTTCTTCTTTCAATCTGATGAGATTGCCAAGGAATAATCCACTTTGAATTCTTACCACCTAATGCAACAATTAATGCTCAAATATACTGTCAGCAATTAGAGCGTTTGAACCAAGCTTTGAGGAAAAAAAGCCCTGCTCTAGTGAATCAAAAATGGGTGATGTTTCATCAGGACAATGTGCGACCACACACAGCAAGAATCACGTCACAAAAGATCGAAAAACTTGGTTGGGAGAAAATTCCTCATCCACCTTATTCTCCAGACCTTGCTCCTTCAGACTACCATTTGTTTCGTAGCTTACAGAATCATTTGGAAGAAACAGCTTTTGTAACAATGGATGAGGTTAAAACTGACATTTGTGAGTTCTTCGAATCAAAGCCAAAAGAATTTTACAGTAATGGAATTAGTAAGCTTGTTAATAGATGGAAGGAAGTCATAGATAATCAGGGAAAATACATTGTTGATTGAATCTGTAATTAAATGTAACATTTGGTCACTTGTTTTCTTTATTCAAAATTCGGACAGAACTTATGGGATGACCTGATATATATGTATATATGTTAAAATGAGATGTCAGTTTTCTTTTCATTTTTGCATAATTTAGAAGACAATTTATTCATCGCAATCTGTATATAAATATTGGGTTAGAGAAGGAGGGACATAATTCTTCTGATCAAGGAGAGCATTTGAGAAATAGCTTGAAATCTATAGTTAGTCTTGGGATTAGACTTAAGATTAGGCTTGGGTAGGGTTAAGGTTAAATTTAGGTAGTATTAGGGTTAGGCAGGCTTGTGGTTGAAGTAAATTTTAGGGCAGTATGCGCATATGCACAAAAGATTCACCAACAGTAGGAAAACCACTCTCCTATAACATACCTATGCTCATAAGAGTTAAAAACTACCACACCCTAAACCCTAACCCTAATCCTAACCCATTATTAGTTTTAATAAGGTTCATTTATAATTGCATGTTTACAGTCATATAACTTTCATTCTCATCAGCCAATCTCAGCCAACTTCTTGACAATCGCCCTTCCCAACTTCTTCCATGATTTCGCACCTTTCTATTTTATGTCAGTGTTTTTCTTACAACATTTACTGTTGATTTCCATTCAACCAAGCTTATGCTCCATCTGTTACCTTTCCTTTTTGCTATGTCACCTTCCATTAGTATCACTTAATCACTTCTATAGCATTACTGACTTTGATTTGTTATCCCTCTCTTTGCTGATCTCACTTTCTGTCTCTTTCAGCCATCCCAAAAGTATTGCTGTTGATTTCCTTTCAAATCTGTTTTCAAGCAATTATCTTAGCTTTATTCTTGCTCATATCTTTGCTAAGTAAGAGTATGGAGCTGGTTTTGTTATTTTATTTTTATCTAAGATTGTATAATTTTTATTTACACAGTAAATATTAATGACATATATGTGTGTGTGTGTGTATGTGAAGACAGCTGATAAGGCACTGGGATTAGTTTTTTTATTAAATTTTTCTTGTATTTATCTGAGTATTTTCTCTTTTGAATATAGAGTGTGTAAAAACTGTCCAAATGATATGTGGATCCGAGTGCTTTTGACTAATAGACATTATCAAGCATGTTTTATTTTGTTTAATCAAACTGAAACTAAGAACTCTGAGCCAGGCTATTGACTTGTTATTTATTGATTCATCTCTCTCTCTCTCTCTCTATATATATATATATATATATATATATATATGAGGCAAATGTTATTACAACAGATATTTTGTGTTGATTAATTTTATCGATAAACTTTTGCAAATTACAGTTCCCTAGATTCTCAGTTAAGTATGAAATTCCATCAGAAATTTCCAAACTTAATTTTGGAAAAAATCTGGTTCAAGCTTTTGATTTTCTTAACTCATTATCAGAGTAGGTAGAGACAAATGGCAAATTTCATAGGACTAGTGAGTGTGTTGATTTGATGTGTGTATGTTTTTTATATACATTTAAGCATGTATAATGGACAAGCTAAAGTTTTATCAGGCTGATGATGAAGCGATTCAAAAAATCTCATGTGTAGACCCTTCATTTTATTTTGGGGTGTGGATCAGTTTTTAAATTTTCAGCAACCCCTCACTTCAACCAGTTCCCAAAATCTAACTAAATGACCAAATATTTTTTGGGGGGAAGAAAAGACATGTTAGTTAGTCCAAAAACGTTTCAGCACCCCTTCATAGATGTATACACGTATATATTTTATTTTACAAGCATATATTACCCCAATACATATATATATATCAAATATATGTTTACATATTTTTGTTGGCTATTTCCGTGTCCTGCTTTATAAACTCAGTATTAACGATGAATCAGAAGTTTTGAAAAGGTTCTCAAGAGGCCAAATATCTTGGAATGTCAGGCAATTGAGGAGAGGAAGGTGAGCGAGGAGGTAACGGCTTTTATTCTTATTTCCATATTGGTAGCCTGTGATGGAATGAATGCCTAAAATGATTGATTCTCCACCCCCAAGTCAATTATCCAACTGACCGACTGGATTGCCATACTTGCCGCTTATAAGAGCAACGTCCATTTCCGATTTCCTCTTGGCCTGAGAATGCTGTTTCTTAGCTTTTGATCAATTGGGAAACACCAGTGTCTTATTCCCTTTAATGCATCTAGTCCGCTCTCCCTCACGTGCCGGGCCCTGAGCAATGGGTAATTAATCGTACAGCAAAATGGTATGATTTTGGTGGAGCACATGATGCTGGTTGCTATTATGAACAGCATCAGTTTGGCTCGAAATGGGCTGCGGTGATTAATGCCACAGACGTAATCTAAAATTTGTGGCAAGGCGGAGTGCCAGGGAGAGCAAGAATATCAAAAATAAACAGATACGTTTACAAACTGAAGATAATTTTCAATGATTTGCTGTCGGAAAAACTGAATAAATAGATTCAAAACCAAAATTGTCAAATTCTTACCACAAGTCACATAATATTGTTAAAACTTTCTCTTTGCATCAGTCTCTTAAATCACATCTCCCTTGTCAAAATTTTTAATCTTTTTTTGCTGTAAATTATTTTATGGGATGTGGGATCTACACAATGGTAGAAAGGTAGAATCGGCTGACCAAGTTCAAATACCAGTCAAAGATGTTGTATTTACTTTGAACTAATTCTCTAAGGAAAGGCACGAATCCATCTCTTTTGCTTTCCAGTTGTAAGTAACATAGTGGGGTAGATTAGATTCTCTTGTCCTGTTAAAATGGTAACGATGAATGATGCATGATATGAAAGGAAGAGGATGTGATAGGAAGTGAAAATTATGAGGCTAGTATGACACTTATTACTCTGTATATCTGACAGATCTTGGAGAAGGTCAGAGTCTTGCAGTTGATGGAGAAACTGGCTGATAATAAATAACTGAAAAAAATTAACTTATGATATCACAGGTAGTATTAGTGAAGAAAATGTATTAAAACATTCCTATACTCAGCAGATACTTGCAGGAGAAAAATTAAAAAAACATTATTGCATATTAGTACTGATTGCCTCTGAACCTCATCTATGTGGGTAAATGTTTGAACCATTTTTAATCTCTGCCCACTGCCCATTATATTACCATATCAATAGATTTTATCATTATATTACCATTACCATATCAATAGATTTTACCATAAAATTACCATATTAACAGATTTTACCATTATATTACTATTACCATATCAATAGATTTTACCATTATATTACCATTACCATATCAATAGATTTTACCACTAGATTAATATTAACATATCAATAGATTTTATCATTATATTACGATATTAACAGATTTTACCATTATATTACCATTACCATATTAACATATTTTACCATTATATTAGCATTACCATATCAATAGATTTTACCATTAGATTAATATTAACATATCAATAGATTTTACCATTATATTACCATATTAACAAATTCTACCATTATATTACCATTACCATATTAACAGATTTTACCATTATATTACCATTACCATATCAATAGATTTTACCATTATATTACCATTACCATATCAATAGATTTTACCACTAGATTAATATTAACATATCAATAGATTTTATCATTATATTACCATATTAACAGATTTTACCATTATATTACCATTACCATATTAACAGATTTTACCATTATATTACTATTACCATAACAATAGATTTTACCATTAGATTAATATTAACATATCAATAGATTTTACCATTATATTACCATATTAATAGATTCTACCATTATATTACCATTACCATATCAATAGATTTTACCATTATATTACCATTACCATATCAATAGATTTTACCATTAGATTAATATTAACATATCAATAGATTTTATCATTATATTACCATATTAACAGATTTTACCATTATATTACCATTACCATATCAATAGATTTTACCATTATATTACCATATTAACTGATTTTACCATTATATTACCATTAACATATAAATAGATTTTAGTTGGTAAAAGCCAATACAGTTTCTACAATCTTTTAAATTTTCTGAAAATCTTTTGTTTTATAAAAGATTCAAATCTTAGCATATGACCTTATAACATGAGATTTTATCTCATGATAAAAACAGTTGCCAGCATCTGTGCTCTTTTTTAAATCCTGTGGATGAAGTTTATCATGTCAGGTTGTTACATCCATTCATAATAATATCTCGGACTCCGATAATAATATTTTCTGCAATACTTGATCATGTTTGCGGCTTCATATTTCACTAAGGAATCAATTTTGAATTCTTATAATAGATTATGATGTCTCTAAGAATCATGTTCATTATCTGAGAGATTTTTCATCAACAGCATTTAGCCTGCTCAATTTATAGAACTTTTCAAACAATCACTGCTACTTACCATTGACTTTTATCAAGCAACATTCACACCATTGCATGCATACTCTTATATTTATGCATATAGATAAAAATACAATATACATGAATATATGCATGGGGTGGGGGTATGGACAAAAGTATCCAAAACAAAAGTGAGAAATTTTTATCAAAAATATGTTTTGCCAGAGAAAAGCTTAAGTTGTCTTTGGCATCATCAATTTAAATAAAAGAAAGACAAAATGTTAGGAGAGTGTCCTCGGATCTCTGAGAATAAGTTGGTTGTCAAAAATCACATTAATTACCCTCGTTTATCACTTCCTGACTTGAGTCTATATGTTTCTGTTTTATCTGTATCAAAGACGTTTGGTATTGTAGAATTTTTTTAAAAATTTTTAAAAAACTTTTCATTAATTTTTTTATACACATACATACACGCAACTATGAATGTGTGTGTATGTGTATATATATATATATATTATATTATAATAAAAAATATATATTATAAATTATAATATATATATTATAATATATATATATATTATAATATATATATATTATAATATATATATATATTATTATAATATATATATATATAATATATATATATATTATTATAATATATATATATATAATATATATATATATTATTATAATATATATATATATAATATATATATATATTATAATATATATATATTATAATATATATATATATTATAATATATATATATTATAATATATATATATATTATATATTATAATATATATATATTATAATATATATATATATTATATATTATAATATATATATATTATAATATATATATATATTATATATTATAATATATATATATTATAATATATATATATATTATATATTATAATATATATATATTATAATATATATATATTATATATTATAATATATATATATATATATATATATATATATACTATATATATATATTATATATTATAATATATATATATATTATATATTATAATATATATATATCATAATATATATATATATTATATATTATAATATATATATATCATAATATATATATATATATCATAATATATATATATAATATATATATATATATACTATAATATATATATATTATAATATATATATTATAATATACATATATATATATGTATATATATATATATATATTATATATTATAATATATATATATATATATTATAATATATAATATATAAATAGTTCAGTCAAAACACAATACATGGTTTGATGATTGCGTTTAAGAATGAAACAGACTATTGCCTCTGGGTTTTGGCCTCAATGTTCACCTTTATATTTATATATATCTACATTTATTTATATCTCTCTCTCTCTATATATATATATATATATATGTATATATGTATATATATATATATATATATATATATATATATATACAAGTAAAATGTGAATGTTTGTAACATTTAAAAGAGGGTTCAATACAGAGTAGAGTAATATTCTTTATTTTAGGATATAACATCAACAACATGTCAAAAAATCCTACACAAATGCAGTCCTGTTTCAATGCTGTGCAAAAAGCTGGTTAGAAGCACACACAGGTCAAGAAAGGTGAGGCAGGTATTAAAAGTCCAATAGGTTCACTAGGCAAAACAAATCCAAACTTCTCGTCTCGATCTCCAATAAGCCACTCACTTTCCAAAATGAAAAACAAACTCCTGTTAAATGAGTGTTCCATGTTTTTATGCACCTGACCCAGCCAGCACTCAGCCAATGAGTGCCTAGAACCAGCCTATAAAAATGGCTACAAGTGACACCACCACTGCCATCAGCACAAAGTGCTGACTGATTCACCGTCCTTCCGAAGCTTGTTGATTCGCACTCTCCACACTTCTTTGCAAAACATTCATGCCACTCTGGCCCTTTTGTGTCACTGAGGGAAGTCACTGCTACTGATGTGATTCAACGTATCTCATCAGGTGTTAGTAAGTAATTGGTCCAGTTATTTACTAACACCTGATGAGTTGCACTGATTAGCATCGAAACACGACATGTTGTTGATGTAATAAAATAAAGTATATATATATATATATATATATATATATATATATATGTATATATATATATGTAATCGAGTGCTCTGAGTCACTGGCACGTTTTTTTTTTTAAATAAATATGTAAAAATTCACCTCCTTCTCTGCTGGGAGCTGTTAGAAAAATCTCTGACTGATGCCAAATCAGTCAGGTTTCGATCCTGGCTTGAGGCAATTGATGTCTAACAACACTGATACAGCAAAACTGTCTATGGATGACAATATATATATATATATATAAATATATATATATATATATATATATATATGTTTATACATATATGTGTGTGTATATATATATATATATATATATATATAATAGATTTATATATATCTTTAGATTTAAATAAATATACAGTTGTTATGTACTAAACATATGTAGTATATACATTTCTATATATATATATATATATATATATATATATATATATATATAAATTAGAAAATATTGGAATTTATATGTACAGACTGCCTGATATAAAGAGATTGGGATATATATACACTAATAATTTCATATCTGGATCTTAAATGTATCATATAAAAGTATAAAATAATGCAGTATACATATATTCAAATATAAGCATAAAAATATACATATATATATATATATATATATATATATATATATATATATATATATATATATATGTATCTAAGGATTACTGTCTTTAAAAGAACATTGCATGATCATAGTAATATTTATTCCATTAACGATTCCTCTCTTCAAGAAGGTCTTACGAGGACAATGGGGAAAAATGTTCTGTGTTAAGTAGCACCTTAAAAATCTAAAGGGATTTTCCCTGAGAAGACTATGCTAATAATGCAAAAAGCCTGCGATTGCTGACTGCCAAAGACCTCATTATCATCACCTAGGATATGATCAAGAGCTTCTCTTACGGCTTGCACAATTCTTCAAAGTGAAAAATCCCCTTTGAAAAAAAAATATCGTAAAAGCTTCATGCTGTGGTAGCTGCCGCCAAAATCGGTGAGTTTCTCTTTCTTTTTCGAAATCTTTTAGATAAGATGAGAAACTCTTGAGAAAGACATGCAGAGGTAACTTAAACCATTCTTTTGAGGCGTTGGCAATGTGATGAAGTGTCTTGTCAAGTGAATGAGAGTTTGGAAGAAAGAAACTAAAAGTCTTAAAAGAATAATAGAAGCGTCATATTTCCTGACACTTGTTGGAAATTGGTGGGGAGGAGTTAGAGATAGTTATAAATTTTATTTGAATTTTATACAGTTTCTCAAAAAACAATTCTTCAAAACACATCACACACTCATCAAAATGCATAAAACATTCCTGAAAGTGCACCAGACATTACTGAAAAGCCATAAAACATTTCTCAACATTTCCTGAAAAGCATAAAGCACTTTTTAAAAAATTCATCAAATATTAAAATTCACATAATATTTTACCATTATATTACCATTACCATATCAATAGATTTTACCATTATATTACCATTACCATAACAATAGATTTTACCATTATATTACCATTACCATATCAATAGATTTTACCATTATATTACCATATTAACAGATTTTACCATTATATTACCATTAAAATATAAATAGATTTTAGTTGGTAAAAGCCAATACAGTTTCTACAATCTTTTAAATTTTCTGAAAATCTTTTGTTTTATAAAAGATTCAAATCTTAGCATATGACCTTATAACATTGAAAGAACATTCCTTAAAAAACATCAAACATTCTACACAAGGCATTCTTCAAATTGTCTAAGAAATTCTTAAAAATCATTAAAGATTCCTTAAAAAATATCACTAAATTTTGAATAGGACAGATTTTTTTTGAATATGAAACTAAAAAATTTCAGGACATTTTGCTGTTTTTTTTTTCTGTCTCAATTTCTGGAATGAAGTGTTAGCATTTGAACAATTGCCCTCATCTTTGTTGCTATCCCAATGTTTGGGATGCTGGCCTTCCTGAGGTGTCTGCTATAACAGATTTAAACTCAGTGGAACTCAGGACAACCTATAATTTAACTGTATTAAATTAGAACAAGACAAAATATACCTGACAAATCAATGACATGTTACCCACATGGATAAAAATATAAGGGGTTTAAATTCCCTGAAGAATACCTGAATTGACAGACACCTTAAGATAGCTAGTGAGTAAAATGGCTGAAAAGCTGTTTCTAATTCTTTAACAATACAAAAGGAAAAAAATCTTGACGTGAATTCACAGAAACAAATGTGACAAGTATAATTATAATTTTAACTCTGCAATCAATCAAGCTTACATCTCTAAAGAACATGAAACATTTCAATTAAAACTAAATTTAAGTCAATAAATATCTTTAACCAAATTTTTACATAGTATCTTCTTTTATGTACCATCTCCCTTCAGGATGTAGATGATCATGGCTCTCCACTTCTTCCTGTCCATTGTAGCTCTCAATAGGTTTTGTCTTCTTGTTATTTCTCCCAGACCCTGTTCTGCCATCAAACTTGCTTAAGCCTTTTAAGTATGTCACACATTGCTTTCCCTTGTCCCTCTTTCTCTCTATCCGCCCTGCAAGTATCAGATTTTCCAAACCCTCCTTTCTCATTACGTGTCCCAGAAATTTTAGCTGCCTCTTCTTGATGTTAAGTATGTGTTTCCTTTTTGTTTGCCTCCTCTCCAAAACCTCATTATTGCTCACATGCTTGGTCCATGGTATCCTTAGCATCCTTCTGTAGGACCACACCTCTGTTGCCTTGAGTCTCTTCTTCATCTTTGAGGAAACCATCCAACATTTGGTGCCGTAAAGTAGACCTGATATCATGTAGCAGTTCTGTACTCTTTTCTTTGTTACCAACAAAACTCTAAGGTCCAAATTCAGGTCCATAAACTTACTACACATCTACAATTATATATTTATATATATATATATATATATATATATAAATATATATATATATATTTTTATATATATATATATATATATATATATATATATATATATTTATATATATATATATATATATATATATATATATATATATATATAAATATAGGAGTGTGTGTGTGTGTATGTGTGAGAGAGAGAGAGAGAGAGAGAATAAAACAAAATTAAATCTTATCCTACCCAATATTGAGTACTTTTATCCATAAATATGGCATACCTTAAAACTATATTATTACCTTATATATATATATATATATATATATATATATATATATATATATATAGAGAGAGAGAGAGAGAGAGAGAGAGATATCAGACAGTTTATATAATAATCGTTTGTCAATTTTTTCTTGCTAGGGGATTCATTTCTGTATTTTTGGTGTTAAAAGCGTATAGGAAATGTCCATAATTCTTGTTAGGTGTGAAAGCTTTTGACTGGCTTCAGTCATTATCAAGAATAAAAGAAATTAAAGAGATTTTGAATTTCATTTATTTTTTTCCATTCTTGATACTGACTGAAGCCAGTGAAATACTCAGAAGTCTAACAAGGACTAACAGGAACTGCGTACAATTCCTGTAGACCTTTAACATCATGATACAGAAATTAATCCATCAACAAGACAAATTGCTTAAAAGATATTATAGTCATAAGGTGTACATTAGATATAGCAAAATAGATTTATATATATATATATATATATATATATATATATATATATACATATATATATATATATCAGTGGCAACTCTAGGTCATCAATGTTTGTCAGTCTCATTACAATCTTTAACAAAATATAATATTGGTATAACTTAGATGCTAAAATGATTCCTTTACTCTAACTAAAATATATAATTTTTTAAAAATTCTCTGCATGAAATTATATAAAACACATTTTGATATTTTAATACTAATTGTAATAATTCTATAAAAATAAGCATTTATTTTAAAAGAATTTTCCGGACGTATGAAAAAAGAGTGAGAACCAAGTCTTTGATATGTTTGTCTGTTTATTGCTCCTTTTCCATTTTTCATTGTTTTATTGGCTGATTATCAAGTCACGGATGATAGCGTGTCTGTATATATGTCTATATGTTAGTGTATTTATGCATCCCTTTGTGAATTTTTAGTTTAATTTATTGTATGTTTATAAACAGTACTGCTGACTGATATCATATTTTCTCAACACTACCCCAGTCACACTCCTCACCCCAACCCTCCAGTTGACCAGGTAAAGCTGCCACTTTCTTTGATTTTTGCTGAATTTAAGTCGGGTTAAAGTTAATTTGCCATTTCTCAAAAGATATATTCCACTAAAAAACCTTCTATTGTAGGGAATGAATTATTTAAAATGGACAATTGAAAACAATAATTTAAATTTATGCAAATCCAGTTAAAGACTGAACCTAATCATGACTGACAATGGCTGAAGCAGTTTCATTATTTTGGGGTTGGCAATTTAATTATGGGAGAGTGGTTTATCCAGGTTTTGTTGGTCTTTAACCATATATATAAACAGTCATTTCTGATGAAAGATTGGGGTCGATCTGAAATATCATATATATATATAAAAAATATAAATAAATACTTTCTCAAAAAAACGTTCAATTTTTTAAAATTTGCAACTCTTCAGTTGTTTTATATATATTATATACATATTAAGAAAGTATACGTGGCTTCTCATTATGCTATATATATATATATATATATATATATATATATATATATATATAAACATATATATATATATATATATATATATTATTTATTTTAGGATATTAAGTTAGCTGCTCAAAAGTGGAAGAAATATCTTTTATCACATTTTTAACTGTTGTCACAAATTATGTGGTGGATGTTTGGACAAATTAAATTGTTGGATCCACACATTTCATCAGTGTACATGGGTTGAAATCAGGAGAGTTAATTTGCTCGGACACAACGAGGAAATTTTCAGTTTCTTGAAATCATCTCCTATACAATACATGCAGCGTAGTTTGTAGGAAAGTATCTGTTCACTTCTTGCAATGATCTGTCTTTACTGCTTCATGTCTTTGCCAGAGGTTGGGAATCTCCTCTCCCTCAGACCAATGTGGATATCCGCTGTCAGGTTGGCAATCAGCAAGCTCTACCAAATACTGTAATGTAAATATCTGGCCATAAGAAATTGGACTTCATAAAACTGAATCTTACTCACTACTGTAGTATAGAATTCATAAAATGTTTAGTATTCAAGATTAGGTAAACCTGCATATATACTTTTGACTTTTACATGCACAGTTGCTATGAGACAATAGATGTCATTCTTTTACATTTTATTCATATGCAAATATATTTTTGTTTCTGTGTTCCTGTTTTGTACCTATATACATACATACATATATACATATATATATATATATATATGTATATATATATATATAAAATAAATATATAGTTTTAATGTGCTCCTGAACTGGCCCCTGTCCTCGCCAAACTATAAAACTACTGCCTCAACGACTCCTGCTTTCCATCCTGTTGGAAGTTTTCATCTGTTGTACCTGTCTTCAAGAACTCTGAAGACCCTTCTGACCCATCTAACTACTGTCCTATCAGTCTCCTACCACTCTTTGGCAAAGTATTTGAAGCTGTAATCAATGCCGAAGTGGTTAAGCACCTTATATCCCATGATCTGCTCTTCGACAAGCAATATGGTTTCTGCTTTGCCCAATCTACATCTGATGTGTTCATGGCCATAACTGAATTTGTTTACCAAGCACTTCACAATAACAAAGAGACTCATGCCGTGGCTCTAGATATCTCTAAAGCATTTGATAGGGTTTGGCATGCCGACCTCCTTCATAAGCTTCAGGGATACAGTATTTCCGGACAATTATTTGATAATCATTCCTTAAAACCATGTAATGAAGGTTGTCCTTAACGGATTCTCTTCTAGTTCCTTTCTCACAAATGCAGGTGTTCCCCAAGACTCTGTCCTGGGTGCTACATTGTTCCTTATCTTCATTAACGATCTTCCCGATGTCATCAGTAACTAAGTAGGTATCTATGCAGATGACACCACTATTTACTCCTGTCTAAATAGCAAATCTGGTATTGCTGACAAAACTACCCTAGCCATTGGTCACAAAAAGGACCTCCAATCGGTTGTTGACTGGCGCAAGAAATGGCTGGTTAACTTTAATGTCTTAAAAACAAAACTGCTGTCTATTATCCACCACAGAGAACTCTCACTGCCTCCCATTAGAATGTCTGATGCTCAACTCCATGAGAGCACCTCTTTGCAACTGCTTGGTCTCACACTGTCCACTGACCTGAGATGGAACAAATACATTGAATCAATAGCTTCCTCTACCTCAAGAAAAGATGGTTCTCTGTGTTGCGCCAGAAAGTTTTTCTTGCCTGAGTCCACGACTGGGAGTTTCATGCTAACATGCAATCTTCAGGTGTGAAATACAGACTAAGCATCAGAGCATTATGAAATCCACATTCTTTTAGTGATTATTTAAAATTTTCTGTTAAGACTTTTCTTATTTTATTATTGCTGCCTAAAATATTATAATTAATTATTTATAATTTATATTGTTCCAATTCTTAAGTTCAAAAGACAAAGAATTAGAAAATAAAAATTAATAATTATTTTAGATAATTAAAAAAAAATTATGCAAATACATTATGTATCAAGGGGGATAACTCTCTTTTTTTGCATAGAATATCATTGTTATAACATAAAGTAATGTCTTATGGAATAAACTTAACACTCACAATGTGAATAAAATAATAGATTAAGACTATATATCTAATGTGTTTGGAATCTAGCCTCATACTTATAAAACTGAAATTACATATATACACATTATAAATTGAGTATGATAATATGGAATTATATATGTGTATATATATATAAAAAATGTTATTAAAGATGGGTTCTATGAATATTAATAAGGGTTACATATTATATTAATATTTGTAAAATCTATTTTGAAATCTATTTTAATCAGGGACAATGTGTTTGAGCAGATGTTTGGTTTTAGGGATAAATGTGGCGATCAATTCACTTCTTGTGTTCAGCAAGTTAGGTTTATTTAAGTGTTTTAATATAAGTTTCTCCAACAAACACAAGTTGCTAAACCATACAATGGAAAGGAAGACAGAAAAAAACTACAGCCAAATCAAAAAAGAGGCGTTAGCAATAAATTTTGTCATGAAAAAATTTCACAAATTTATACATGGAAGGAGTTTTCATTTACGGACAGACTAAAGGCATC
This sequence comes from Acanthosepion esculentum, assembly GCA_964036315.1. Taxonomy (NCBI): domain Eukaryota; kingdom Metazoa; phylum Mollusca; class Cephalopoda; order Sepiida; family Sepiidae; genus Acanthosepion; species Acanthosepion esculentum. Next base: position 24,106,400 of record OZ038491.1, read on the forward strand.
TATTATCAATTTTGAAGAAAAGAATTCGCATGCGTACAGCAAATAGACTACAATGGTGTGGTACCATCTTATTAAATTATAATTTCAGGATGGAATACCAACCATCTAAAAAATTAGGACATGCAGATGGTTTACCAAGGATGATACAAAGAAACTGTTTGACGACACTGTTATTGCAGCATTAAAAAGTGACATAGAAAGTAAAAATATATTATGCAATGTAGTACGCAAACTACCAGTTACCATGGAAGAAATAAAAGTAAAAGCAGAACAAGACATGTTTATTTTGAAAATAAAATAAAACTAAAATAAAGTAAGATAGATAGATAGATAGATAGATATGAAGAGACTGGGATAGATAGATAGATCGATAGATAGATCGATAGATAGATAGATAGATAGATAATGAAGAGACTGGGATAGATAGATATATAGATAGATAGATAGATAGATAGATAAATAGATAATGAAGAGACTGAGATAGATAGATAGATAATGAAGAGACTGAGATAGATAGATAGATAGACAGACAGATAGATAGATAGATAGATAGATATGAAGAGACTGAGATAGATAGATAGATAGATAATGAAGAGACTGAGATAGATAGATAGATAATGAAGAGACTGAGATAGATAGATAGATAGATAGATAATGAAGAGACTGAGATAGATAGATAGATAGATAGATAGATAGATAGATAGATAGATAGATGATTTTTAGAACACAATCCAGACTTGAACGCTTACTCACTCTGTGATGGAGTACTGATGTTTGCACAAAGAGCAGTAATACTTAGCACATTACAAAAGCGGATATTGAATGAATTTCATAGGACATCCAGGAATTTCAAGGATGAAATCTCTTATGAGAAGCTTTGTATACTTGACCAAAATGGATCAGGATATTGAAAAATTAGTAAAAGCCTGCAAAGGTTGTGCTCTGGAAGCAAAATCACCTACCATGAAATTACAACCTTAGCCAAAGACAGATACTCTGTGGTCAAGACTGCACATATATTTCGTAGGTCCAATAAATGGGTCCCTTTGTGGTCGTGGATAGCTTTACTAAGTGGCCTGAAATTTGTAAGTGCAAAAAAACAATTTCCACAGTTACAGTCAATATTTTACACAAACTATTTGCAAGATATGGCATTATGGATGTTGTAATCTTGGATAACGGTACACAATTCACTGTTTACGAATTTAAAGAATTTCGCAAAATGTTTTTGATTGAACATATTACTACCTGCTGTATCACCCAAGATCAAACGGACAACCTGAACGGTTTTGGGGTACTTTGAAGAGAGCTTTGAAAAAAGCAAGTAATGAAAAAGTGAGTGAAGAGGCACTATAAAAATTCTTGAGAACATACCAGATAACTCTGAATCCCAATACACTGAGATGCATATCACCGGCAGAATTGATGTTCACAAGAAAAATTAAATTGGTGTCCGACAAGTTGTTACCAAAAAGGAATAGGAACAGATAGCAAAAAGGACACAAAACTTTTCAAAATTGTCGAAAAAGTGTTTTTCAGAATAGATAAAAATGGAAACGAAATGTAGGAAGATGGCGTAATAAGGTCACAAATTGGAAAAATGATATATATGGTGAAAAGGAAAAAAAATGGGAACACAAATTCGAATCAGTTAAAGAAAAGGTTTACTGAAGAAAGACCCACAAGAAAGGAAGAACCTATGCAAGTACTGTGTGATATTATTGACATACCAACACCCAAAGAATTCATTGAATGTACAAGGATGATTACCAAAAAAAGGAAATGTACGGAAAAACTAGAGGTTGACCCAACTGAAAGAAATACTAAGTTCAGTACATTAGTGAACATGCCAGAAAGATTGGGGGAGGGGGTGAATACTAAGAAATAAAATAAAATATTTACTAGTGAAAAAATAAAAAATCTCAAAAGGGGGCATGTTGTGGAGTAAATAAGACACACTTGATAACACAAATGACTCAGGCAAGATGCCTTAAATAAAGAATTCAAAGTGAGTCAGTAGAAGTCTGTCAGAAAGAATTTCTAAGGATGTCATGCCGAGTGCCTAAGTGGGACATAATATTATAACCACTAGAATTGAGTTATAACAAAAACATGACAATCTGTTCACATCTATTTTCTGCATATACTGCTGGAGCCCCTGCTGTTATATGGTCTGGAGCCCCTGCTGTTTGCCTCAGGGTTCTTGATAAGATCCAGAGACGGATATGCAATGTAATTGGCCCTGATCTGTCATCTCGTCTGCAGTCGCTCTCTCACAGACGCGACGTTGCCTCGCTCTGTCTTTTTTACAAATACTTTCATGGTAATTGCTCCGATGAGCTGCTTTCGCTGGTTCCTAGGCCTCATGAATTTAAACGTCCTACGAGGCTTCATGTCTCGCACATCTCGCCTGTGGAACTTTCTTTCTTATTCCTGTTTCCCTGACAAATACAATCTCCAACTATTTAAGTGTAAAGTCAAACGACATCTCCAGTTGCCTTGATCTATCCACTTCCCTTCTCCACATCCTTTCATTCCTATCTGCTCTCACTCCATATCTTCTGTAACCCCCTTGCCTTGATTGATCCACTATCTTTCTCCACATCCTCTCCTTTACCACTCCTATCTGCTCTTCCTCCAAACCTTCTGTAACTCCTTGCGTGCTAGTGGCTTCCAGCCTTGCTTGGGGTGATAAGCTTAAAAAAAAAAAGTGAGTGACTTGTATAGACAGATACTATTCATGTGCATTTTAGAAATTAAGAATTATTATTAGACAATGAGTCAGTCAGATTAGCATCCTGCTTGTTGATATCACAATGTTTCTTTGAGACAAGGAAATTATATAAATGAATCCTCAAGGTAAAAATAAATATTCTCCAAAGGTTAGTATATTTAACAAGGTAACAAGATCTTAGTGTAAAATGGCTTATATATGTCACAATAGAGAGATCTAATTAAAGAAAAAAGTTATATAACTGAATATAAAGAAAGAACAACTGTATTTGTGTCATGTAAAACTCTTCCAGTTTTGCATTTAATAGCATCAACAAATACATCCACAAGGAATAGTTCAGAGATCATTTTGAAGCATTCTGGAGAAAAAAAAATGTTTGGTCAAATCTGATATCTTTTTGGACCAATGGGGTTGAGAGCTAATTGTTAAAATAGTTGCTCAAATTATATATTATCATAATTTTAACTTTAAACTGAAACATGATTGAGAAATTTTACTTTTCCAAATTAAGGTAACCTTGACAAATAATACGCATAATATGAGGTGGGATTAAATACATGAATTTGAATTATTTTCCATGTTGATATACATGAATATAAACAGCCACTGCCAGAATTTCAACTTGGTTTGCTGACTGTATTTTCCATACTGATAATTGTTACATTACTTCATACCTCCATTTAGTACATATATAGAAAGCAGGGAGAGGTGGATTCATGCCTTTCCCAAGTCAGAATTTGAACTTGGTTTACTGATTCTGTTTTCCATACTGATAATTGTTACACTACTACACACCTCCATTTAGTACATATACAGAAAACAGGGAGAGGAGGATTCATGCCTTTCCAATGGTATTAATGATAAGTAAACATAAACAGCCTCTGCAAGAATTTGAACTAGGCTTGCTGATTCACTTTTACATATGGATAATTGTTATACTACCGTACACTTCAGTTTAGTACATATATAGAATACAGGGATAGGTGGATTCATGCCTTTGCCAAGGGCTTTAATGCTTAATAAACATAAACAGCCTCTACAAGAATTTGAATTTGGTTTACTGATTGTGTTTTCCATGATGATAATTGTTATAAATCACACTACCATTTACTACATATATAGATTTCAGGGAGAGGTGGATTCATGCCTTTCCCAAGTTTACATATCCAGTCTTTGAGTCTGATTTCCACTGTGTTTTGTATTCTTGAATAACACTAAGCTTATATATATATATATATATATATATGTCTTTTGAAGAGAAATGTAGCATATTCATCTTGCAAGCCATTGGTAGTGAATTTGATATTTATAGGTGCTCCTGTACCGTATTGTTTTGACAGACTTGAATAACCTTATCATCTCCACATAGGGAGCAAGTAAATTGGTGCATGGCAAAGTTTTAGCATTTTATAGTTTCCAAAGTACGTTCCCAAGAAACTCTAGAAAAGCCATAGTTTTAAAGCTTCTTGTCTCTTCCCATGGATGCCATGGCCAAAAGGTTTACACTGGCACACACCTTGTTACAGATCAAAGGCCTCAACCAAAAATTTCCTCCAACTTCATCGTTTTTTCTTCAGTTCTTAAAAAATAGCTAAATAAAATAAAAAAGAAACGTTCTTGTGAACCTTTTGAATTGGCTTCTGGCTCAACTCTGGTAAACGTTTCTGATTTCAGAGTGCACTGACTGCAAGACATAGGATGTGAAACTTATTAGTATACATTGCCAACTGTTTTTATACATACATACATACCTATATATTTGTACACATACACACACACACACATATATGTATAACTTTCTTATAAATTGTATTTTATATAAGTGCAGTTTAAATATTTATATTAATGATTATTTATATGTGCAAATGTGAACATAGAAATATAACTACATAAGAAAAAATATATATATACATAGGGGGCATTGTGGAGTAATGGATAGCAGCTCAGATTGAGGAATCGAAGAGCCAAATTCGAATTCCAGTTGGATACATTACACTCACTTTCATGCTAATACCCTTGGGAAAGGTATGAATCCTCTTCTTCTCCCCCAGCTATGGGGTAAACAGCAGGAAGAACTGGGTTCTATAACCTTGGGTTTCTATAACCAGTCTAGGAGAAAGAAAAACTCTGAATTCAAAACTGGCCTGCAGAGGGTTGGGCTCTGTCAGACTATCTTGCCCAAGAAACACCACTTCCACTTGCAGTGAACATGGTACCCCTATGAACCTACAGGTCATCGGATAAAAAAACAATTATATATATTGTGTGTATTTTGACAGTATTTTTTCATTGAGGCCAGTTTCATTGGATAGTTTAGACAAGTTTTGTCTGCTTATTTTAAATGGGATCTGTTCATATTCTCAGATGAGTTTTCTGGTGTCGGTATTAAAAGAAGAGAGGTTTGAATAACACAATATGTATCAACCCAGTAATTTTCTCTCATTTTTTATTACCAACATCAGAAAGCTCCTCCAAGAATATGAACAGATCCCATTGAAAATAAGCAGACAAAACTCATCTAAACTATTCAACAAAACCTGCTTCACTATATAAAAATATAGTTCAATGGTATTATATATCTAAGGGGGGTTACTGAGGTAAACACTGGGTGGTGACAACTTGTTTCATGCTTGAATGCACTCTTCAGGCCATGACTATCATGTAACAGACTGTTGCCACTCAGTATTGACCTCAGTGTCCACTTCAATATATATATATACATATATATATATATATATACATATATATATATATATATATATATATATATATATATATACAGTGTAACCCAGATATAAGTGAGTCGTCAGGACCGGAGAATAAGTCTCTTATATCCGGGTTTCTCTTATATCCGGGTTTGGTCTATTATATATATATTAACACAGGCTCTAATTTGGGACCAGAGAAAATCTATCTTATATCAGGGTTTCTCTTATATCCGGGTTACACTGATATATATATATATATATATATATATATATATATATATATATATATATAAATAATTGCATATTTGGGTAGTAATCCCTCTTTTATACAGGTTTCATTAAAAACAACTGACAAGATACTGTGGATAAGTTTTTTATTTAATTTTTCTTGTGTTCTTATAATATTTTTTCTTTTCTGGACATAAATTATATAGAAATTGTCTGAATGTTTTGCATACAGAGAAAAAGATATTTTGGGATCTGAAGTTGTAGATCTAATGAGTGTTGTGACATAAACAAAGATTGCTGTGACATAAACAAAGAGTGCTGTGACATAAACAAAGATTGCTGTGACATAAACAAAGAGTGCTGTGACATAAACAAAGAGTGCTGTGACATAAACAAAGAGTGCTGTGACATAAGTGAGGTGTGACGTGTATTTTTTTAGTCACATTTAAGGATGCAAGGTGTGAAGTTATAATTGTTTTTATTTATGGGTGTGATTGTATTTGTTGTCTGAATATTGATCAAGGGATCATAAGTCTATTTTTACTATTGGATTTTATTGGTATCTGGTATTTGTTTGTTTGTAGCCGTCTAATGTTTCTATGATCCTTATGCTACTTATTAATGTGTTGTCTGATGGTGCTATATAGTCATGTGACCGAGTGCTTAGAACGTTCACCTTCTGACCATGAGACCCAGCTTTGAACCACGCCATGGTCGATTTGTCAGGAAAGTGACTTCTTGATGTTATTGGTCTGGGGAGGTGATCCCAGAGTGCGGCTCCTTTGGAAAGTGACTGAAAACCATACCACAGGTTGACCCAAACCTTGTGAGTGAAATGTACAGACGGAACCATTGAGAGCCATCGGTGAGTGTGCTAGCATGAAGTCACGAGTCATCGTGACCGAAGGTTTATGCTTGCTGGCCTTGTTCACACTGATGGTCACGCTAGATAACTTGCTCTCTCCCAGAAACTATAACTAAGGTCTGCTCAGCATAGTTGCAGTATAAACCACAGGTGGGCTCTGTGGATGTTGATCAAGCATAAATGTGCCTGACCAGGTGTCTGCAGTGCGGATTAGCTCGCCGTCTTAGAAGACGGGCATCCTCACATACGAGTGGCTGCACCATTTAGATTTTAATTTTTTGATGGCGCTTTGGTTTGATAGGTGGCAAGCAAACTGAGTGTGATTGTAGTATTTCCTGTATAACATGTTTTGTGTATTTTATTTACTGAGTGAGCAAGAATATTCCTGCACAACATTGTCTTATTTAGGGAGTTGCATGTTTGGGATATATCATTTTTAATAACTAATTTTTTCTAGTAAATTATAAACCTAATGTATTTATTTTTATCAACTCGTTTTATACATCTATATGTATGACATGCATATTGTTGTTGAGTTTTTTATTTTTAATTGCGGTGATTTAAATTTGGTAATATATGTTAATAGCATTATTGACAATATCATATTTATCACAGTAGTTTTTATAATTAAGATTGTTGTTGTTGTTGTTTAAATGAAATTTGATTTGCTTGTTGACTATATAATTAGGGTGGCCATCATTGATAAATGTTTGTTTTATATTATTTAATTCTTTAAGGAAAATTATTTTAGAAGAGGAAATGAGTTTAGATCTTTGGATTTGGTTATTAATGGCAGTGGTTTTATATTTTGCATGGCATTCACTGTTGTTTAGAAGGCAAGAGTTAAAATTAGTAGATCTTTTGTATGGAGATGTGTTATGATGTTGGTTTGGGGTTTGTAGAGACAAACGACAAATAACACGTAACAATAAAAAGGGTTTTATTGGTTGGTAAAAGGTACAGATATCGCCTGAGTAGTCTATAACTAGCTCAGCCAAGAACTTTCTCTCTTCTGTCTCTCGACGTGCCACTATATAAAGTCTTTGCTAGCAGACAAGTTCATCTTCAAGAGGGGTGGTAGGTTTCCGACACAACAAGATGTAATAAAATTATTGCTGTTATAGACAATGAGAATATCTCGAAATGCAATTTTTTTACTGTTATTTAGTTTACAAGTTAACTTTTAATTGGAATTTTTTCCCAAATTTTTAAAAATCTCTATAATGTCATTAATGGATTTGGCTTGGATGAAGATGACATCAATATCTCTGGTGCAAATGGTGGGTATATTTATTTTATTGAATATTTTGTTTTCTAAATTGGCCATAGAAAAGTGAAAATAAAGGGCTGAGTGGGCTGCCCATAGCAACGCCATCAGTGTGGCTACAAATATTACCAAGGTGATCATGGAGAGGGGGGCTTGTGTTGTGGGCACTAATAAAAGTTGGGTTTTTTTTTAATTATCATGGGATTCATTTTCAGAGGCAGCAAAGGAGAATGGTGATAAATGGTATTTAAATTAATGCCAATTGTTTTGTGGACTGGAATGTCAGTGAACAAATTTAAAATTTCTAAGGCTTGATAGCGGGAAGAATTAGTAATGATTCATTAGTAAAACTCATTCTAGGTAGGTAAGTACAGTACAATTGGCTTAAAGTTTTTGATAATTGATATATAGGTTTAGGAAATTGTGATATTTTAGGTCAGAGTGGATTGCCTGATTTGTGGATTTTAGCATTCCCATATAAATAAGCAAATGGCAGTCTCAGTGGGTTTTTGAATTTTTAATGATTTGATTTCATCCTTATTCATAGTTATTAGTTGATTTGTGCAAGTTTTGGGCTGGAAACTTTTGCTTCTCTGTAATTCTTTAGATTTTATGGTATCACCTGGTATTGACTAATTGTCACTTATTAAGTTAAAATTGTAGCAAGATTGGTTTCAATGAAAGATAAGTACATTCAAAGTGTTATTATGCAGTATAACTCCATGATGGTCATGATGGTCATAGTCTTCCTAGAGCTTTTACAAATATACATCACTGGACATCTTGTACAATTTATTTTATATATTCTTGCTTCTGTCATGTTGCTATTTTTTTTTTTTGGTTGCTGTATCTCTGATTGGTCTTGAAATGAGATATGGAGAAAACTTTCTCCATATCTCGTTCTTTGGTGAAGCTTTAATAAAAGTGAAAAATGTTAGATTTAGAAAGAGTTCCTATTTGTTTTTTATCTTGTCATATATATATATATATATATATATATATATATATATATATATATATATATATATATATTCAGGCATGTGCTGTTGAAAACTACAGAACTTTACCATTTGATGAACTATTTTTCATTTTTTTCGTGCTTTCTCGCAAGTTTTTTTAGTATTTGGGTCTAAGTTGCTGAAATAGGGACCCTAGTTGATGGTTTTTGCCGAGCGCTTTTGGTTATTGTCAACTGTCCTCATAGTAATATCCAACAATATTGTTGGGTTAGTTCATTATTAGTAAGGAGGGGTTGATGTTTAGTATTTGGAGGATTAGTTATTAAATATGTTTAAGATAATTATGCCAGTATTAAATTTATTTAGGTTGTTTTTTTGTTTTTTGATTAGGATGGCTTCCAGAATTTCTAGTTGTTTTTGCAATTGTTTTTAAAGCGGATTTTTGTGTTGTCAATTAATTGATAGTTAAGATTTTTCTTATGCTCGATGATTTGAATTGGTTACTAGTGGTGCTGTGTATGTGTTATGGTCCACATGTGATTCTTATAATATGTGCATTTAATAGGCCGGCTTATGAAATTTGAAGAATGAAAAGACAAAAAATCAATTTAAAAGCTTTGTTTTCATGTGCTTCAATTTAGTCCAAACACCTACTAATATATATATATATATATATATATATATATATATATATATATTGGCTCCTGAAAATTAATTTCAGTTGAGCTCTGTGGGAATGAAGCATGGGTTTGTAAACAGTGACTATTAAAGCTAATATAGCATGACTCTTCGGCAGAATTGAGTCACTGTGTATTTATCTAAATCTAAAAATAAATACGCTAAAATTCACCTTCATCCCTGCCATGCGCCGACAGCTTAGTGGTAGAATTTCTGACTGACGCCAAAAATCAGTCGGGTTTCGATCCTAGCTAGAGGCAACCGGACGTCTAGTCACACTGAAGAGCTGTGATACAGTGAAACAGTCTGTCTGTGGATGACAATTATATATATATATATATATATATATATATATATTTTTGAATTGGACAAGGTCCAACAATTTATTTAAAGACATTTTATGATATGTTTAACGGTCTTTTTATAGATACAAGTATTTAAGCAAATGCTCTGTTTTATAATAAACAGTATTAAATAACATTAAATAAATTAAATGTCCGAGAAATTCAGGCCGGTAAATGTTATTTAATACTGTTTATTATAAAACAGAGCATTTGCTTAAATACTTGTATCTATAAAAAGAACGTTAAACATATCATAAAATGTCTTTAATATATATATATATATATATATATATATATATATATATATAGTCATCACTATACAAGCCTGTTTTGCTGTATCACAGCGAAACAGTTTGGCTAGACCTCTGATTGTTTCAAGCTGTGATTGAAACTTGACCAATTTGGCATCAGTCAAAGATTCTGCCCCTAAGCTATCCCTGCACAGTGAAGAAAGGGAAATTTTTACATATTATATGTGATGTATACAAACGCCAGTAACCAAGAGTGCTCAATTCGTAATTGAAGAGCAATGTGTTAATTTAACAAAACTTGTTTATATATATATATATATATATATATATATATATATATATATATATATATCTCCGATGCGATGAGAACGAAAGTAATATATAAATTATGTATCATTGAACTCTTAAATAATAACCAATTATTAAACCAAAGATATGAGACTACCATTTTCTGTAGACATACTAAGGATTTAACACTACAATCTTGCTAAATTCTCAATCCCATAACTATGAACCTTATATATACACAAAAAATGCTCTTTCGATTACAAAATAAATAGTGATAACCCAAACATAAAGAAATGCATTCCAACTTTAGAAATCTTATAGAAAAACATAAAAATAACTACTCCTAATAATTATAAAAGATAACTCGAAAATCTTTTTACCTACTCAAATGTAATATTATCCCCTATCGCTATCTTCCCTCCCCTAGCTCTCAAACTTAGGACGCTTGTGAGTTAACGTACCTAAACTTTGACCGATGTTTATCATCGAGAAAATGTCCACACTCCATTCAACATTAACTACCCGGTCCACCCAACACCAAACTGCTGGCAACAACTACTATTGTTTCACTTAGATACTCTAGGTATATTTTGTAAGTACATTTTTCTTCTCAAAAAATGGAAAAAGGAAGTGACGTTTTACATCTGGGCTTGCCTACAAACAGGATCGTTCATAACCATTTCCAACCCTCACCCATAGATGTGCAGTTAAAATGCACTGAAACCAAGTTGCATCTTTGTTGTGAGTAAAATGGTTTTGTCTATATGATAAAATTATAATAAATAAATAATATATATATATATGTATATATATATATATAACAAGTTTTGTTAAATTCAGCAAAAAAGGTATGTCTGTTTAAAGTTTTATTGCATTCTCACCTGATAGACAAAGAAATGCTAATTGTTTTTTCAAAGAATAATTACAGGTGATAGAAAAGGAATGGATTATGAAGAATTGTTTATAACAGGTTTCAATTAAAAAATTTGGAAATTGTGTTATATATTTAGCAACAAATATGGAGTGAAAAAGGCTGTGGGTAAAATGAAATGTGCCACCATTAACCAATCCAAAAGCCAGTCTGTATCCAAACGATTGTGTTGCCGTGTATTCATGAACTCCTTTTGCAAAATCTGACTTCAGATGAGCACTGTTCCCAGCTGGACTTATTAAAGGCAGTAGTCAGTGAAAAGGTTGGAAGGATGTTGTTTTCCATCAAGATAATGTGTCAGACGTCATGTCTATTTGCAGACCAGGTTAGAATTGATGCATCTTGACTGGGATGTCCAATTACACCTGTCATACTCACCTGACCTTTCACCTTTGGATTAATATGTATTTCTCTCCCTAAAAAATTCTCTGAATGGGAAAAGCTTCAATACTCTGGAGACCTGTAAAAACCACTTAGATCATCCAGAAAGATAAGTTCGGAGATGAGGTGATCATAAAGCAACCTCAAAGATTGTGAAAAATAATAAAAGAAAATGGTATGGATGTGTTTGAAGAAATCTATGCATAAATATCAAAATATTGTCTTTGAAATTCACTGACAAAACATCGCAAATGTTTCTCCCACCCCAATACCTACATATATCCATGTATGTAAGCGTATGTGTTTATATTTACACATGAATTAATCTATATTTAACAATTTACATATGTACATATATATGAAGTGTTTGTGTACAAGTTTAACAAACTATAAATGAATACATAAGTACAATTAAATGTAATAATAATAATCAACTACAAATAATTTAATAATAATTAATAAGTAATAAGTAAAAAGTTAACAAACACTAAAATAATTACAAATAACCACATTCAGAATTTATTTCTATTGAATAGCTCTAGACTAATTTGAATACAATAGACTTTACTACCCATAATGGTCGTACCATCTTTTTTTTAATGTACCTTGTGTCCTAGAATATTTATATATGCTGAATAATCTATGTACATACATACATACATACATACATACATACATACATACATACATACATTATTCAGCATATATAAATATTCTAGGACAGAAGGTACATTAAAAAAAAGATGGTACAACCACAGGTCTTCTTTTAAATTGGAGAGCCATAGGCATTGTACCAAGTTAGCAAATCATTTGTGGGAGATAAGAAAAATGTAATTGAAGCCTGGTGTTAGATGGAGCATTTTGAGAAGTCTTGCAATTTTAATAGAAGTGTTTGAAAGAGCTGGCCATTTTGACATACCCAGACAGAGTTGAACGAACATGATGTTCAAATGCAGACACTTTAATAAATACACTGTGGCTAAATACAAACCCAGATGAGGATGTATAGGACAAAGCTTGTTTTTTTTCTCACTTCTGGTTCTACTTACTCTAGCCTCACACCCTTCTCTCTTGGTGATTTTACTTTATGGCGTTAGGTTAGGTTATATGAATGGGAAAATATATAGGGCTACAAAAATAATTATTTACAAAAAATCACCTGATAAGACCATAGAAACCCAGGTTGTGTTAATGGTGAAGGTTTCAATCTTTTAACAATATTATTATTATCCACTCTACACATTCAATTTTTAGAATTGTGCAGTGAGAAATTTCTTAAAATATCCATTCTCTGGTCAGACTCCAGTCTGGCCAAATACTTTTATATTCTCATAAATTTTATATATATATATAAAATTATAAAAAAGTTATTGACTAAAGTTGAATTGTTAAATTAGAAGAGGAAAATATAGTATTAAAAAGCTTTTAAATTTTGGAAAAATTAGGAGATCAACCATTCAGAGGATACTAAAAGGTTGAAACCAAGGTAGCATGATCAGCTGATCTCCTAATTTTTTTCAAATATATATATATATATGTATATATATTTTGTTTTTTTTCAAATACATATATATATATATGAAGTGGATAGTGTTAAGAAACAAAATTATAAAAATAACCCCAAAACTGCACCCAGATCCATAATCATTTCCACTCAATAGCTCCTAAAATAATTTGAAGCATAACTATTACTACCCAACCAAATAACTGTTAGAATAATACAATAGGCCTACCCATAATGCATCACTGAGTAATATATATAAATAGTTGAGAAAAAACACAATGCACCTGGTTTGACAATTGCATTTAAGCATGAAACAGACAATCCACTTTTATATTTATATACATTTTAGCCATGATATTGAGCACTTTAACCCATAAATATGACATACCTGAAAATTATATATATATATATATATATATATATGTGTGTGTGTGTGTCCGAGTGCATGTGTGAGTATTGGTTCATCTTTGTTTATGTAGAGAAACGCATAGCCACAATACCATATAAATATGTATCCACACATACGCACACACACACACACACACACTTATATATATATATATATATATATATATATATATATATATATCTGCATGTCTATATACAAATCTATATGTGTGTGTGTGTGTGTGTATCATTCATAGCTAAGGTAGGTTTGTGTTTAGGGATGGGCGGTAGATTTCAAATCAATGCTGTCAAAGGAAACATAAAAATATGAGTGATGAAACAACGATGTATATTTTTAAAAAAAATTAACATTATAAAATATTTCTTGATTTCCCTCTTGCCAATAAGGAAGGAAAAAAAAATTGTGAATCTCTTTACAAAGGGTCGCAAAACATCATAAATCAACATGACTGACAGAAGCCTTTTTTGGATTAAGAATAAAAATAATACCTCCATAAAAAAAAAATATACCCCCACATGCCATCAAATAGCACTTGTAAGTTTTTTATCTTCATAGCAAGGCAGTCATGTAGAATTGGACGATTCAAAAGTAATTAAAAACAGATTCCAGAAATTCGCTCAAATTCTATTTATCATAAATTGTACAATGATATGCGTCTTTTCTTCTTCTTCTTTACTCGTATACAACTTTAGCCATTATTCTTTTGTACTGCCTGTCATCGCTATTTTGTTTTATCATCTACGTAAATATAAGTATTATACAAATCCAGAATATAAGTATAACACAGATTAAACTGCATTTAGATTAAGTTTAATATAATTACATATATAGATATAATATACAAGATCTTTTTTCATACTCACATTCACCCAATACAAGGCTCATGGGTCATTCAAAGTAGAGGGGATAACCGATCAAGGTTGTTCTGTGAGCATAAGACGAGGAAGTAAAAAGTGCAGGCTATGAAAATATGTCGAGAAGATAATGATTAACATTAGGCTTATAGTGATTATGGAAGCATCCCCTTGGGAGTCTGTTCCACAAAGTGACTCTTCTAAAATCTATTTCTCTTTTATTACTGTTGCTTAAATGGGTCTCTATTACTAAGACGTCGCTCGTACAATTCAAGATACCTCTAGTTCAATCTGTTGTTCTTGCTTTCCAAACACTTCAAAATGTCAAATCTGACTCTCCTTCTCATTGCTCCAGCCCTCTTTTATCAGGCCAACACTGCGGTCAACCAACCAATCAGAGTTCCTCGCTTTTATTCTCAGTTACCCAGGCAAATTGCCTCCTCCAGTTCAACCAATCAGCACACGACTTGCTATTGGTGGAAGCATGCCAAACTGTACAAAAACCCTCGTTACTGCACATACTGCTGAAATCACTAGACAGGAGAGTAATGCCATTTCCAAGGAGCAAACTTTCTGATGCCACATACCGCATGTTGAAGTAAGACCCTTATTTTCCTTTGCACCAGATACAAGCCACTCTGGCTCACTTGCTTCTATGGGACTGTTCGCCACAATTACATAATATCGCCAGACCTTATTACATTTTGTCCAAGCGCTTGAGTTGTTAATAAATTCTAAGTTCTCATTGAAACTTACTATGCTTTGCTTTATTGAAAATATTATATAGTTTAATGAATTGCCTCCCTTTGTAGGGGTCATTATCATCGGCCTCTGGTTTGGGCTGAAAGCTGCCTATCATGGCTCTTTTTTCCTGGGCCACCAACAAGTCAACACAGACTAATTTAGCTCTGTAAAACTCAACCAGCAGCCACATGGTGTCCGAAAATGGAGCGGCCAAAAATACAACATAGGAATGAGATTGTCCCAACAGTTGCAGCAAAGCATCCGAAAACTGAATCCCTCTTCGACCTGAAGACGAATATATTCCGAGGTTGCAACAAAAATGAGAAGAACAGTTAACCAAAAAAACTTTACTGCCACAAGTTAAGTCCTCGCAAAAACCACTGTTTTTTTAAATGATTTTTAAACCCAATTTTTCTATCATCCATTTTCTCTCTTCCTCTTTCTGATATAAAGCCTTTCTTTTTTTCCACTCAAGTTTGGTGTTGTCCTGTTTTCTCTCGCTGTGTCGCGTCAATGCTCTTTTTACCCTTATTTTCTATAGAGAACAAATTGTTAGTCACATAAATTCAAAGGGTACAAAAACTCACATAGCTTAGTCTGTTAATAATTTTAAAAAGATAGACTAATGAAATTTCTATAGGGGCTAACAAATAAAATGTTGTCATTGGTTTTGCATATTTCTGAAATTACTGACAAGAGATGATTATTAGAAGTACATTAAATATATATTTAAATATAATCACATTAATAGTTAAATGAAAATAAGTGTGGCTAGATAGAAAGTGTTGGGTTATCTCCTCCTGATTTTCAAAACCGCTACTAGGGGACACTTTCCTGACTATAAATACTTGGCAATAATTTTTATCACTTTTTTTGCTTATAGATCAGTGTGTAAATCTCTCATAGAGAATGCACTTCCCTTTGGGAAATGCATGAACAATACATACATACATACACACATGCATACATATGCACATTCACTCACTACACATACTTTGGACCATTAGGTTTTCAGATTCATTTCTTACTCACATTATTGTCTTTGTCCCTTGTAACCCCTTTGTTGTTAATTATCATTTTTTTGTATATATATATATATATATATATATATATATATTGGTTTTTGACATTTCTTTCCTTTTATTTATGTGGATTCATATCCCAAGTCTGCCATGTTTGTAGTGGGCATTTCAGGAGACACATGCGTATCTGTCAGTGCATACACTGACAGACACATGTGTATCTGTCAGTGCATACACCAACCTGCAACAAAAGAAAGAAAGAGTGTAGAAATAGAAAAAGTGAAGAAATATTAAAAAAGAAAGAAATATACCTTTTATTTTTACAATAAGGTTAATCCTGTACAAGCCACTCAAAGCAGAGTGTAACGTTAAGGGGTAGTTTATATGGATAGGTGGAGTAGTTTATGTGGACAGGAGGGTAAGATGATGGTTAAAATTTGATGTAAACACATTCAGATTGTAGTGATCAAGAAAATATCCCCTTGAGAGTCTGTTCCACAGGGCAGGGGTTTGCAGGAAGAAGCTGTTTGAGTGGAACTTACCTCTCACCAATGGAATACGGAGGGAATGTGGGTGGTTTGTTACTATGTAAGTGGCATGAAGGATCCTAGCCATGAAGATTAGACCTGACGAAACCAATGAATATGGTTTGTCCAAGCGCTTTCCCTGGAAAGAGGGATAGGGCGTGTAAGATACTCTCTGCATCCCCCCACCAAGCACCCAGAGAGGATTTTAGACTGGAAAGTGAGGTCCAGGCTGCAGCTGCCCAATTATGGCTGCAACAGTACTTCATTTTGGGGCTGATCTGGCCCTTGTGAAGGTAGATGAGAGCATGAGGAGTCAGGTACTTACTGGAATGGTGCAGGGAGCTGATCATAATGAAGAATGAGTGGAAAGAGAAAAAGTGAAGAAAGAAAGAGTGTGGAAATATAAAAAAAATAAAGAAAATAAGAAAAAAAGAAAATGTATGAAAATAGGAAAAATGAAGAAATATTAAGAAAGAAAGAAAGAAAGAAAGAAAGAATAGAGAAAAGGAAGAGACAATGGGGAGTGGGGAAGGAAGAAAGAGTAAGGTAATAGAAAGAAAGAAAGAACGAGTAGGGTAATAGAAAGAAAGAAAGAAAGAGTAGGGAAATAGAAAGAAAGAATAGAGAAAAGAAGGAAACAATGGGGAGTGGGGAAGGAAGAAAGAGTAGGAAAATAGAAAGAAAGAAAAGGAAGAAACAATAGCGTGTGGGGAAGGAAGAAAGAATAGGGAAATAGAAAGAAAGAAAGAGTAGGGAAATAGAAAGAAAGAAAGAAAGAGTAGGGAAATAGAAAGAAAGAAAGAAAGAGTAGGGAAATAGAAAGAAAGAAAGAAAGAGTAGGGAAATAGAAAGAAAGAAAGAAAGAGTAGGGAAATAGAAAGAAAGAAAGAAAGAGTAGGGAAATAGAAAGAAAGAAAGAAAGAGTAGGGAAATAGAAAGAAAGAAATAAAGAAAGAAAGAGTAGGGAAATAGAAAGAAAGAAATAAAGAAAGAAAGAAAGAAAGAAAGAATAGAGAAAAGGAAGAAACAATGGGGAGTTGGGAAGTAAGAAAGAGTAGGGAAATAGAAAGAAAGAAAGAAAGAGTAGGGAAATAGAAAGAAAGAAAGAAAGAGTAAGGAAATAGAAAGAAAGAAAGAAAGAGTAGGGAAATAGAAAGAAATAAAGAAAGAAAGAAAGAAAGAAAGAATAGAAAAAAGGAAGAAACAATGGGGAGTTGGGAAGTAAGAAAGAGTAGGGTAATAGAAAGAAAGAAAGAAAGAGTAGGGAAATAGAAAGAAAGAAAGAAAGAAAGAAAGAGTAGGGTAATAGAAAGAAAGAAAGAAAGAGTAGGGAAATAGAAAGAAAGAAAGAAAGAAAGAAAGAGTAGGGAAATAGAAAGAAAGAAAGAAAGAAAGAAAGAGTAGGGAAATAGAAAGAAAGAAAGAAATAAAGAAAGAAAGAAAGAAAGAAAGAAAGAAAGAAAGAAAGGAAGAAACAATGGGGAGTTGGGAAGTAAGAAAGAGTAGGGAAATAGAAAGAAAGAAAGAAAGAGTAGAGAAATAGAAAGAAAGAAAGAAAGAGTAGGGAAATAGAAAGAAAGAAAGAAAGAATAGAGAAAAGGAAGAAACAATGGTGAGTTGGGAAGTAAGAAAGAGTAGGGTAATAGAAAGAAAGAAAGAAAGAGTAGGGAAATAGAAAGAAAGAAAGAAAGAAAGAAAGAGTAGGGTAATAGAAAGAAAGAAAGAAAGAGTAGGGAAATAGAAAGAAAGAAAGAAAGAGTAGGGAAATAGAAAGAAAGAAAGAAAGAAAGAAAGAAAGAGTAGGGTAATAGAAAGAAAGAAAGAAAGAGTAGGGAAATAGAAAGAAAGAAAGAAAGAAAGAAAGAGTAGGGAAATAGAAAGAAAGAAAGAAAGAAAGAGTAGGGAAATAGAAAGAAAGAAATAAATAAAGAAAGAAAGAAAGAAAGAAAGAATAGAGAAAAGGAAGAAACAATGGGGAGTTGGGAAGTAAGAAAGAGTAGGGAAATAGAAAGAAAGAAAGAAAGAGTAGAGAAATAGAAAGAAAGAAAGAAAGAAAGAAAGAGTAGGGAAATAGAAAGAAAGAAAGAAAGAGTAGGGAAATAGAAAGAAAGAAAGAAAGAATAGAGAAAAGGAAGAAACAATGGGGAGTTGGGAAGTAAGAAAGAGTAGGGTAATAGAAAGAAAGAAAGAAAGAGTAGGGAAATAGAAAGAAAGAAAGAAAGAAAGAGTAGGGTAATAGAAAGAAAGAAAGAAAGAGTAGGGAAATAGAAAGAAAGAAAGAAAGAGTAGGGAAATAGAAAGAAAGAAAGAAAGAGTAGGGAAATAGAAAGAAAGAAAGAAAGAGTAGGGAAATAGAAAGAAAGAAAGAAAGAGTAGGGAAATAGAAAGAAAGAAAGAAAGAATAGAGAAAAGGAAGAAACAATGGGGAGTTGGGAAGTAAGAAAGAGTAGGGTAATAGAAAGAAAGAAAGAAAGAGTAGGGAAATAGTAAGAAAGAAAGAAAGAAAGAAAGAGTAGGGTAATAGAAAGAAAGAAAGAAAGAGTAGGGAAATAGAAAGAAAGAAAGAAAGAGTAGGGAAATAGAAAGAAAGAAAGAAAGAGTAGGGAAATAGAAAGAAAGAAAGAAAGAAAGAAAGAAAGAGTAGGGTAATAGAAAGAAAGAAAGAAAGAGTAGGGAAATAGAAAGAAAGAAAGAAAGAAAGAAAGAGTAGGGAAATAGAAAGAAAGAAAGAAAGAAAGAAAGAGCAGGGAAATAGAAAGAAAGAAATAAAGAAAGAAAGAAAGAAAGAAAGAATAGAGAAAAGGAAGAAACAATGGGGAGTTGGGAAGTAAGAAAGAGTAGGGAAATAGAAAGAAAGAAAGAAAGAGTAGAGAAATAGAAAGAAAGAAAGAAAGAGTAGGGAAATAGAAAGAAAGAAAGAAAGAGTAGGGAAATAGAAAGAAAGAAAGAAAGAATAGAGAAAAGGAAGAAACAATGGGGAGTTGGGAAGTAAGAAAGAGTAGGGTAATAGAAAGAAAGAAAGAAAGAGTAGGGAAATAGAAAGAAAGAAAGAAAGAAAGAAAGAGTAGAGAAATAGAAAGAAAGAAAGAAAGAGTAGGGAAATAGAAAGAAAGAAAGAAAGAGTAGGGAAATAGAAAGAAAGAAAGAAAGAATAGAGAAAAGGAAGAAACAATGGGGAGTTGGGAAGTAAGAAAGAGTAGGGTAATAGAAAGAAAGAAAGAAAGAAAGAGTAGGGAAATAGAAAGAAAGAAAGAAAGAAAGAAAGAGTAGAGAAATAGAAAGAAAGAAAGAAAGAGTAGGGAAATAGAAAGAAAGAAAGAAAGAGTAGGGAAATAGAAAGAAAGAAAGAAAGAATAGAGAAAAGGAAGAAACAATGGGGAGTTGGGAAGTAAGAAAGAGTAGGGAAATAGAAAGAAAGAAAGAAAGAGTAGAGAAATAGAAAGAAAGAAAGAAAGAGTAGGGAAATAGAAAGAAAGAAAGAAAGAGTAGGGAAATAGAAAGAAAGAAAGAAAGAATAGAGAAAAGGAAGAAACAATGGGGAGTTGGGAAGTAAGAAAGAGTAGGGTAATAGAAAGAAAGAAAGAAAGAGTAGGGAAATAGAAAGAAAGAAAGAAAGAAAGAAAGAGTAGAGAAATAGAAAGAAAGAAAGAAAGAGTAGGGAAATAGAAAGAAAGAAAGAAAGAGTAGGGAAATAGAAAGAAAGAAAGAAAGAATAGAGAAAAGGAAGAAACAATGGGGAGTTGGGAAGTAAGAAAGAGTAGGGTAATAGAAAGAAAGAAAGAAAGAAAGAGTAGGGAAATAGAAAGAAAGAAAGAAAGAAAGAAAGAGTAGAGAAATAGAAAGAAAGAAAGAAAGAGTAGGGAAATAGAAAGAAAGAAAGAAAGAGTAGGGAAATAGAAAGAAAGAAAGAAAGAATAGAGAAAAGGAAGAAACAATGGGGAGTTGGGAAGTAAGAAAGAGTAGGGTAATAGAAAGAAAGAAAGAAAGAGTAGGGAAATAGTAAGAAAGAAAGAAAGAAAGAAAGAGTAGGGAAATAGAAAGAAAGAAAGAAAGAGTAGGGAAATAGAAAGAAAGAAAGAAAGAGTAGGGAAATAGAAAGAAAGAAAGAAAGAAAGAAAGAAAGAAAGAGTAGGGTAATAGAAAGAAAGAAAGAAAGAGTAGGGAAATAGAAAGAAAGAAAGAAAGAAAGAAAGAGTAGGGAAATAGAAAGAAAGAAAGAAAGAAAGAGTAGGGAAATAGAAAGAAAGAAAGAAAGAAAGAAAGAATAGAGAAAAGGAAGAAACAATGGGGAGTTGGGAAGTAAGAAAGAGTAGGGAAATAGAAAGAAAGAAAGAAAGAGTAGAGAAATAGAAAGAAAGAAAGAGTAGGGAAATAGAAAGAAAGAAAGAAAGAGTAGGGAAATAGAAAGAAAGAAAGAAAGAATAGAGAAAAGGAAGAAACAATGGGGAGTTGGGAAGTAAGAAAGAGTAGGGTAATAGAAAGAAAGAAAGAAAGAGTAGGGAAATAGAAAGAAAGAAAGAAAGAAAGAAAGAGTAGAGAAATAGAAAGAAAGAAAGAAAGAGTAGGGAAATAGAAAGAAAGAAAGAAAGAGTAGGGAAATAGAAAGAAAGAAAGAAAGAATAGAGAAAAGGAAGAAACAATGGGGAGTTGGGAAGTAAGAAAGAGTAGGGTAATAGAAAGAAAGAAAGAAAGAGTAGGGAAATAGTAAGAAAGAAAGAAAGAGTAGGGTAATAGAAAGAAAGAAAGAAAGAAAGAGTAGGGAAATAGAAAGAAAGAAAGAAAGAGTAGGGAAATAGAAAGAAAGAAAGAAAGAGTAGGGAAATAGAAAGAAAGAAAGAAAGAAAGAAAGAAAGAAAGAGTAGGGTAATAGAAAGAAAGAAAGAAAGAGTAGGGAAATAGAAAGAAAGAAAGAAAGAAAGAGTAGGGAAATAGAAAGAAAGAAAGAAAGAAAGAAAGAGTAGGGAAATAGAAAGAAATAAATAAATAAAGAAAGAAAGAAAGAAAGAAAGAATAGAGAAAAGGAAGAAACAATGGGGAGTTGGGAAGTAAGAAAGAGTAGGGAAATAGAAAGAAAGAAAGAAAGAGTAGGGAAATAGAAAGAAAGAAAGAAAGAAAGAAAGAAAGAAAGAAAGAGTAGGGTAATAGAAAGAAAGAAAGAAAGAGTAGAGAAATAGAAAGAAAGAAAGAAAGAAAGAGTAGGGAAATAGAAAGAAAGAAAGAAAGAGTAGGGAAATAGAAAGAAAGAAAGAAAGAATAGAGAAAAGGAAGAAACAATGGGGAGTTGGGAAGTAAGAAAGAGTAGGGTAATAGAAAGAAAGAAAGAAAGAAAGAGTAGGGAAATAGAAAGAAAGAAAGAAAGAAAGAAAGAGTAGGGTAATAGAAAGAAAGAAAGAAAGAGTAGGGAAATAGAAAGAAAGAAAGAAAGAGTAGGGAAATAGAAAGAAAGAAAGAAATAAAGAAAAAGTAGGGAAATAGAAAGAAAGAAAGAAAGAGTAGGGAAATAGAAAGAAAGAAAGTGTAGGGAAATAGAAAGAAAAAAAGAAAAAGTAGGGAAATAGAAAGAAAGAAAGAAAGAAAGAGTAGGTAAATAGAAAGAAAGAAAGAGTAGGGAAATGGAAAGAAAGAAAGAAAGAAAGAAAGAATAGAGAAAAGAAACAAACAATGGGGAGTGGGGAAGGAAGAAAGAGTAGGGTAATAGAAAGAAAGAAAGAAAGAAAAAAAGAAAGAAAGAGTGGTAAAGATCATCAGGTCAATATGAACTCCATAATATTTTCCATGGATGTATAGTACATGCTTCACCAGGGTTATATACAGTTATAATTCAGTGTTGTCATTCTCCTAGATGAGTTCCCAGCTATAGCCACTGTGTCCAATCTGCCCTCCTATTTAATTCATAACTGCTGGGGAAAAGAGATGCATCCTTACATTTCCTAAGAGTATTTGTGTGAAAGTGAATTTAATGCACTCAACCAGACTCCAAAATCAACTCATCACTGAATTGTTGTTCCAAGCAACTAATGATTACACCATCTACACATCTATCTAGGATTCTAGATATAGCATCTTTGATTCTGTATCTCTAGATATAGCATCTTTGATCCTATATCTCTAGTTATAGCATTTGGGATTCTATATCTCTAGATACAGCATCTTTGATTCTGTATCTCTAGATATAGCATCTTTGATTCTATATCTCTAGATACAGCATTTAAGATCCTATATCTCTAGATATCGCATCTTTGATTCTATATCTCTAGATATCGCATCTTTGATTCTATATCTCTAGATATCGCATCTTTGATTCTATATCTCTAGATATCGCATCTTTGATTCTATATCTCTAGATACAGCATTTAGGACCCTATATCTCTAGATACGGCATCTTTGATTCTAGATCTCTAGATACGGCATCTTTGATTCTAGATCTCTAGATATAGCATCTTTGATTCTATATCTCTAGATATGGCATCTTTGATTCTATATCTCTAGATACGGCATCTTTGATTCAATAGCATCTGGGATGCTATATCTAGAGATATAGCATCTGGGATTCTATATTACTAGATAGAGCATCTGGGATTCTAGATCTCTAGATATAGCATCTTTGATTCTATATCTCTAGATATAGCATCTGTGATGCGATATCTTCAGATATAGCATCTGGTATGCTATATCTCTAGATATAGCATCTGTGATCTTATATCTCTAGATATAGCATCTGGGATTCTGTATCTCTAGATATATCATCTTTGATTCTATATCTTTAGATATAGCATCTGGGATTCTGTATCTCTAGATATAGCATCTGGGATGCTATATAGCATCAGGGATTGTATATCTCTAGATTTAGCATCTGGGATGCTATATCTCTAGATATAGCATCTTTGATTCTATATTTCTAGATATAGCATCTCAGATGCTGTATCTAGAGATATAGCATCTCAGATGCTGTATCTAGAGATATCGCATCTGGGATTCTATGAGGCAAATACATTCATTTCAGCATTTCTTTGTCAATGTACCTTTATATATACATATTCCTGACCTGCATTTGTTTTGTGTGTGTATATCCTAAGTTCAGTTAGGTTAACTTCCTGTTTATCTGGGCTATGCACCATGACCTTTGAGACTTGATTTTCTACCTGGTGGTTCTGAGGTCAACTTCTATATTCAGTTAACATTTTGAAGTGACACCACCTCCAAAGCCTTCTCTGGTATCTCTTAGAGTGTACATAGCACATATTAATAAATCCCCCATATATAGAGCAAATAAATATACTTTTTATTTACACAAATCTCATATGCATTAATAAAAGATTATTTTTCCATTTAAATCTTAATATGGATTGATATCTGATAACTTTCATCAATCTTTGAAGTTCTTATAAGAAAACACTTGGCTTTTATTGACCAAAAAGCCAGTATTATTGTGAATTGAATCTGTAAAAGTAATTTTCCAAGAAATCAATTTCTCAAGTCCAGTTGCTGTTATGATTCCTTCCATTATTGATGGCGATTTCCTTCCTACACACAGTCAAAAATAACATAAATATTTTCTACAAAAAACAAATGTACATCAACTACAGACAAAATGAATTTTCACTTAGAAATATTATAAAGAAATACACTACTCCAATTGACCCGAATAAAAAAAATCAAATTATCTATTACAAAAAATTTAAAACAGCTAATCTTATCCTCAAAAATAACAACACACCTGCAAAATCAAAATTACAATGAACGGACATTATCTATGAGTTCAAATGCTCCTTAAGGAACTGTGTTCCTGATCAATCCGAATTCATAAATCGTTACATTGGTCACATGACTACATGCCTATCCAGACACCTTTTGTTACACCTATCTGACAATAGCTCTATTAGAACCCGTTTAAACACATATACAAATTTACCAGACTTTATCCAAAACATACTAGTAGAAAATACAAACATAATAACCACATCCACATGTAAAAAAGATGAAAAATAATGGAAACCTTAATAATAAAAGAGAAAAAGCCAACACGTAATAATATTAACAACAAACACGGTCACAATGAACTGTGTTCAGAAAGTAAAACATCTCCATAACTCTAAAAATGTACACATAACCTATTCACCCAATTAAACAGCAAAAATAAAATCATCCTTGATAATGGCTAAAAGTATAGCCAGAAGCACTCAGAATGATAGAACATTTGGACAGTTTCTACACTCTGTGTCCAAAAAAGAAAACACTTTTTCAAACACAAGAAAAATTAAATGAAAAGCTTAATCTTAGTATCTTTTCTGTCATCTTTAATGAAACATGTATAAATGAAGGATTGCTGCCTAAATACACAATATATATATATACAAATATAATTATAATAGATCACACATATAGTGCTGATGTTAATAAAATAGTGCTCAAGAAATACATATATTTATTAATATGGATGGTGATTTGAGATGCCGATAGAGACATGACCATGTACTAAAGGCATTGGCCAATGCAGTGGCTGCAGCAATCAGTGTTAGCAGTTTCAAGCCAGAAACAAAGGCGATTAACTTCATCAAAGCTGTCAACCTCCCCACACCATGTAACCAGCAACTTGCATGCTCTCTTCCGCCTGAGACTGGCAGTTGAGGGTAGACCTCGAGAGACATTTGAAATTTCCAGAGCAGATAGCAACATCTTCCCTGTGGCTGGATTTAATAATCTGGTCAATTGTCTCTAGGCAAGTTAGAATGCTTGAAATTTCAGTACATTGGGAGAAAATATGGAAGAGGATTTTGAAAGTAAGCTTGAAAAATACCAGGAGCTGGTAGAAAAATGCAAATCTAACCAATGGTGGAGTGCATTTTTTTTTCTATAGAAGTCAGATGCCATAGTTTCACAGGTAGATCTTTATGCAGAACCCTAAGTTGACTTGGATTGATGGCAGAAAAAAGTAAAAAGGCCATCATAGCAATTTCAGAATCTGCAGAAACATCTTCAAAAAGGTTACAGAGTAAAAGATCAGATTCATGAAGCTCTATGATGGAGATTGAAGGGCATTGAGGTTTTGTTTGAATTTGAAGGGAGAAAGGAAGGAGAGAAGAAGAAAAAATAGAAAGAGTTTAGCCAGGTTGCTGTTTGAGAAGGAGGGGGATTTTTTTTTTTTAATTTTATTTTCTTCCTCGATGACGTTTTGGTTTCCCAATGCATTCAGGGATTTTCCCCCCACCACAAGATAATTTGCTTCTGATGACATAATTCCTACCTTCAGTAAATTAGTACACCTGTATTTTTTATTCTTTTTCTTCTCCATGGATTGAAATCCACAATTTTGCTCAGATAGACATTGGTCTATTCTCACCAAAGATTTCTGTGGACTTTCTAACTATTTTATTTTGTTTAATTATTCATGTATTAATTTTTTTAAGCAAGTTCACCCCAAGCAAGGCAGTAAAGCCACTAAGACACAAGTGGTTACTGGGTGTGGAAGAATGAGAAAACAGAAACATTATTAAGCAGCAGGAAGAAAGGAAGCATAATAAGGAGGAAAGTAGATAGTGATTGACATTGCATTTAAATTTCTCATGATTAAAAATTGACTGGAAAGCATGGCGCCAGAAGGGAGTTTCACAAGTGAGAAGTGTGAGAAAAGAAACTGTTAGCATAGAACTGATGGTTTCATGTAGCCAGCTCAACTGTAAATTGATGAGACATCTTTACCAGTCTCGTACTGTGCATAACTTCATAACTTTCCATAGCAAAGAGCTTATCCAAACAATGACCATGAAAGTATTTATAGAAAATACAAAGGGAGGCAACTTCATATCGATGGGAAAGTGACTGGAACTGAGATACCACATCAGGACCAATAATATTGCTGATTTTTCTTTGGATCTATTTTAAAAATTTTAAATATATTTTCCTTTAATTTAAAAAAAAACAATCGTTATTTATGTTGGCTTCAGAAAAGTGCATTCAATAAGAATTCAACAAAATTTTCATTTATTAGGAAACAGATTACATCCCTCCATAGTTTACCTTTCCTTACGCAGTATGCATTTTAGGCCATATTTTTAAATTTAATAATATTTATCCTCTATTTTACTTTTAAGCATAAATGCAAGTTATGAAATAAAATCTGCACATTTACCTCGATCAAGTTCCTCAACGAACAAAACATGTTGTTACATAAGAACTTTCATTTTGCCTTTTTTATTAATCAATTCATCCCAAGCAAGGGTTAGGGTTACATCCTAATGCCACTAAGACGCAAGGAGGTACTGGGAGTGAAAGAAAATAAGAAGACTTTTAGAAAGAACTGGAAACCCAATATGTGTATGTATATATATATATACAAACATACACATATATATATACAAACATACATACATATATACATACATACATACATACATACATATATATATACATATATACATATATATATATATATGTATATACATACATACATATATATATTATGAAGTGGATGAAATCTGACAATTATTTTTAAGACATTTTTATGTTTATACATTCTTTTTATAGATATAAATATTTAAGTAAATGCTCTGTTTATAATAAACAGTATTAAACAACATCTATAACTTTATATGTATTTGCAATAGAAATAATTTGTAAAAAGGATTAGAAAGAAGTAAATCTATATTTTTTAAGGTTTTATTGAAATCTTATTTAAGTTTCCACATGTCCTCCATCATTAGCAATACAAAGGGTAATACGATATTGCAGTTCATGGAAAACATTTGCCAACTGATTTACAGTAATGCCTGAAATCACATTAGTTATTTTAGCTATACTTAAAACTAGTTACATTAAACTTTATAACATTTTTTACAGATTCTTTCTATCACAAATACAAATAAAGTTATAAATTTTTTAAAGTGCACATGAAATTTATGGACACCCTATATATATATATATATATATATATATATATATATATATATATATATATGAAGAAATATACTCTTAAGGTGTGCTATATTTATGGGATAAAGTGCTCAATATCAGAGATAGAGCGTGTGTAAATATAAAAGTGAACATAGAAGTCAACACTTAGAGGCGACAGTCTGTTTCATGCTGGACGCAATCTCTAATGTTGACGCCAATGTTCCCTGTTATATATATATATATATATATATATATATATATATATATATATATATATATATGTGTGTTTGTATTTACCCTTGGAGCCATGTTGTTTCTAATTTTCATCAGTGACATTCCTGATGGCATCTCTCCTCAACTTGCTATCTATGCCGATAACATGGCTATTTACTCCCATCTTAACAGTAAGTCTGATCAGTTCAACAAGTAAAATTAGCAGCTGATGTCTAAAAGGATCTGTTGTTAACTGGGGCAAGGAATGGCTTAATGCCTCCAAAACAAAATGGCTCTCCTTTAATCATCTAAAAGAATCTTTTTTGCCTTCCATCAATATGGCTGATGCTAACCTCCAGGAGACTGACTTGTGCTTTCTCAGGCTAATTTCACTGTCATGAAATGGAAAGATTATATTGAATCAATCACCAAAAAAGTTGGTTTACTATATTATGCTAGGCAAGTTTTCTCACCAGAATTTATTTTACATACTTATATGTCTACCATTCATGCTTTGAATATTGCTGCCACATCTGGTCCGATGCTTCTGCTACATATTTAGAGATTATTCATAAAATACTAAAAAGAATCTGCAATGTTATTGGTCCTGACCTGGCATCTTGGTTTCATTCACTTTTCCACCATCATAATGTAACTTCCTTGTATCTTTTCTATAAATACTTTCATAGTAATTGTTTGGATGAACTTTCCACTATGATATTTAGACTTTATGAATTTGAGAGCAGTAGTAGTTTGGCAGCTAGCTATTATCATTTTACAGTTGAAATAGCTAGATGTAAGCATATATTCTATGATAACAACTTCTTTTCTCACACTTCTCACTTGTGGAATTCTCTTCCAGCTTCTTGCTTCCCAGTCAACATTGATCTTCAAAAATTTAAATGTAATGCCAATCGCTATCTTTTGTTTTCTTAATTCCTGTTCTTTTATTGTTCTCTCTCATTAAAAGTGTTCATTGTTCTCATATTTTCTCACACCCAGTAACATCTTGCATCTTTATTGCCTTACTTGGGGTTAAATAATTGAAAAAAGTATATATATTATGAATAAATATCAAACAAGTGCTATTATATATGCTTATTTACTGAGCTGAGGTGCAACAAGTACATTGAATCAGTAGCTTTGTCTGCCGCAAGGGAAGTTGGTTCTCTGTGTTGTGTCAGAATGTTTTTCTTGCCTGAGTCCATCCTTCAAATCTATAAATCAACCATTTGTCCTTGTATTGAATACTGTTATGATATATGGTCTGGTCCCCCCGCTGTTTATCTCAAATATGTATGTATGTTGCGGCATTCACCCTGGATCGGTTAAGCCGGCTCCTTCCAAGGAATTCACCGCGTCCGGAACGAAGGCCGACCAAGCACGGCGATCCGTCACCAAATGCTGAAACGGGCGACAGCCATTCCCGATTCCAACGGCGGTGAATTCTTGAAACGGAGTGACAAGGGAGTTTGAACTTCACACGTGGTCCCCACACCTCACGTGCTATCCCAGTTCAGGGAGGAATATGCTCTTACTTGCCCCATAATTTCCACAGACGCAGAGGCAGGAGTAACCAAGAGGCCGCCGGATGCCAGTGCAGACGCCGAATGGTTTTGAATTCAGAGTTGACCATCACCTAGACCAGTTGCCATCCAAGGCTATAGAACCCAGTCTGTCCTGCTATTTACCCATAGTTGGAGGGAGAAGAAGAGGATTCACACCTTTACCAAGGGTATTAGCATGTAAGTGAATGTAACGGATTCGACTGGGATTCGAACACGGCTCTACGATTCCTCAATCCGAGCCGTTATCCATTACTCCACCGATGATTTACCCCTATCTAGTAATCACAACAAATCCTTAAATCTCCGTCAGGTTTCTTTATCGCTATTATCAGTGATGCCCAATTGCCACCACCTTGAGTTACTCTTTCTAATATACATGGTTGTATCATTTTGTTTAATTTGGCTACAACCAAAAGTAGAATATAAATTGGAACTTTTCTTGACTCTATATATTTTGGGTGATAATTTTCTTGTCATTGAATGCTTCCTTTATAGCCTTTTAATAATGCCATTTCATTTTTTCTGCTTCTATGGAATTGGTTAATCTTGCTGTATCTGCTTTTAATACATCAATTCCTAATAATCTGTAATCTTTTTACATTCTACAACTGTAATGGGAATTATTTCAAAACACTTGTCGGTTTCAAAATTGCCTTGAAATGTACCCATTATTTTTAGAGTCATTCTATCAAATTGCTTTAATTGGATGTTGAATTTTTAAAAAATTAGGTTGTCCTAATTTTATTCAGAAATTCTTTGGTATAACATGACTTCACTGCCTGTATCAACTTGCATGTTAAATATTTGTCCATTTCTCTTTATTTTTTTCTCTACTTCTTTTTTATGTATTCATTGTAAATATTTCAGCTTCTTTTTCGGAGGGGGTTTGTACCATTTTTACTCTTTCTATTTTCTTTTTGTACTTGCATACATTCTGAAAAGGATCTCTTTCTTGGCAATTTGAGCATATTTTTCCTATAGCTGGACATGCGTACTTGTGATTTTTTCCACAATACCTATGGATTTGATCATCGTTGTCTTGTACGTCTCAAATTATTCTTTTGTCTGATTAAATTCTCTAATCAACTCTAATTGTTGTAAAAACAAGCTAGCTTCCAAACTCATGCTAGTACTCTGTAGACATTTTAGTATTTATAATTTGTGGTTTTGGTCTTGCAAGCCTTCAATTATTCTGAGAAGGATTAATTCATCTTCTATAGTCTTTTCCTGTGCCACCAATTTTTCAAATTCACAATACTTGGCTTGTTCTTTCAATCTATACAATTATGCATAATGAACTCATTGGGTGCTTGTCTTTTCTCTAAAAACTTGGTTCTTTCAGCAATCATATTTCTTTGGTCATATATTTTTTTTTTATAATTTTAATCATTTTTTCAAATGTCATTTCTTCTAATTTGCTCGAGTAACAGATTGTTGAAATTCTCTTTACAGCTTCACACTCAGCAGTAGCAAGAAATAAATCTGTTATCTCATTTTCTCCCCTGTTGGTCTTTATTTCTCCTAATCTTTCATTCTTGCAAATGCAGCAAAAGTTCTTATCCATATTTCTGTGCGTTCTGGGTCATCCAGTAAATTTAACGATCCTATCGGCGATGCCATGGTTATGTTTTGCATAACTTTCTGCGTAGTAGTAGTCATAGTACAGTTCTCCATGACCTGAATAGCAACCAGGTTTTCTACGTATAGATGTTCTCCATGTTTGTCAGCTGTTCTCTACTTATACTTGTCTTTCTAATTTGCATACGATACTACAAAGGGAAAGAATGAAAATTTGAAAATAAAATCTGAAACAAAAAATCAGATAACAAGGTAGTGAAATCAGCTGATTTCCTAATTTTTTATGCTTTTTTTTTTTTACACTTAAAATCACTACTTGTCTATATCTCTGAGATGAGGTATTGTGATTATTTACATTATTTAAATTATTCTGACTCTTATCCTCATCTTCATTGCCATATTCCCAATGAATGGAGAGTTAAATTAAAGGGAAATAACTGAGATATCTGAAAGAGGCATGGCATGTGGATCTAGAACAATCTACCCCAGTGGACAAAATAAAGAGTTTGGTTTGAAATTCCAATCACCTGAAGAAGGCCGGAGCATACAACAGCTGAATTGTTGTGAATATAGCAATGAAGATGAGGATAACAGTCCAAACAATTTAAATAAAAGCTCTACATGTTAAATGTTTATCTTCTTATTTTTCTTGTGTATTGAGCACATTTTAATACTGCTGTTTCCTGGTCTAATTCAACTCTAACCATTAACCTATATATATATATTTTATATATATATATATATATATATATATATATGACGAGTGAGAAAGAGAAATATATATATATATGTGTGTGTGTGTGTGTGTGTGTGTGAGTGTGTGCTTCTGCAGTAGATTATATGTATGTATAACTTGCAGTGTATATTAAAAAGTTAAACTATGTAATTTCAGAACATCATTTCCCTTTTGGTGTGTGAACGCATGTCTGCACGTGCATGCATCAATTTCTGCATAAGCTGTTCAGCTTTCTCTTATCAATGTCATAAAAGAGAATTTCTGACATAAATGCCATGTTTTGGCATCTCTTTGAATGTTGATGTTATGCAGGAATTGGCCAGCATGCAAAATGGCTGCGAATTTCAGTGTCGACATGATTGCTATCCACCTCTCATGAGAGATGCAAATGTCTTCATCGGACTCTGACTGTCAAATGTCTATGCCAAGAAGCAGACAGATTAATCAAAAGGCAATTAAATTTTAAAATCAATTTATTTATATTATAATTATATCGATATATATGAAGAAAAAAGATGCATAGACAATATTGGCATCAATTTTATATATATAGACAAAAACATAAATATAAATATATATATATGTGTAAATATATATATATATATATATATATATATATATATATATATATGTGTATGTAAATATATATGTGTATATATATATATATATGTCCATACAAATTTTATGAAACTCTATTGACAAGGTCTGTCCATTCAATTTTTTATGATAACTTCAATCCTGATATACAGCTCCTAATTTGGAAGCTGAAAAGATGTAATAAAAAGTCGAATAGACTGACCTTGTTGTTGGAATTTAATTAAACTTGTTTGGATGAATTCTTGCTGACCAAATACACTTGATTTAAATTATATAAATAAATGCATGACAGGCCAAAAGATTTTGTCCACCTTCTGGGTTTCAAAGTATTGCCTAAAAACTAGCAGGTCCCTGCCTTTTTCAAAATTTTCTAAATTACTAGATCACTTTGGACCAGAAAATCTTGTAGAAAATAAATTAATTCATTACATCTATAGATTTCACATAATCTCTCTCTCTTTCTCTCACGATCTTTCTCTTTATATATATATATATATATATATATATATATATATATATATATATATATATATATATATATATATATCTCAGAGTGTTTGGGTGTCAATCTCTGAACACTGCAGAGGAATTAGAAAGAGTTGGAAGAGTCTAATGATGATTACAAAGGTGTTTGGAGTGATCACTAGTGATGGTGACGTTGTCTTCATTTATCTTCTCACATGGCCTCAGATTCAACACAGTGGTCTACATCAAGTGGCTTGAGGAGGTAGTGCTGCCCTGGGTCACGGAGTGGCTGCTGCAAGACCTCATGACTGGCAACAGGACTCTGCACCATGCCATTTAAGCAGGAGAACCCAGTCGTGGCTGTCAGACAATTTCTGTGACCACATCACCTCTTACATCTGGCCAACTAACTCCCCAGATTGCAACTCCCTTGATTATTATGCGTGGGGTGCAGTTGCACGAAAGACCAATAGAACTTCTTGTAACACGAAAGATGAACTGATGATTGCATTCACCAACTTATACAGGAGGCTGTCCAGAAGAGTTGCTGAAGATTACAAACTTGTCTGGAGACCATGGTTGAAACCACTGGTGATTTTATTGAATATATTTACTCTCTAGTATTTCAAGATACTTTTGTGTAATTTTGGTAAATATATCTGTTAAAATCAGATGTCAGTGTTATTTTCATTTTCATGCAATTTAGATGACAATTTATCAATCACACCCTATAGATAGATAGATGTGATGAGACTGGGAAATATAGCTAGATAACAACATCAATCCTACATGACTATAAAATCAAATTCGCAGAAAGAATAGGCCACTTTATAAAATGCTTAAGATGGAAGTATTTCCTCAACAAAGATGACCACAACAACACCAATAATGTCAATAATATTAATAAATTTGGATTTACATCAATGAAATCCCCACCACAACCTAATGACTTTTTGAAAATGAATTAACAATCAACAATTTGGATATAAGAAAATTCAACAATAATTTCAAAAAAGACTTGAAAAAAATTAAAAAATGATAAACAACTAAAATAAATTATTTATAAAAGCAGACAAATCCAGGATAATCTGTAAAATGGAAACCAACAATTACAATAAACTTGTTAACAAAGACGTCACTAAATTTTACAAAACAACTAATATTGAAACAGAAGTGATATAAACAAAGAAGCTAAAAACACAGTCACTAAACTAAAATTAAATAATACAATATAACAGCTATTAAAAGTGGAACTATTTATTAAATTAAAAGACCATAAGGACAATTTCACAACCAAACCAACATGCAGATTATTAAACGCCACAAAATTTGGAAAGTAAGCAAATAAATACTAGAAAAATATATTCAAAATGCAGAAACATACTAAACGTAAAGCAATGAAAAAATGCAAAAGCAACAATCAATTGGTTTAATAATAAAGAAAACTGTTCCTTCATTCAATTAGACGTAGAAAACTTCTAACCTAATGAGTATACACTCAACAACACATTAAACTTATCAAAACAATACATGACTATATCCATTGAGGATATAAATATAATTAAACACTGCTGAAAACCAATTTTATGCCACAATAAAATAATATGAACAAAAAAGGGCCATAATAATAATAATAATAATAATAATAATGATAATTATAACTTTGATGTAACAATGAGTAGCTATGATGGTTTAAAAATAAATAAACAGACAAATATTAACAATAAATAAAAAACAAATATTAAATATATACCCATTTACATATGTGTGTGCATATTTGTATAAATAAATGCACAAACAGCCAAAAGCAAACAAACCTAACTCCCTATAATTAATACCTCAATATATAACACCTGGGCAAAAACAAATAACCTACTAACCATTAAATAAAAATGAAGCATTAAATAAACAATAAACAATAATATATGATATAAGAATACACTTAATTTAATACATATACACTATAACAATTTAAGAGATTTCGCCATTTTATATCATTAACTTTACTAATCTACTTTTTGTATGAATGATCCATTGTAATATAATTGAACTGCACCACATATTTGATTTAAAAGAACTGATCCGACCTGCAAATTTTGAGGATAACAGCTGAGACATTACTCTATTTATTGAACAATTTAGTTCATGCCACATTGACTAATAAACTCCTACAACAAAAAATTCTCAAATTACCATATTAGTAAAAAACGCACTCTCTTAAATTTTCAAAAAAATTCAACCTTAGTGTTGTGACTGCACGCTCCAAAAGTTTGTATCCGTTAACAATAACACATTACAGAAAAAACATATTTGGATTCGCATTTAATCTTTTGTCTCTGATGATACCTGGGTTTACTAAAAACAAAATAATTTCCATGCTTGAGGATGACTGAATGTACAGTTGAAAGTACTAGCAGATTAAAAAAGACCTTATACAGCTTGTAGTTATAAAAAACAAGGATCAGAACATTCATCGAGTGATTTGTAGGTTAATGCAACTTTAAAATTTTGGTTTGCAAAGAGATTTCACCATTTTATATCATTAACTTTACTAATCTACTGAATGATTCATTGTAATATTTAACAATTGCATATATGTGCATGTATGCAGCATGTATGTATGAGTGCGCAGGAGTATATATATATATATATATATATATGCAGAAATATAGTCTTAAAGTGTGCTATATTTATGGGGTAAAGTGCTCAATATCAGAGATAGAGCGTGTGTAAATATAAAAGTGGACATGGAAGTCAGCACTTAGAGGCGACAGTCTGTTTCATGCTAGTGCAATCGTCAGGCGACTAGTGCTGTTATTTTTCTCGGCTGTTTATATAAGGGTCAGTGGTGCATTATGGGTAGTATATTTTGGCGGTTACTTTTACCGGAAGTCGCTTATTTGTTTATTTATTTATGTCAAATTATTTTGCTTGTTTTTTTGTTTGTTTTTTTATTTTTATTTTTATTTTTTATCTTATATATTTATTTATTTATTCTTTTATTTTGATCGGTGTTTTTGGTTAACGTAGTAAAAATTTGTTTATATAGCTTATTGTTGGTAGTCTATAATGGCCGCCATTTACCGGAAATCGCTTGTTCGCTTATTTATTTGGGTCAAATTGTTTTGCTTATTATTTTTATTTGTATAACAGTTGTAACTTTCGTCCGTTCTTTTGTTTCGATTTTATTTCGCATATTCTAACAGGTGTGGTTTTGTGATTTGTTTGGAGTAGTTTATTTTGCTTATTTTATTGTTGTTTGTTTATATATTTATTTATTTTTCTATTTTAAGTTACGTAGTAAATATTTGTTTTCATGTCTACATTTTGAGATTAGCTCGGATCTTTTATTTAATAATTTATTTTGATCTGGGAAGGTAATGATAGCTATTTTTTCCTCCAAGCAAAGTAACCGCCAAAATATACTACCCATAATGCACCACTGACCCTTATATAAACAGCCGAGAAAAATAACAGCACTAGTCGCCTGACGATTGCACTAGCATGAAACAGACTGTCGCCTCTAAGTGCTGACTTCCATGTCCACTTTTATATTTATATATATATATATATATATATATATATGTAATATTCAAACAACAAATTCTATTAACCCAACCAAACATAATTAATACCCTAAAAGTAGAATAACTT
>OZ038491.1:24147794-24165294 GCA_964036315.1 Acanthosepion esculentum
CACTCAGTGATTTTGGTTTCACTCCCTGCTGCTCATCATCTCAGGGATCATTTTGGTTTCAACCACCTACCCTCGTCTTAGACCGCCTGCTTGTACCAGCTCAAAATGCTGACTGCCTATCGTCCTTCAACCCCTCCCAAGTGGTTTTATCTTCATTGTCTGGTTACCAAAAACTGTCTATCCTTGGCTGCAACTGGCAGCTAGTACCAACCCAATATAAAAACAGTCTATCAACCTTTGGCACCACTCAAGTTGCTCTGGTCATCATCAACTGTCCATGCATCTAAGACTAACTATTAACTATCAGCATGACCATCCAGGGTATTTAAAACATTTGGAATCTTCAAGTGTAATTTCTGCCAATAATAAATTTTGGTATATTTGATCTAAACTCCTTGTTCTCCTTATGCTTGCCTTGCATGTGAAATCCACATAGAGGAGTAAATAGAGAGTAATATAGAGTGAGTGAAAGTGAAATTAACAGGGAGGGGTAAATAGAGAGTAATACAGGGTGAGTGAAATTGAAATTAACAGGGAGGGGTAAATAGAGAGTAATACAGGGTGAGTGAAATTGAAATTAACAGGGAGGGGTAAATAGAGAGTAATACAGGGTGAGTGAAATTGAAATTAACAGGGAGGGGTAAATAGAGAGTAATACAGGGTGAGTGAAATTGAAATTAACAGGGAGGGTAAATAGAGAGTAATATAGAGAGAGTGAAAATGAAATTAACAGAGAGGGGTAAATAGAGAGTAATACAGAGTGAGTGAAATTGAAATTAACAGGGAGGGGTAAATAGAGAGTAATATAGAGAGAGTGAAATTGAAATTAGCAGGGAGGGGTAAATAGAGAGTAATATAGAGAGAGTGAAATTGAAATTAGCAGGGAGCGGTAAATAGAGAGTAATACAGAGTGAGTGAAATTGAAATTAACAGGGAGGGTAAATAGAGAGTAATACAGAGTGAGTGAAATTGAAATTAACAGGGAGGGGTAAATAGAGAGTAATACAGGGTGAGTGAAATTGAAATTAACAGGGAGGGGTAAATAGAGAGTAATATAGAGAGAGTGAAAATGAAATTAACAGGGAGGGGTAAATAGAGAGTAATATAGAGAGAGTGAAATTGAAATTAGCAGGGAGGGGTAAATAGAGAGTAATACAGAGTGAGTGAAATTGAAATTAACAAAGAGGGGTAAATAGAGAGTAATACAGGGTGAGTGAAATTGAAATTAACAGGGAGGGGTAAATAGAGAGTAATATAGAGAGAGTGAAATTGAAATTAGCAGGGAGGGGTAAATAGAGAGTAATACAGTGTGAGTGAAATTGAAATTAACAGGGAGGGGTAAATAGAGAGTAATATAGAGAGAGTGAAATTGAAATTAGCAGGGAGGGGTAAATAGAGAGTAATACAGAGTGAGTGAAAATGAAATTAACAGGGAGGGGTAAATAGAGAGTAATATATAGAGAGTGAAAATGAAATTAACAGGGAGGGGTAAATAGAGAGTAATATAGAGAGAGTGAAATTGAAATTAGCAGGGAGGGGTAAATAGAGAGTAATACAGAGTGAGTGAAATTGAAATTAACAGGGAGGGGTAAATAGAGAGTAATACAGGGTGAGTGAAATTGAAATTAACAGGGAGGGTAAATAGAGAGTAATATAGAGAGAGTGAAAATGAAATTAACAGAGAGGGGTAAATAGAGAGTAATACAGAGTGAGTGAAATTGAAATTAACAGGGAGGGGTAAATAGAGAGTAATACAGAGAGAGAGTGAAATTGAAATTAGCAGGGAGGGGTAAATAGAGAGTAATATAGAGAGAGTGAAATTGAAATTAGCAGGGAGGGGTAAATAGACAGTAATACAGGGTGAGTGAAATTGAAATTAACAGGGAGGGGTAAATAGAGAGTAATATAGAGAGAGTGAAATTGAAATTAGCAGGGAGCGGTAAATAGAGAGTAATACAGAGTGAGTGAAATTGAAATTAACAGGGAGGGTAAATAGAGAGTAATACAGAGTTAGTGAAATTGAAATTAACAGGGAGGGGTAAATAGAGAGTAATACAGGGTGAGTGAAATTGAAATTAACAGGGAGGGGTAAATAGAGAGTAATATAGAGAGAGTGAAAATGAAATTAACAGGGAGGGGTAAATAGAGAGTAATATAGAGAGAGTGAAATTGAAATTAGCAGGGAGGGGTAAATAGAGAGTAATACAGGGTGAGTGAAATTGAAATTAACAGGGAGGGGTAAATAGAGAGTAATATAGAGAGAGTGAAATTGAAATTAGCAGGGAGG
The DNA here is from genome assembly GCA_964036315.1 of Acanthosepion esculentum. Taxonomy (NCBI): domain Eukaryota; kingdom Metazoa; phylum Mollusca; class Cephalopoda; order Sepiida; family Sepiidae; genus Acanthosepion; species Acanthosepion esculentum. The sequence goes on from OZ038491.1 coordinate 24,150,082, forward strand.
GGTAAATAGAGAGTAATACAGTGTGAGTGAAATTGAAATTAACAGGGAGGGGTAAATAGAGAGTAATATAGAGAGAGTGAAATTGAAATTAGCAGGGAGGGGTAAACAGAGAGTAATACAGGGCGAGTAAAATTGAAATTAGCAGGGAGGGGTAAATAGAGAGTAATACAGAGTGAGTGGAAGTGAAATTAACAGGGAGGGGTAAATAGAGAGTAATACAGGGTGAGTGAAATTAAAATTAGCAGGGAGGGGTAAATAGAGAGTAATACAGGGTGAGTGAAATTGAAATTAACAGGGAGGGGTAAATAGAGTGTAATACAGATTGGGATGAAGAATTTGTGGAAATGAAGGAGAAGGCGAAGGAAAAGATGAATATATGAACAAAAATGAAAGAAAAACAGTATTAAGTGTGAATTACAAGAAAGAAAGATGAAAGGAAGAAAGAAAAAGGAAAGAGAGGGAAAGACGAAAGAAATGTAAAGAAGAAAGAAAGAAAAGGAGCATTTTATTGGAAATTGATAGAAAGAAAGAAAAAAAGGAAGAAAGAAAGAAAGAAATCAGTTATTCCAGTTAAAATAAAGAATCAAAGGGAGAAAGAAATCAAAAAAATCCATCAGATATTGGGGATTAAGATACAAAGAAGTAAGAAATAAAAAAAACAATAGCTAAGATTTAAAAAAAGAAAAAAAAACAAGAAAGCAAACACAAGTTTCAGTAAATAGAAAGAATCATACAAGATATATATATGTATATATATATGCACATATACTCACCTATATTTATATGCAAACAAATTAACAAAGATTTTGTATGTCAAAATAAGAAAAAAGTATCTTAAAAAATATTGAAAAATGAAAGCAATAAAGAAATCCATGTAATGTCCATAAAGAAAGTTTGTTTTGTTTGTCACGTTTTTAACAGCTCAAAAACTTTAAAAGATGAAAAAAATTTTTGGTGGAAGCATTAGATGTTTAAAAGGAAATGTTTTTGGGAGAAAAAGAGACTGGAAAATGAAAAGAGCAAAAGAAATGAGACAAAGGAATGGTAATATTAAATGTTTCCTTATAAGGAAACATTCAGCATTTCTTGACAGACCAGCCATTGTTGCTGTAGGTTGAAAGTTATAAAATCTTTCTTTCAAGTTCATTAACTCTTCCCAATATAAATTGGGAGGGTTCCTTTATAACCTTTTGTTTGAAGTCATGTGGAACGTCAACATCTTCATTATGTCTTTCTTTCTTCGAGATACAATTGGTATCCAGTTTACTTGTTATTTATGTTAACAGTCCTTAAGTAATGGTGTTTCCATTAATTGATACAATTCTTTATTTGTGATTCTGTAACATCAGTCCACGAGGTTCAAAGAAGGAAGGTCCTTACTGAAATCTACAGGCTCACTCAAATTCACTTTTAAGCATTTGATGGAATCTCATGGAAAATCTACAACTTTATTCTTTCTTTTTGGAAACATTTGACATTCATTGACCAAGCTGTCAATTCTACTGTTGGTTGATATTTCTAAAATCTTTCTCTTAAAACAATTTTTCAGGAAAATAAATTTCACAAGTCTAGTTTTGATCTTTTTGTATTCCTTCATAACCTTTTGTTTGAAGTCATGTGGAACGTCAACATTTTGATTATGTCATTATTCTTTCTTCGAGTTACAAGTGTTTTTTACAGTTTAGTTGTTATTTCTATTAATAGTCCTCAAGTGATGTGGTTTCCATTATTTGGTACAATTCTTTATTTGTGATTCTGTAACATCAGTCCAACGTATGAGGATCTGACAACTTAATTGATTCAGTTATGAAATTTTGTGTGTAATCCTAACTGGCACGTATGACCTGCTAGTGATTTACAAAGGAGGCTGCATATGGAGCAAGAGTAAGGATTGTGGGATGAGATCACTGTTAGATTGGCTGACCTTTTAGATCTTGCTCTCGCTTCTTGAAAACAATTCAGACAAGCTGATTGAAAACTGCTGAGTCCACTAAAACACGTAGATCTCCATTCTACCCGCTCCAAGGCTAAGTACTCAAGAGTGTTATGTGGTATATTGACAGCTGACAAGTTGCTCTTCAGCTTGTCTTTGTATCTTAACCATCGGTGTCCTACCTTCCTGTAGACCTGATCTAATTGGCTGTACAATAGGATCTTGGGTATACTGTCATCAGACATTCTCAAGACATGACCAGTCCACCATAACTGAGACTATGAGAAAAGTTTTGATTCCTCCAATATTACACCTGTTAAACAGGTCTACGTTAGATTCCTATCTTGAAGGTTAACTCCACAGATTGCACGCAGACCGCTTTTATGGAAAACATCCAGCTGGCATATATGGTCCCTGTATGGAGTCCATGACAACAACTCTGTAAACCCGAATTTTTGTATCCAGTCGAATACCCCGAATATATATATATACATACACATTTTTTTCCTCACCAGTTACACAACTCTGAGTTTTATACACAATGCAATCTTCAGGTGCAGAGCTAAGACTGGCTGTTACATTAAAATTTTGTTATATATCTATCGGACTATTATAATAGTAGAACAGTATCAAAATTTAACTTATGTAATGATCAGTTTTAACTCTGCATCTGATTATCTGAGGATTGCAGCATGCTTAAAAGACCAAAGTTGCATTAGAGGTGGGAAAAAATGTATACCTATTATTAATATATAATTTATAGCTCTGTTATTTTACATTGAGCACTATTTTATTAATGCCAGCACAAAACATGTGATATTATATATATATATATATATATATATATATATTGTAGTGAATGCATAAATGAAGGTTTTCAAAAATGAACCCACATCATGTGCACTATTTTCCAAAGAAGAAGGATAAACTAAAAGTCAGTCAGAAAAAGAATACGATAACAAGAAATGCTTACCTGGGTAAACAATGTTCCATGTATTGGGCTTTCCAGAAGAAAAATGACACGTGCGACCTGCATAAACTGTCATTGTCAGCGTGAGTCTCAAAGGAAACGTAAATTCTGAATGAGATTCACATTGCACTATGCAAATTAGGTTCTATAAAATGAGTAACTTGATTGACTTTGGGGAGTTTGTCTATGCGTTGTTAAGTTGTGTGGGGATGTGTCCTTGGGACGTGCGACTGCTGGATTGAATTTTATTTCCAACATAAAACTTCTGCCATAAGCGATTTTGACTGACATATTTCCAGGGTAACAAAAGTTATTGGTACATATTTTGCTGTTTTCAAGGTGAGGAGTTAATTTTCTATGTTTTTATATTAGAATAAAGACCAAAGGAAAATTTATCTTAGCTGATTATCTTTGGGTTTTAGTTTGCAACAAATATTTCTATACAGAAGTAAAAATGTTAGTTTTTTAAAAATAAAAATGGTAAAACCTATTAGGATTTACTATTGGTGGACATAATCTTAACAACATAAGAGATATGCAACTGATACTGTTCAGGGTACTATGTCATTGACTCAGAAGGAAACAGTGGTTTCTGGGAAGAAGCTGTTTGAGTGGAACTTACTTTTTGTCAATGGAATACGGAGGAAATGTGTGTGGTTTGCTACTATGTAAGTGGCATGGCGTGTCCTTGTCAAGGTCAGACCAGGTGGAACCAGTAGATGCATTTCGTCTGAGCACTTTCCATGGTAGTAGTGAGAGAGCAGTGAGAGGCTCACTCATACCACCTGAGAGAGAGAGGTTCGAGGGTGGAAAATTCTTCTTCTCCCACAATCATTTTACCTGCATCTTTAGAGATGGTTTGTATATAGGAATTCAACTTGAGTTTGCCCAATATGTTCTCAAGGCATGGGGCCTCCTCAAGTGGACATCCATTCATCGTGACTGGCAGTAGCTCAGGGTCTGATTGGTGGTGATGGAATGTAACCAGTTTGGTTTTAGAGGCATTGAATGTAACTAACCAGTTTTTTCCACACTAAAAAGTTAGTGGTAGATCAAAAGAGAGGTTAGTTTTTAGAAGTGCATCCATATATCGCCATATTATTGACATAGATGTTTACAAAAGACCAGAGTATATTCTTAGGCAGATCATTTATGGAAATCAAAAAGAGGGTTGGTCCAAGAAGTGACCTCTGAAGGACACCTGCATTGACTGCTAGGGCCTTGGATGACTGGCCATTATGAACTGCCTTAGGAAAGATTTTATAATAGAAAAAACCCTTCCAGTGATTCCATAGCTAAAGAATTTGTGTAGCAATCCCTTGTGCCACACCTTGTAGAAGGCCTTCAAGATATCTAATGCTATGTGCCTTGAAGCATATGTGTTATCAAGGGCCTCATGTAGCAGCAATATTCAATGCATTGATGAATGACAGACTTATAAATAAGTAAGCTAGACTATTTTTCTCATCAGAATCTATCTCAACACAGTGAACTAACTTTCCTAGCTGTAGACTCAGCAATTAATTCAATATATTCTTTCCATCTCATACAAGTGGAAAATTTTAGTCTGAGAAGGTGCAATGATTCATTCTCCAAGAGGTTAGCATCAGCCACAGTGATGAAGTTAAAAAGGATTTTCTTGGACAATTAAAACCATCTTATTGCAAAAAATTCATTATTCACATTTTACACATAAAACTGTTTAAATATTTGAATCATTTGGCTTTCCAGATTCATTCGTTAAACTTACAAACTATCACTGACAACATCTTACAAACATCTTATAAAGGAGCACTGACAACATCTACAAACATCTTACACACTATCACTGATTTACGTGGATAATATTGGATTTTAAACCATGAAGTCAGATTTGAGATCAAAATGATTTACCAAATTGGTCTACTTTGAAAATCTTGGTGCTTCTAAATTTTCAATTATGCTTATTGCAACATTTAGTGACTATTAAAATAGTATGGGTTAACCTGGACTACTAAATCAACCTGGACTACTAATGAGAAGAAAGTTAACTTAAATTTTAGTAGCGTTGGGTTTTCTTAGTAATAATGTATTTTATTTTTTTATTTATCCATTTCTTTAATTAATTCACCCGAAGCAAGTTGATAATGCGACTATGGTGCAAGGGGGTCTACTGGGAGTGAAAGAGAATGAAAAGATTTAGAAGGGATTGGAAACCCAATCCTAAACAGGGGACAAGGGATAAACCTCTACTCCTGTTCAAAAAACTGAGGAGAGTGGGAACTGGATAATAGGCAAACCTATCTACTCCTATTGAGAAGAACAATTAAAAAAATAAAATAAAAATTTAAAAAAATAAATAAATAGTAAATAAATTTTCAGAGTTCAGACAGAGACATCAGAAATATAGATTTGAAATAGAATTTAGAAAGAACAGGAAACAAGGGATAAACCTCTACTCCTGTTCAAAAGAGGAGTGTGAACTGGGTGATAGGTGAACATATCTACTCTTATTGAGGAGAAGAAAAAATTAACTAGTAAATAAAAGTTCAGAGACTTTCATATCAGAAAATAGGGATAAAAATCATAGCAAAAATAAAATTAGATAAATTTAAGGACAATGAGTGGGCAGAGGAGTTCTTAGTGTATAATTGACAGCAAATATATGTATTTTGTCATGGAATTTAGGAATCTGTCGACTCTTTAATAATTATTAAATTTTAACCTAATATAAGTTGCGATAATTTCTATCAACTAAAAATCAAGCATGAAATTTGTTATTTTCTTGTTGATTGTGTTGTACACGGGTAGGAGGTCTTATATAACTTGCATTCAATGTAATTTGAAACAACTGAGTAAATGATAAAATCAAGTTGGCCATTCTATTTTTAATGATGACAGGCAATACTCTCCAAATGCATCAGGATAGATTAGGCTTTATTCTCTCCATTAACATCTCCCACCCCTATTTGTCATTTTGGAAGCATTATGCCAGGTTGGCTCTTCATAAATCTAATTAATTTTGACCTTAAAGTTTAGAAAAGGCAACACAAACCTCATCTCTTGTAATCAAATGATGGTAGATGCACCACAGAAAAGATGAAGATCAAGTCAAATTTTATACATCTATAAATACATATAAACATCATGAAAATAAAAAACTCAAATTCTCAAGGCCCTTTACATCAAAGTCAACCAACCAACTCTCAACATAATTTATTTTGAATATAATAACAACATATCTGTCTATATCTCTGAGATGAGGCATTATGATTATTTACATTAACTGGAAATAACTGAGACATCCAAAAGAGCCATGGCATTTAAAACTAGAAGAATCTACCTTGGTGGATGAAATAAAGGGTTCAGTTCAAAATTCTAATCACCTGAAGAAGTCCAGAGTGTACAATGGCTGAAACGTTGAGAATATGGCAATGAAGATGAGAATAACATAACAGTCCAAATAATGTAAATAACAAAATAAACTATTATCAATATTTATAATATGGATAGATAAGCTGAAATTTACATGATATATTACTAATGTTATATATATATATATATATATATATGTGTGTGTGTGTGTGTGTGTGTGTGTGTGTGTGTGTGTGTGTGTGTGTGCATGTATGTGTGTGTGGATAGAACATCCCCTTTCCAACAATGAGACTTGGGTTTAAATCTCACAATAGTCAGTTCATTAGGGAGGTGAATAGTTGATGTTGTTGGACTGCCATATTCACAAGATTTTGGCTGTTGTACGATTCGGCCTTCTTCCGGTGATTGGAATTTCCTCAAGGACACATGGCCCAGTGGATAAAGACGTTGGTTAAATCCAGTGACTATACCCAAAGAGTTGGGAGTTTAATACCATGCTACAGCAGTGGTTAATGAAAAAACTTGAAGAGTTGAGTTAAAGGGAAATAACTGAGACATCCAAAAGAGGTATGACACGTGGAACTAGAACAATCAATCCGGTGGACGAAATAAAGCGTTTGGTTTGAAATTTCAATCACCTGAAGAAGGCCAGGGTATACAATTGCAATGAAGATGAGGATAACAGTCTAAATAATGTAAATAATGTAAATATAGCAACAACATATTAAAGTGCATGTAATATTTAATGCCATTTTACATTTCTATCAATTTCCGGTCACCTTACTTATATTGAAACACTTGCTTTGTTAAAAATTCCAACAGATAAATTTTTAAAATTTAAAATAACTATAACAGAGTACGGGCAAGTGTGTTTTCAAAGATTATTATCACAAGGAAATGCAGATTTTATCGCAGTTACAATAAGTTTGTCTCTGTAATTTATCCCTGAAGATGATCTTTGAAAAGGTTGAAAGTACTTGGGTTTAAAAACAAAACAAACTATAATGACTTCTTTGATGAATTTCATGTTGACATCAAGAAACTGATTAGACAAATGGAAAAGGTCAGTACAAAAATAACTAGACAAAATATATATAGATTATATAAATATATACATATATCCATATGTATAAAGATATATATATAATATATAAATAATGTGTATTTAATCAATGGCATTATAGTGATGACCTAGGTAATCCTAGTTGGGATAAGAATGATCTTGAACAAAAAGTCAACATCCTCTACCAAGTGCTCCAAGAAATAAGACTGAAGATAAACCTTTTCTAAACAGAAACTATAATCTGGAATTGGAATGAAAGTAGTGATAGCACTTACCCAGAATGCATCATAAACATACAGGAAGTGGACTTAATAAATACCTCAGTGTATAGATCATTTATATTATGTTTAGTAAAGGAGATAATGAAATTGAATACAGAATCGGCTGCGTTAATTGTAGTTTTACCCAACACCGCAAAACTGCTTCTTCTACGCACCATGTCTCTCCAGGCAGTCATGGCTCTCCACAATTTTCTATTCTGTGCAGCTGTTAACAGTTATTCTCCCTTTGCTAAGCACCCCCAAACAGATATTCTGCTTTCCATTCGCACAAACTTCTCTTCACCTATCTTATCCCCAGTTTTCCCTGGAATGGGAAACTGCTACAAAACACATTAACCTAAAAACACAGATCCATCCTTTCCTCTGTATGTCAAGAATGGCGCCAAACTCATTCAGAAATATCTAAACTGTCAGTTGTATACAACGGCTTTCTCAGAACAATGGCCGAAATGGCTTTGAATGAGTGAAGCCTGCAGGTCTTGGCAATGAACATTCTTCTTTGGACACAATGGCCTGGCATTATAGAATCACAAACGATGAACTGTGTACGAAATAACAGATTACCACATCACTTGTGAATGTTCAACAGCAGATAAAATAGATATTGCATACAACTTGAAGAGAAAATAATAATCAAGATGCTGACATTAGGCACTACTTCAAATAAGATGTTAAGAAGGAAGCCTCCATCAGTACTGGAAAGAGCAATAACAGCTACTGGACTTGAGAAACTTATTTTCCGGAAAAATGGTTTTAATTGAAAGATTTTATATATTTCAACCAAAAGTAGCACTGGCTGTTCAGCCAATGAATACTGAATGTTTCCATATAAGGTAATGATTAATATAACTATTAGCATTTTTATTAATTTCTGTTTTTTTTAAATGCCATATTCCTTCAAGACATAAGTGATCATGGCTCTACATGGATTCTTTTGCTCATTTATTTGTGAATTGCCTTTTTTGAAAAAGAAGGAGGAATGTTTTTCTATTGCCTTCATAGATTCCTTCTCTTAGACTGGTTGCCAGCCAATTCTATAAAGCTAAATCTACCCTTGCTATTTGAACCCACTGCTGGGAGAGAAGAAATGACTCATCCTTTTTAACATATTCCTTTTCTTTATTATCTGTGAATTACCAGAGATTCTTTGAAAAGATAGTGGAGTAGTTTTCTGTTGTTTTTTTCCAGTATTTTGAATTAAAATTTTTCCTTCTTTGAGGCTGGTTGCCATCCAAAGCTAAAGAGCTTAGTCTATCTTGCTATTTAATCCATAGTTAGTAAGGAGAAGATATAGCTTCATGCTTTTTTTGTTTCATGCTATTTTTGTGTGAAAGTGAATGCAACATAATAGCTTGAAACTAAATGCACATCCTTTTTATTAAGGCTTACATCTATATCTCATTGAAACACCAGATTGAAACAATGATTACCAATCAGTTAAGCAATGGCAAGTCTGGTCAGTACCTAGATGGGTGACCACTTGGGAATACCAGGGTCTGTATGCATGGGTGTACATGTGGTGCAATGGATTATGGCTTGGAATTGGAGGTCAGAGGGATGAATTCCAATTCCAGTTGGATTCATTAAATGAAATATGCAGATTCCCTAAGGGAAGCTATGAAGCCACCTCTTTTCCCCCAGCTATGGGTTAATTAGTAGGACTTGCATTAGCAAATCACCATTATCTCTAAAAGATTCTTACAATCTAAAAATATTTTCTGGCTTTCTAACCTGCAAAAATTTGATAATCCATAAAAATCAAATCAATTTTTTTATTAATACTTTTGATATTTATTTAATGGTATTGAAGACCATATACACAAGAAATGCTTTTTAATGAAAATACTTTAAGTGCTGTAGGCAGATGGCTAAAGTAGTTGAAATAAAATTCAGAAATTTTTATGAAAGAAATACACAGTATCAAACAGGGATGTATAAAGAGTAGTAAGACTGTGAAGCACCAATTTTTCAACTCAAAATGAAAAATGGTCCACAGTGCTTCCTGTTATAAAAAAAGTTACAATCAAAATAATATTAAATTGAATTTTCACAGTATCAAACAGGGATATATAAAGAGTGGTAAGACTGTGCAGCACCAATTTTTCAAGTAAGTAAGGACTACTAGCCATAAAATAACTCTCAAGTTTAAATGACAACTACTGTTGTAAACAGAAAGACAAATCTGATACAAACAATATAAAGAGAAAAAATAATATAAAAACAATATAATATACAATAGAAAACAATAGGAAAAATATAAAACAATAAAAAACAATAGAAAAAACATAAAACAATAGAAAAAATAGAAAACAATACGAAAAAATAGAAAAAAATAGAAAACAATAGAAAAAACATAAACAATAGAAAAAATAGAAAACAATATAAAAAACACAAAACAATAGAAAAAACATAAAACAATAGAAAAAATATGAAACAACAGAAAACAATAGAAAACAATAGAAAAAAAATTGAAAACAATAGAAAAAACATAAAACAATAGAAAAAATAGAAAACAATAGAAAAAATAGAAAACAATAGAAAACAATAGAAAAAACATAAAACAATAGAAAAAACATAAAACAATAGAAAACAATAGAAAAAATTGAAAAAAATAGAAAAAACATAAAACAATAGAAAACAATAGAAAATATAATAATAGAAAAACAATATAAAGAGAAAAAAAGATGCAGAATATTAAGAGTATTTGTTGAAGCTATGAAAGCAACCAAACATCACAAAGAGAAATATATCACTTGGCTGAAGAAGTACATGAAAACTGATTTCTCAACAATAATTTTAGTAGAAGAATGTAGGACTGATGACTGTACTTGATGTTGTGTCCTTCATGGAAATAGTCCAAAGAATGTGTGGTTGAATGTCTTTTGGATATTATTGTAGGCAACAAAAAAATATTCCTTCAAATAGATGAATGTTCCAGATAAATACAGAGAATACTTGTAAAATCTTGGACAAGATATTTTTGAATGATACAAATCACAACCAAGAAACTTTAGGATAAAAATTACATTCATGCAATGCAATGATTCTTCACACTTTGGAAGTTCTGTCTATTGACCATCTTCTCCCAAAAGATTTCAAGACACCAAATTCAAAAACATCTGTCTTACTTCCAGTGTTCCATAACCAATTAGAGTTGAAAGAGTACTATATGCAATTCATCCACAAAAGCTGTGGGTAAGAAAAGTTAACATGACAAAGTCCATCCGTCATAAGAGGATGATTTTGAAATTAGGGTTTTCCTTTGTTAACATTTCTGGAAAACACATCAAGAAATTTAATTAAATATTCTAAAAGATTTCAACTAATTCATCCAACAACTCATCTGCTTTGACTATTCCAAAACATAAAATAAATAATTTGAGAAAAAAGGTTATACTGAAAATCAACATAAACCTAATACAGTAGCTAATCTTTTTTTTTCCCCAATCTTCATTTTGAATTTTCTTGAAGCTCAAGGTTCAGAATTAAAAGAGATGTATGTGAGTATAGGAAACAATATACAAGAAAATACAATCTATGAAATACAATAAAAATTGGTGCAGTTAATGAAAAAATTGAGAGATGAGAACAGTTATCAAAATCAATGGTTGAAAGATTGATGAGAGTTATAGAATGTCTAAGAGGCCATAATATCACGTAAAATAATAATATAATTTATTTAGCTCTATAAAATATTCTATTAATCAAATATATGTTTCTATAGGTCATATGTTTGGCTATATTTATAAATGAAAAATTATGTTGTACTTTGTATGTTTGCAATCATCCTCAAAGCAAATTATTATTCATCCTTATTTCTTTAATTAAATATGATAAATATAAGTTGGATGAAGAAATGCATGAAAACCTCTGTCATAAACTATGACAAGGGTGTATTGAGGTTGGGGGAAACACCTAAATGATAGCCTCTCCCAGCCACTACGGGGGCAATAGGCAGAGAAAGGGAATGAGATGAGAGGTAACGAAATGAAACTGCATCAGAAAGCACAGCAACGTTAGGAACAAAGTGACCATGGGAGTGACTTCACATGACACCGAATCTTGCCCACTGAAGACTGCTGGTTTTCCTATTGCTTTTATTGACAAGAGATGTTGAGAGAAACCAGATCAAGACAAAAAACAGAGAGGCCTGTATCTGAACATGCAAACTGTCCTGCTGCTTATGAGGAAAATCCAGATGTGACTGGTTTTGACAGACTTGTCTGCATGCGATCCAGGTGCTTCTTTTGCGTCTATACTGACGCGCTTTTGCCACAATTTATTTGTCAAAAAAAAAAAAAAATGAAAAAAAAGAAACTAACTTTAAGAATATGACAAAAAAGATGAAAAATTAAAAGTGTAATAAACAAGAAAAGAGACTTGGCCAAGAAGAAAATATTTGAAGAAGCCGGAATTTTAAATCTAAACAGAAAAGATGCAAAATATTAAGAACATTGGCTAAATATATGAACGCCACCAAATTATCACCTTCAATTAAATATAGTGCAAGTTGGGTGAAGAAGTAGATGAAAACTTATTAACAGTCATTTTTATGGAAGACGCTGATGGTCTCAGAGTTGGATTATTTATGTAAATAATCAACCGTTATGAATTAGAAGATGTGTGGTGAAAATGGAGTGTAATGTTTTGGCTTTTAGTATCATCAGCTGTGAAGTAATGGAGGCCCGGTGGAGTAATGGATAGCAGTTTGGATTGAGGAATCAGAGAGCCATGTTCAAATTCCACTCGAATCCATTACATTCACCTATGTGCTAATACTCTTGGGAAAGGTATGAATCCTCTTCTTCTCCACCCGCAGCTATGGGCAAATAGCAGGATGGCAACTGGTCTACCACAAAAAGAAATGGCAACCTACTGTGGGAAAAAATCTGCTTTGTCAGTCATGTATCAAAAGATACATGATAGGCTAAGTGTGTATCATGCATCGTACATAACTGACTGTTCATCAGCAGTAAAATTATAGATCACTTCAAGGGCAACTTGGATTTCAAGATATATGCAAAAGTTTGTGGATAAAATATTTTTGAGGAGTACAGGTCAGAAGGTTTAATCTAAGGAATATATTCAAGGAAGACAATGCTACTTCACATTCTACAAAGTTGACTATCGTCCACTTTACCAAAAAGAAAAAAGTTTAAAAGACACCAAATTAATGGAATGGCCGACAATTTTTGTCAATAGAAATTTGTGGTCCATCATTAAAAGAAAATGGGAACAATATTCAAGCAAAGATATCTGGGAAGTAATTAAAACTGCAAGTATTGCTAAAGCCAAAATAGGGGAAAATTTATTCATTCTTGTATATGGTTTCTGCAATTGTAGTCACCTCTACAATTTTCTGCTTTGGTGCAGTTAGATCTTTTGAAATAGCAAGGTATCTTAAGACTCACTCAGCTGGTGGCAGAGATCAAAACTGTTTTTGTTTCCAGAAGAGAGATAACCTTGAAGTAAGGACTCCCACTGTCTTTATATTTACTAAGACTAACATAGACTGATACAGTCAGAATGTGAATGTGATAGTAGTAATATTCTGTGAGATAAACCTTCTACATGGTGAAGCACACAAATTCTATTTTTAACATGTATAAAGTGATGTCAAATGACCACTTGTCTGCTGAAAAACTCTTTCTCTCAAGAAAATATTTACAGGAATATTAGGTGTGGCAAAGTTTCTCATGTTCTGTTTAATTTTCTAATATTGGTTCACCTCATAAGAGTTGAACTTCTGAGCAATGGATAATTAATGGAATGGCCAACAATTTTTGTCAATAGAAATTTGTGGTCCATCATTAAAAGAAAATGGAAACAATATTATCTGGGAAGTAATTAAAACTGCAAGTATTGCTAAAGCCAAAATAGGGGAAAAGTTAGCAAAATCCATGTTTGAAAGATTGAAGGTTACAGAATGTCAAGTAGCCCATATAAACATGTAAAATAATCATTTATTCAGTTACATGGGATATGTTAATCAAATGTGTTTCTATAGCCTATATCTTTTGGATTTATTTATAAATAAAAATTTATATTGCACTTTATTTGCATAAAATCTGATACTCACCCCAAAGTTAATATGGATATTTTTAATAGATGCTAACTGAAATCTGTGCACTATATTTCTTTTAAAATAAATGAAAGCAATGTGGAAAATTTTACTGACCAATATTAATATTTTTTCTAAACTGTTTATATCTCTAATTGCCTTTTTTTTCCCTTGATTTTTCACTTCAAAAGTTTGGTATTTGTTTTAAAGTTTATTTTATGTTATAAGTTATTAGTAATTTAATCTTTAGAGTTATGATATGATTATATGAAATGTAATAGGAATGTTTTTGTATTTGCATTAATGAATGAGCTCTGATTTATTATTTAGTAGTTTATATTGTTCTGGAAAGGAGATTATTGCTATGTTTTCCTCTAGGCAAAGGTTTTTTTTGTTGTCAAGTGTGGTATGTACATATGCAGAATTGGATGTGCAGGTAGTGTAATAGTTATTGGTTTGAAACATGGAATTGGCAAGTTCAAATTCTGGTAGATTCTATTTCATTCACTTTGCACTAGTGTCCTTGGAAAAGGCATCAATTCATCTTCCTCCAGGTATGGGTTAAATAGCAGAGCAAACCTTTGCTTGGATGGCATCCAGTCAAATAAGTAAAACTTTTGATCTGAGGAATGTTATGTTGGGACATTTGGCAATCTGCATACCACTTATTTTCTGTTATTAGCAAAAAGTGTGGGTGGTTCTACAAACTTTCACCATTAGTCAAGTGGTTCAATTCTAAACTGAACTGCTGGGCCCTCATATGTCAAAGTTGATAGAGTTCATGCATAATTGATAATTTGGTGTTAATTCTGTAAGGTAAAATATTGCTTTTCCTGTTATACAGAACACAAGAGAAACTTTGGTTTCAAATCTGAGCTTATGCAGTGCTGACAAAAACTATTACCTTGTGATCTTTCCCAGGAACCTATCATCTAAAAAAGGTGATAATTAAACCATTACAAAAATTGAAATGCACTTGATTGGTTAATATAAATTTTATTATGTAAATTTTGACCTGCTTAATAAAATCTGATGTCACAAGTTTTAAACAATATAAGGATTGATGAATGAACCAGGGTCAATATTGGGAATAATGTATGTAGATACATGTATGATATAAACATGGAGACAGAAAGAAATCAATATTGTGTGCTGATCATCAAACCATGTAGCACTTCTCTTTGTGTAAGCTTCATATATTAGCCACTTTTGCAGAAGAGTGAAAAGGAAAAACCAGATTTGCAGTTTTTCTTTTTTGTTTAAGATTAATATTTACATATTGCACTTTGTTTGTTTGCTTAAAATATAAACATTTCAGCATATAAAATATTTCTGATTGAATAGCGTATATAGATACATGATTCTATGTATTTTATAGATTTATTTATGAATAAACATTTTTTGCAACTTTGTTTGTATAAAATATAAACAAACAAACCAAAATAAATTAACTGTCTATATCTGAAATGTAATATTATCATTATTTACATTATTTACATTATTCAAATTTTTATCCTCATCTTCATTGCCACATTCACAATGTTTAGGCTG
>OZ038491.1:24170294-24235294 GCA_964036315.1 Acanthosepion esculentum
CCCTCTGTCTTTTATGTAAATATCTCCATATCTAGTCTGATGTTCATGCTATATATCTCAAGATTGTTGACAAGATCCAAAGATGTGTCTGTAATGTTATCGGTCCTGACCTGGCATCTCTACTTCAGTCACTTTTCCACCACCAAGTTGTGGCTTCTCTCTACCTTTTCTATAAATATTTCCATGGAGATTGTTCTAATGAGCTCTCCTTGATACTTTGTCTCTATAAATTTAAGCATACCACTAAAGTGGTAACTTGGTTTCATTGCCTTGCTGTTGATTTAACTAGATGTAACTGTAAGTGATATTCCAATAGTTACTCATTTTCAGGTTTCTTACTTCACTGCTACCTACAATCTTCCAAAATTTAAAGGCAATGTCAATCGTAATCTTCCTTAATTTTGATCTTTTATCATATTTTCTCATTCTCTTTCATTCCCAGTACCCACTGTGTCTTAGTGGCATTAGCACTTTGCTTGGGACGAAATGATTTAAAAAACAAAGATGAAGAAAACCAAATGGTACTAGTATGGTAAAATTAGTTGTTTCTATATAAGACATTTGGCAATCATTGACCAAGCAATATGTGTTACGTTTTCCTTCACTCCCTGGCCATCAAACTGAGATCAAAATGTAGTGTCTACCCTTAGGTGGATGAACTGCTATTTATCTCTCAGTTGTGCATCTGTGCTCAGATAGATCACAACTGAAAATATTATTGTGAGGTGCCTGGTCTTGGGAAACAGCTAACTGCAGCAGCACCTCCCTCATTGCACTGAAGAGTGAGGGGTTAGTAGCAATAGTGGTGCCAGCACAAACTGACAGTTCCGGATGCTGGCCTATTTTTGAACATGTCCGGATGCATGCACTTGGGCCTAAATGGACATGAGTAGAAGCTTGTGTAAATGGATGGCAGAACAGGGATTAGGAGAGATAGCAAAAAGACAAACCTTACTAAGAGCTATAAATTCAGGAAGTTGTGGAGAGCCATGATCGCTCATGTCATAAATGGACATACCATATAGAAGAAGAAGAAGCTTGTGTAAATGGTTGGCAGAACAGGGATTAGGAGAGATAGCAAAAAGACATTCCTTACTAAGAGCTATAAATTCAGGAAGTTGTGGAGAGCCATGATCGCTCATGTCATAAATGGACATACCATATAGAAGAAGAAGAAGCTTGTGTAAATGGTTGGCAGAACAGGGATTAGGAGAGATAGCAAAAAGACATTCCTTACTAAGAGCTATAAATTCAGGAAGTTGTGGAGAGCCATGATCGCTCATGTCATAAATGGACATACCATATAGAAGAAGAAGAAGCTTGTGTAAATGGTTGGCAGAACAGGGATTAGGAGAGATAGCAAAAAGACATTCCTTACTAAGAGCTATAAATTCAGGAAGTTGTGGAGAGCCATGATCGCTCATGTCATAAATGGACATACCATATAGAAGAAGAAGAAGCTTGTGTAAATGGTTGGCAGAACAGGGATTAGGAGAGATAGCAAAAAGACATTCCTTACTAAGAGCTATAAATTCAGGAAGTTGTGGAGAGCCATGATCGCTCATGTCATAAATGGACATACCATATAGAAGAAGAAGAAGCTTGTGTAAATGGTTGGCAGAACAGGGATTAGGAGAGATAGCAAAAAGACATTCCTTACTAAGAGCTATAAATTCAGGAAGTTGTGGAGAGCCATGATCGCTCATGTCATAAATGGACATACCATATAGAAGAAGAAGAAGCTTGTGTAAATGGTTGGCAGAACAGGGATTAGGAGAGATAGCAAAAAGACATTCCTTACTAAGAGCTATAAATTCAGGAAGTTGTGGAGAGCCATGATCGCTCATGTCATAAATGGACATACCATATAGAAGAAGAAGAAGCTTGTGTAAATGGTTGGCAGAACAGGGATTAGGAGAGATAGCAAAAAGACATTCCTTACTAAGAGCTATAAATTCAGGAAGTTGTGGAGAGCCATGATCGCTCATGTCATAAATGGACATACCATATAGAAGAAGAAGAAGCTTGTGTAAATGGTTGGCAGAACAGGGATTAGGAGAGATAGCAAAAAGACATTCCTTACTAAGAGCTATAAATTCAGGAAGTTGTGGAGAGCCATGATCGCTCATGTCATAAATGGACATACCATATAGAAGAAGAAGAAGCTTGTGTAAATGGTTGGCAGAACAGGGATTAGGAGAGATAGCAAAAAGACATTCCTTACTAAGAGCTATAAATTCAGGAAGTTGTGGAGAGCCATGATCGCTCATGTCATAAATGGACATACCATATAGAAGAAGAAGAAGCTTGTGTAAATGGTTGGCAGAACAGGGATTAGGAGAGATAGCAAAAAGACAAACCTTACTAAGAGCTATAAATTCAGGAAGTTGTGGAGAGCCATGATCGCTCATGTCATAAATGGACATACCATATAGAAGAAGAAGAAGCTTGTGTAAATGGTTGGCAGAACAGGGATTAGGAGAGATAGCAAAAAGACATTCCTTACTAAGAGCTATAAATTCAGGAAGTTGTGGAGAGCCATGATCGCTCATGTCATAAATGGACATACCATATAGAAGAAGAAGAAGCTTGTGTAAATGGTTGGCAGAACAGGGATTAGGAGAGATAGCAAAAAGACAAACCTTACTAAGAGTGATAAAATGCAGGGAGTTGTGGGGAGCCATGATCATCGATGTGTTAAAGGGATATGGCACATAAAAGAAGATGGGATTCTTGAATGCAAAAGGCAGGTTGAGGAAAGAAGGTGAATTTCATTTCAAGAAATATGGAAAAGGAATGAAAGAGGCAGAATGTTATCTTCTCAAAGAGATGCACAATGACAAATAATCAATATATTTTTGTCAAAATTGAAAAGGCCATAAGTCGACTTGGAATTGTGGAAATAAAAAAAATGGAATAGATTTCCTAAGTGCTGAAAACGCCAGTCTTAATAAAGATGTAACTGTCATAAATAAAGTTAATATAGAAAGCGCAATCATAGGATAGTAAATTGTAAATGCAAATGATTAACTGAAAGAAAACAACTCCTCATAAAGTCAAAAAGTACATCACTAAATTTTAAGTAGAAATGAAGAACCAATTCTGAGATCTGTAGAAAGACAGAAATTTAATTCAGAGTAAGAATATCAAATTCTTAAGTCGAATTAAGGAAACAGCAGACAAAACATGGAAAACAAATAGATACAACGTTTCGGCTGCTGTTCACTTCGCCCTTCTTCAGGTGTCAAACTGAACCCTTGTTAAGAAGGATTTTATGGTCAAGAAAACCCTTCCAGTGATTCCATAACTAGAGAGCTTTTGTAGTAAACCTTTGGGCCACACTTTGTTGGAGGCCTTTAAGATATCTAGTGCTTTGATCCTTGAGATGTATTTCTTGTCAAGAGCCTCACTGATTCTGTGAGTGACGGTAGTTAGGACATCGGCAGTGGATCACCCATACTTCTTGTCGCTGAAAAGGTTGTTTTTTTTTCTAGTTGCTTGACAACCTTCTTATTGATTATGGCCTCAAAAAGTTTACTCATGAGTCTGTGCTGATCAGATTTTACTGGAAAGCGAGAAGTTGAAGGTGAGTTCCACATGCAAGAAGTGCGAGAAAAAAAACTTTTAGCATAGAACTTACATCTAGCCATTTTAACTGTAAAATAATGAGATCATGCCGATAATAGCTTTTTCTGTGTGAAAACTGATTTCAAAATTATGGGAAAGAAAACATAATATTGTCAAAGATAATGCCACTGAATTTCTGGTAAAAATCAACAACTGATTTCAAGCAAATTAACAGGGAATAAGAATATGAAGTTCTTAACCTCTTCAATCAAACATCAATCATTATCTATCCCCCTTATCCTCATAATCTTCACTTAAAAAAGATATTAAAAAAGGAATAACGTTAATAATCTCAGATAATGGATTTTCAAAGATACAAATGTAGATTTGAAAGAAAGTGATAAGAGAGATAAGTATCTTGAACTTGCCAGGGAGCTAAAGAAGTAGTGCATCATCAAAGTAACAGTCATGCCATTTATTATCAGAGCACTGGGAACAATAACAACGAGCCTAAGAAAAAAGCTGGAAATAATGAAATTCTAGAGAAAAGTCATAACCATCTTAATGACAGATAATAACTGAAAAACGGAATACTACAAAGTATGCTTAAGTATTGAATAGACCTGCTGCCACTTGACCTCTAGTGTAAGCAATCAGTTACTTCTAGTGGGATTACTAAATGAGAGAATATTAATTACTATGGCAAACTCTGCCTTTCCTTTTTTTGCTTCTGTGCTACTGTTACAACTACTGCTGTTGCTAATAATAATAATAATAATAATAATAATAAAAAGAAGACGAATGAACCCCAAAACAATTTTAAAAACATGAAAAGGGAAATATGCAAATAGTGTTGAAGAAGCCAGAAACATTCTGAAAACCGCCTTGAGAAATTTAAAGCAAAATTTAATTTAACACAAGTAAACAAATTGTGATATTCATGAAACACTAATAACGAATTCATTAGCATTTGCCCATGTCAGTAATTTTGGCATGGAACATGATGTCCCCTTCAAGGAATGAATGTACTTTTGTAAGAATTTTGTCTCGGTAAATAAATACAAACTGCGCATTGACCACAAAGTGCATGCATGCAAACAATCATAATGTTGCGGGCAGAATTAATATAGGAACAGACAAGCATCATTTCCTGTTGACATTGTCGCAGTGTCTTTTTGTTCAAGCAAATTTTCCAAGTTGCATTGCAATCAGTGGAAGCAGCTGCCAACAAACTTAATTTTGACTGGTTAAAAAATCACAAACAACAACAAGAGACACTAGCACCCTGGAGATTGTTGCCAAGAAGTGTTTACTTTCTACACATTTTTTTTCCTTTTTCTCTTTGTACACATTCCTTCTAATCCTTCATGATACAGCATTGAAAAAAATGAACAAAGCAGACAGCATCTTAACAAAATGGATGACATGAAATAAGACAGTAATAAAGGGAGGTAATTATTCTGATTTTCTACAAAATAAGATGATTGCCTTAGAGTGCTTTCATCTAGGACATGCTCTTTGCATTTTAACTGCTTCCTGCTTAAGACATCTCCATGCAATAAGCCAAAAATCTCTGGCCTCTTGTTGACTTTTGATAAGTGTGTTTTGACCTAAAGGGAAGTAATCAGTAGACAAGAGCTTTGTAAAAAATGATCGGAATGTTAAAATGACATTTCTGTTTTAATGAAAACAAGTTGCAATCATCAATATTAGCTAGGTGAAAGAAATTGTTAGCCTGGTTTTGGTTCTAATGTCCAGAAATTTGCTTTTTAAAATGGGTCAATCAAGTAACAGAACTAAAGATTTACACTTTATGTACAAGTCATACATATATGCTTTCGTTCAAACAGAAAGCAGATGATATTCAGTTGCATCAAATATCTCCTCTTGTTTCTAAGAAAATGTGGAGGGAAAAGACCTATAGTTAAAAATTATTAAAATATGACAACCATTACAGAGACTGACTAGAGAGTTCATGACCTTTATACCCAGAGTTTTAAAATAGGAAAGAGAATGAGTGAGAATATCATTGCCTATTTATTATTTAAGGCATGAAAACTCCCCTCCAGATGGGGAGATTTTATTCTGCCCATATGTCCATAAAGTTTTCATATGTTTATTTTGTCCTTTGTAGGCTAAAAAGAAAAATATTGCACTGTGGTCACCATTATGTTGCAGGAATGCGCTTGTCGTGTTTATGTAGAAAACACATGACGCCCAGTATTACTTTTCCCGTAACAATTATTGCAGACTCGAATGTGAGTCCAAGTAATAAATGAGTAACAGAAAACAAAATTAAACAAATGAAAATACGTTACTTGCATTATTTACATTATTCGGACTGTTATCCTTAACTTCATTGCTATATTTACAATGTTTCAGCTGTTGTACACTCCGGCCTTCTTCAGGTGATTGGAATTTTGAACTGAACATTTTATTTCATTCACCAGGGCAAATTGTTCTAGTTCCACATATGAAGCATTTTCTGGATGTCGCAGTTTTCTCCCTTTAACTCAACTCTACAAGTTTGGGTTCACCACTGTGTTGTGAATATAGCAGTGAAAATAAGGATAACAGTCCGAATAATGTAAATAATGCAAATAATCATAATACCTCATCTCAGAGATATAGACAGATATATATAGAGACATAGACATAAAGGCCGGAGCGTACAACGGCCGAAATATTGTGAATATGGCATCATAGATGAGGATAACAGTCCAAATAATGTAAATAATGCAAGTAATCATAATACCTCATCTCAGAGATATAGACAGATATATATAGAGGGACATAGACATAAAAGCTGGAGTTACAATGGTTGAAACGTTGTGAATATGGCAATGAAGATGAGGATAACAGTCTGAATAATGTAAATAATGCAAGTAATCATAATACCTCATCTCAGAGATATAGACAGATATATATAGAGGGACATAGACATAAAAGCTGGAGTTACAATGGTTGAAACGTTGTGAATATGACAATGAAGATGAGGATAACAGTCTGAATAATGTAAATAATGCAAGTAATCATAATACCTCATCTCAGAGATATAGACAGAAATGACAATACATGTATTAATAAAAGTATTACAATTGCAATAAACATTTAAAAACTAGTTTCATGAAGCATTTAAATTAGAGATGGTGTTTGTGTGTGTGAAATTTGTGTAGTCGCATGTGGGGAAGAAATGTCCCCCACTGGGGGGCACATTCGTGTTCGGTGTCTTACTATTCCCTCATGACTTTTGTACTCTTTCACACACGTGTCTATTACGTAGACCTACACAAATTTCACACAGACATATACACATTCTCTAATTTAAACACTTTATGAAACTAGTCTTTAAATATTTTCTTCTTTTATTCGAATTATAACTTTTGTTAATAATGAAGTAAGTCTGGGTTACATGCAAATATTTAAAGGAAATAATTCATAGCAAAGAGATAATAAAAAAGGTCAGTCAACCAGAAGCTGCTTAAACCTTGTTTCATGCATGTGATATGAGGTTTGACATGAGGTCAGATTTTTGCAAAATTCTTATTCCTAATGAATACAGATAAATTCACAGTGCAACACAGACATGTATGAGAAAATTAAAACAATAAAATTATTGCATGCTGCTTGCTACTTACTTAGGTTTGGAGACAAGCTAGTTTCAGAGTGATGGCAATCCAAGATGGCTGATGCTGTTTAATTTTCAGAACTTTGATTGGTTCAACAAAAAAGTAAAGAAATGAAAAAGGAGATTAGTGAAGAACAGGAAAAAAAAATGATCTTTTCCTGTTTTTTTTTCTTGGTAAAGGTAGGTTCTTCTCTGTCATCATAACCTGCCAATTGAGAATTTATTTTCCGTATAAAAGCAAATAATTTTTTTTTATCATATTGAATGATTATGGTATGAAGAGGTGTTATTTTTGTCGAACAAATATAGTGTCGCATCTGTGTCTTTGATAAAATTCTGGTAAAAATGGAATGCAAAATGAAAGAGAAAAAAAAATCACTGAATTTAACTAACTAGAATTATAGGTACACAAGAATTGACAATTGAGAAATTTTGAAGAATTAGAGCCTGGCTGAGGTAAGAGTATTTTTTTCACTTGGTAAATCCTAATGAAATCATGTTATCCATTTATTTCTATATAGGCAAATATATATTTTCATATGTACATCGACTGTTCAGAATTCACAAACACAGATATACAGTGAAGCATGAAGACATTTTGTCATGTGCAGAGAAATATTCAAATACAAAAAAAAATAATATACATCATGTAATTCACATATCTTCTCATGTGCCATAACGTAGGTAATAAATATAAAGAATTCAAAAAAGAATTGCATTTTTTAAAGATGTAAGCAACTAACTCTTGATTAATGTCTTCTTCACCAATATCTGCATGCATACATGTACATAATGATAATACTTATATATATATATATATATATATATATATATATATATATATATATATATACACACACACATCTTGATAATACTTATATATATATATATACACACACACATAATGATAATACTTATATATATATATATATATATATATATATACACACACACATCTTGATAATACTTATATATATATATACACACACACATAATGATAATACTTATATATATATATATATATATATATACACACACACACACATCTTGATAATACTTATATATATATATATATATATATATATATACTACACACATAATGATAATACTTATATATAGACATTCAGATGTCTAGTTGCACTAAGGAGCTGTGATACAGTGAAACAGTCCTGTCTGCGAATGACATACATACATACATACATACATACATACATACATACATACATATATATTTTGTCGAATAATTTAGGCATGTTCTGTCAACTTATTTTCACTTGGTTCCTTTTATATTCACAGATTATTTTTTTGGTGTTGTTATTGAAGTACAAGAGAAAATCACTGTGTTCATACACATTTCTTTTATTCCGAGTACTTTTGACATATCACGATGTCATCATCATGATAAATATAAATATTGTAGTGTTTGTTATTGTCAAAGATAAAATTGTTGTGTTCATCTGAAAGTTAAATTTCTTACATGTAGAATGAGGAATACTGAGTCAGTGCCTGACTGCTGACACCGTTTAAGGGGAGGCAACTAAGCATGGTTGTGGAGAGTTTTTTTTTACGAAATGAGTAGAAAAAAACAATTGAAAATAAGTAGACAGAACATGTCTAAATTATTCAATGAAATATATCTCAATGAAAACATCCTGCCAAAATATACACACACACACATATATATATATATATATTATAAATTAACTGATTTAAAATATGGTTTTTTCACTGCACAGTAATAACCGTGTTTCAAAAATGGAAGGTAAGAGCTTTGAATTTAATTTTGTTATTAAATTAAAGACGTTAGTTCCATTTCCTCGTCAAGCAAATTTTGGAGTAACTTTTTTTTTTAAAATTTACAGTTTTAAAGGCACGGCAAAGATTCATAATTGAGTGTTTCCAAGGATACAGAGGAATCCATTCATCTAGACAAGGGCTGTTAGCTATTTCAATTTCAATTTTTGTTGCATCAGTTAATAGTTACATTCGAATGTATATGTATATATTGATAAAAAGGGGCAGGAGGTAACACTATACTTAGCCAACGTGTTTCATCTCTGAGTGATTTTATCAATGTAGGATTTATTATACTGCACATGTTTATATACAGAGGCAAGCATGCTATTGGTTTATCAAGGCTTATAGATTTGAAAATATTCATCATGTGATTGAAAAGTCAGTTGAAGCATATGGATGGCACAAAGTGTCATAATTCAAAGTCTATAATATACTAAAGTGAGCGAGTAATATTCAATAATATTCAATGTTTTTTCACTTTCAGTAACCACCTATATAGACAAAAATTTGGTTTACTGATTGGATCTCCACTCAGCGATGTTCTCACTTGTCCATTTTTAGAATTTCTAGAAAGTTTCTCATTAAACAAAACTCATAATTAATTACATTGGTCACACTAGTATATGCCTATCCAGATAACTTACGTTACACCTATCCAACCACAACTCCATTTAAACACATGCACACACTTCCCAGACTCAATCTGAAACATACTAGTAGAAAATACAAGCATAATAAACTCATCCACATCAAAAAGCTGAAAAATAATGGAAGCCCTAATAATAAAAAAGAAAAAGCTAACACTCAATAACATTAGCCATGAACATGGCCACAATGTGCTGACCGTGTTTGGATAATACAAACATTCCTATAACTCTAGATGCATACATAACACAAGCCATACATTCAGTTAAAAGTAAAAATAAAATCATCCTTGATAATGGCTAAAAGTATAGCTGAAAGTGCTCGGAAATGCAGAAGTTTAGGACTTAATTGCAGTACCGTTTCACTTGTCTTTAATGAAACATGTATAAAATCCACAATATATGTAATTGTGTATTTGGGTAGCAATCCTTGTTTTATACATGTTTCTTTAAAAGCAACTGACAAGGTACAGTGATAAAGCTCTTTATTCAATTTTTTTGTGTCTGTACAAGTGTTTTCTTTGCTGGACATAAAGTGTGTAAAAACTGTCCAAAAGTTCTGCATATATAAGCACTTTTGGCTATTCTTTTGGCCATTATCAAGGGGAATTTTTATTTTTAAATGAATGTGTGCATGATTTTTATGTATGTGTTTGAAGTTATAGGAATGTTTTATTTTCCAAACATGGTCAGTGAATTATGGCCCTATTCATAGTTAATGTTACTAAACACCAACAAAAATCTACTAAACTCCATCCAAAACATACTAGTAGAAAATACAAGTATAATAAACTCAACCACACGTAAAAAAAAAAAAAAAATTAATAAAAACCCTAATAATAAAAAAGGAAAATCCAACACTGAATAGTATTAACTACGAACACAGCCACAGTTTGCTGACCATGTTTGGAAAATAAAACATTCCTATAACTTCAAACACTTACATAAAAACAACCCCACATATTCGGTTAAAAATAAAAAATAAAAACCGTCCTTGGTAATGGCTAAAAGAATGGCAGAAAGTGCTTGCATATGCAAGACATTTGGTCAGTTTTTATGCACTTTGTGTCCCGAAAAGAAAACACTTGTACGAACAGACGAAAAATTAAATAAAAAGCTTAACTGCAGTACCTTGTCAGTTGTCTTTAATGAACCATGTATAAAATCCACAATATATATATATATATATATATATATATATATATATATATATATATATATATTTATATGATAAAATATAGTTTTAATGAATGCTATATTTATGGGTTAAAGTGCTCATTATCAGAGATAGATCGTATGTAACTATATAAGTGGACATTGAAGTCAACACCCACAACCTCTGAGTGTAGTCTTCAATGGCCACTTTTATATATATATATATGTATATATATATAATAGTCACTTGTATCTAAGTATGTTAGTCTAGCATATGTGGTTAGCCAGTCCCTGTTACAGATGTCTGCTCAGTCACATTTTAGTTTGTTTAACACTCACAGAACCCACCTGTAGCTTATAGTGTAACTTTGCTGAGGAGACCTTAGTTACAGTTTAGATTTACACACACACACTCACAGACATATATATATATGTATATATGTGTTTGTGTGTGTGTGTTTATAGGATGTATATTATAAGATGTATAATATTATCTGAAACAAAGCTGGAAATTTGTTAAGAATGTGTTTTTCTTTGACTTCCTAGAATAAAAGAAAGACAAAACTCTATGAGGAAAAATGGTCTGAGGCTTAATAGGGAACATAACTGATATATATGAGTCAGTATATATATATATATATATATATATATATATATATATATATGTACAAGTATACAAAAAAGGCTCTAATACACATATATGTCTGGATGGGTGTGTATGTATGTACATGTATAAGTGTATATCTAATAAAAAACACTCCCTAGTTTTGGTGGACTGATTTAAAATCCAATAAGACCAAATTGGGTTAATATATATATGAATAAAAGAAACAGGCAGATACTCTCTTGAGTTTGGATACAGAGGTGACAAGGTAATGTAATTTAATTTGATTTATGGTCTCCACTTATCCTCAGAAATCTCAAGGCATTTTTCCTCACATACAGTTTTGTCTTTCTTTCATTCTAATTTGTGGAAGCTGTGATAAAAAAGGATGTGAAGTCAATAAATAAAATAATAATAATAATGAATAATAAAAAAGAAAATAAATCCATTTTTCCATGATTCTAGGAGAGAAGGAACTGGAAATATGATTACCTCACTTGGATGGTAGCGCTGTGCAGCCTACAAAAAGGCAAACATTTCCTCACTCTTTCTCACCCTTGCTCCAAGATGTAGCTCCATGTGGTAATTACGTTCCTGCTGAGCAATGTCCGTCTCCACAGTCCACTGATGACTGAACTCTCTTACCACATTTCACTGCATGGCGCTCACCTGTCTTCCAAAAACCTTCACCTACAAAGTAAGTCAGGCTTTCTCTTTGGTTGTTCCAAATCAGTGCAAGGCTGACGGGAGTGTGACCATAAATATGATGTTTACACTTACTTACCTTAACTTCTGAATGAAGAAAAAGAAAACGGACATATCCAAGAGACATTGGAAACATTGTTTCATTACAATCACCATAAAAAGAATAAATGCCCATTGTGGAAACCCAAGTTTTTGTATGCTTCTTCATTAATTACTTGCATATGAACATGCACCCACATATAATACACAACCTCTCAACTTCCATAGAGCAAAAGAGAGCAGACACTTTAGGGTAAATGTGTTGTTAATAAAATTTCTACTTTGTCTCATTATCTTCATATATATATATATATATATATATATATATATATATATATATATATATATATAGAGAGAGAGAGAGAGAGAGAGAGAGAGAGAGAGAGAGAGAGAGAGAGAGAGATATCAATTGATGATTGCTAGGGATAATTTCAAGGAGGATATAAATCCAAAGAGAGCTCAATGTAAAAACAGAGCAATATAATAATCAATAAAGAATCCTTAAAAATCCATCAGGTCAGGTTATAAATTTATTTCGTGGACCACACGTCCATCTCTTCAGAGCAGTTTTTCATTAATACATGGATTTCAATTTATTCAGACACAAGGAAAAGGAAAAAAAAAAAAGAAGAAAGGAGAAAAAGGAAAAATATTAAAAGGGAGAAAGAAAAAAAGGGGAGGAAAGACAAACATTTCAATATAAGGTTTTTTTGGGGGAAAATTGTGTTGTTAGAAAGGTTAAGAAATTAACTGCCCATTTGGAGGTATTTGTACTTCTGAAAATGTAGTATATGAAGTTACTAGTTTTCTGAAGGAAAATATCAGTCAGAAGAAGGTATACATAGGGATAACTGCTGGGAGTTGGAAGCAGAGATTTTACAATCACCAGCATTCCTTCACCTATGCGGCTTTAAGAAATCAAACTGCTCTATCTAAACATTACTGGAATCTTAAAGATGGAGGCTTCACCCAACAAATCAAATGGGGGATCATTTATCAGAACATTCTAGATATTCTTGAAACTTTTAGAAACTTCTTGAAAGTTCTTGAAACTTCAAGAAAATTCTTCCTTGGCAACTCAGCACTGAATCTGTCAGGAATGTAATAGAAAATAGCTTAGTTTTAGTCTCAAAACATCAAAATGTCCAGGTAGAAAGGCAAAGTTTGGAGGGAATAAGTCGTTTCCTTTGCTTGCTAGACAGAAGCAATTAGGAAATAACACTTATTGATCAAAGAGAAAAAAGTGAAAATTTTGTTACAGTGTTATCAACAAGATTTTATCTTTTGTGCTATGACCATTTCATTGTTTTTCAAATATCATGTCTTCATGTGTCATTTTCTTTTAAGTACTGTCTTCATGCATCAGTTCATATAATTGTGTCTTTTTTAATAAGATATATGTAGTATGCCTTTTACCTACAGGACCTCATAAATAGGCAGGTAGAAGAAAGGGAGAAAAAAGGACTAACCACCAAGTGGACAGAAAGTATAGGTCATCAGCAAGAGAAAAAGTCCAAGATGTGAGTTACGAATTGGAGATGCTAACATCAAGCAAGTTTAAATATCAGGAAAATGCGACACTGAGATTTGAACATGAATTGGACTAGAGAAGGAAACAAAGAAAAATGACTTGCATTGCTATGTGATATCGATCCCCCTTTATATGACATGAATGCTGGACAAGTTCGACAAAATGATACAGAAAATTCCATAGATGGATCAACTAAGCAACAAGGAAGTCTTAAAGAAAATGGCAACTGAAAGAATATTTAGACTCAGGATCAATAAAAGACAGCTGAACTTCTTTGGACACATAACGAGGATGGAGGGCTTGGAAAACATAACACTCACAGAGCATATTGAGAGCAAGAGAGATAGGGGAAGGTAGTGTATGAATGGACAGTTGAATGAGTGAAGTGAGGCTTAGGAAAGAGAGAAAAACTGCTGAGAGTTACAAAAGATAGGAAGTTGTAGAGAGCCATGATCGCCTATGTCCTGAAGGGGCACAACACTTAGAAGAAGAAAATTTTGCTGATGTTGGGGTAATTGTTATTATGCTTAATATTTCTATTTTTTATAGTTTTCTTTTTTTGAAAGTATGTTATATAATGTTATATAATGTATGTTATATAATGTTCCAAAATGTATGTTATATAATGCTTTTGTGTCATTGGGGAGGATTTGTCAGCTTTGTTAAAAAAGATGCATATTCATGCACATGCACAAAGATGTATATGTATAACTAAAACTATTTTCTGTGCATAGTTTAGGGTTTTCATATTCTTATACCAACCTCAGATGAAGGTTCTCTATGGTAAACTATATTCTTGTATGTTGTGCAAATTTTCAAGACTTACTTAAAAATATACAGTACTTGTTGCAAAATAAAATCCTTATATTTACCTTGATAAAGTCCATCAGAGGATCAAATTCATCAATTAAGAAGAGTTTTCCATTTGTCTTTATTATTCAAATGTATGGAAATCACAAGAAATAAAACTAACCCACCTATCCAAAAAAACACCTCAGTCTTTATTTCTCCAATATTCGTGGTATTCAAACATCTGCATTGTAGAATCTTTTCTCCTAGAAAAGTTGTCAAATATCTTTGTTCTCTGTGAAACCAACTTGAATTCTCCCATTGCTACCAATGAATTCTTGGTTCTAGAGTATCGCCCCATTTGCTGAAAAGATTCCAGCATTCATATGCATGGCCTTGGTGTTTACATTTGGGATAATTTTCAGATGGCCAGGGAATTGCCTCTTGAGGCTGCTGACTACTCTTTTATGTGTTTCTGTCTTTCACTACAAAACTCTGTCAGCTATCTCTTTTTCATTTATCACTCCACCTTTTCCCAACACTTCAGTATATTGGATGCAATAGCTGACAGTAAAGACGCCAGTTTCTCTCCATCCATCTGCGAACATCTTTGTCTTCAGTGATTGTAATGCTCACCAGGACACATGGCTGAAATATTCTAAATGTACTAATGTTGCTGGTATACAGGCATTAAATTTTTCCATAACCCTATCACTCACTCAAATCATGGACTCCCTTACTAGTTTTTCTGGCTAAACCAAGCAATATGCATCTATTTCTTACCTCCTCTCCCCACTCATGCCAAGCTTCATAATTTTGCCCTCCTTGGTAACTTGGACCACTCTATGATAACTACTGACTGGTATCTCCTTCCAAGCATCCATTAAACAGGTACCCCTATCCATAACACCTCTTCCTGATACCAGCATGCTGACTGGAAGTCATTCTGGGATTTTCTTTGTGACGCCACTTGGACTGACATCTTCAACCTACCAATTGAAAATTGCACCACTGGGGTTTCTTCGTGGGTCAAAGCCAGCATAGACACTTTAATCCCTTCTTGGAAATACCAGGTAAAGCCACAATCCTCTTCATGATTCACACCTGCATGCTCAGCACCTTAGTACACAGAAACCACTAATTCTGGCTATACCAGCATGACATCTCTAGATATAACAGGTGCCTATTTGCTTCTGCTCATAACAAATGTCAGTGAGTCCTTTAAGAATCTAAGTCCCTGTTTGCTGAGAGAATGAGGCACCACATAGCCTCTAAAAACTTTGATTCTCATGACAACTGGCATCTCTGTAATAGGGTATTAAATAAGTGGAAGGTCTCTATTCCCCCTCTTCAATCCTTCTGAGGTGTTATCACCCGCTGCTGATAAAGCTGAACCTCTGGGTATGAATTTCTGGGTATTATAAACCTAATGTTTTCAGCAACCATTTTTTACCAGTGCTCATATTGCAATTTTTGCTGTTATCATTGCATGTTTTTCATACCCAGATGTCCTCAAGGACATATGGCACAGTGGATAAAGGCCTTGGTTAGATCCAGTGACAGACCCAAAGAGTGTGAGTTCAATACCCGGTTAAGGCAGTGGAGAACTTTCAGAGGGAAAATTAACAGGAGATAACTGATAACTGATATCCATCAAACATGGCTCGTGGAACTAGAACAGTCTACCCCAGTGATCGAAATAAAGGGTTCAGTTCGAAATTCCAACCACCTGAAGAAGGCCGGAGCATACCAACGACCGAAATGTTGTGACAAATATGGCGACAAAGATGAGGATAATAGTCCGACTAATGTAAATACTGTACATAATACCTCATCTCAGAAATATAGACAGACTTCTAGCTTCTAGCAAGCACAGATGATGCTTATACCAGGTAGTTAAAATTATATTTTCTCTCACTTCATGTAGAAGTATAAATTGGATAAAAGTTTGAAAGTCTTTATTGCTACTAATTGAATATTCCATTGAATAAACATTAAAGAAGATGCTGTTAATTAAATATTTTAACAGTTATTTACAACCTCATCATTCAGAGAAAATTGCTTTTCTATAAAACTTCAAACAAGATGAAAGTAAAGGAGCCATGTTCCAAATTCAAGATGTAGTTCTTTAATTTTTTTTTAATGTTTACTTGAAGTCAAATTCATTGCTTTGTTACTAAAATGAGAACCTAATCTTAAACATTTTATTCAGTTATTTGATTTTCAAGAATTATTCTAAAGCTTGGCACATTTAACTTGTAGTTAAAGGAAAATTAGCCATCTTGAAAGAATGAGACTGATGTCTTCCATTAACATTAAAACCTGCTTGTTGTATAAGTATATAATTACATACTCAGAATAGAATCAAATAATAAAGAAAGGAAATAATATAGACAGTATATACAAATTATTTTAAGATTGACTCCAAGAATGAGTTTTAACAGCAAAATGTGATTACATCAATAAAATGTAGTTCCCAGAAGAGAATATTTACTAAATGGCTGACAAGAGAGAAATGACATTAAATGTGATGTCATCTTTTATTATTTGATCTGAATAGGTTTGATCTCTTGTAATCTCTACACAACACAATGAAATACACTCATTCAACCTGAATAAAAATCAATATCATACTTAGCTGTCGCTTGACTTTCTACAGAGTTCTCTTTCTTGCAAACTTACTCTCTCTTTTTGTCTGTGTGTGTGTGTGTAAAAACTCTCTCTCTCTCTCTCTGCATTGAAAAAGTGCTTGTCAAATTTAACCCTTTCACAGCCTTCTTATCTGCAGCCTTGTTGCATTAAATGCAGATAAATATACTTTTATAAAATCAATGTAAAAATTATTTTCTCTATTTTAGACACTTATATTTAAAAAGTGAATTTTAAAATAGAATTGATGGGCTGAGTTGAAATAAAAGGTTAGT
The DNA here is from genome assembly GCA_964036315.1 of Acanthosepion esculentum. Classification (NCBI taxonomy): domain Eukaryota; kingdom Metazoa; phylum Mollusca; class Cephalopoda; order Sepiida; family Sepiidae; genus Acanthosepion; species Acanthosepion esculentum. The sequence goes on from OZ038491.1 coordinate 24,187,678, forward strand.
CTGCTGCATTCACTTTCACAGAAATGCCAGTGCCAAAGATAGGAATTCAGGATAGAATGGCTCTCTAGCCTTGTGTGGCAACCAGTCTAGGAGAAGAACTACTCTGAATTTAAAAATGTGGAGAAGGCAACAATGCAAGGTAATTCATGGATAATAGTCATGATTACTTATGAGCTGAAAGGACATGACATTTTAGCAAAAAAGTAAAATAACAATTAAAAATATAATTTTGAATTTATCATAATTATTTATTATCTAAATTATTGAAAATATCAAAGAAAACAGTTGAGAGCAGTTGTACCTTATCACACTTCAATTAAAATAGAATTACTCACCTCAGGGCAAGTGCAAGGATCTTGTACAATCCCTGTCCACCCAGTCTATGATACGGGGACTCTGACTCTGCTACATTTCATAAGATAGCATTCATATAAAATATAATATTTTTTGCAACCTAACATAATAATAGACTTTGTGTTTGTCTACTGGTTGAGGATCATGACCAATCACCAAAGGGTCGTAAATATAAGGTGGGTTTCTAAAAATATGGAATACAAGTATGGTGGTGCATTTGCCCATCCACCAAATCTATGATAAATGCCCCCACTTTGCTATATCTTAATTTTCATAAGGTAGTATTCAAATAAAATATGGAATACGAGTAAGGTGGAGCATTTGCCCACCCACCAAATCTATGATAAATGCCCCCACTCTGCTACATCTCAATTTTCATGAGGTAGTATTCATATAAATCACTAATTTTACTGTAATCTAATGAAAAATAAGTGACCAATTCAACTAGAAAAATTGAAAATAAATCCAATGTCTCTAAATTAGAGACATCTCATCATAGGTCATTCCATCTGAAATAAATGAACTATGTTTTGCGGCAATATTTAACATCAACTTGTGATTTTTATTGATAAAGATTTGAAAAAATCTAACACATTCAACATAACGGTTAAAATATTGTGAATTTTATTTTGTGTTTTTTCAAGACTTAGCATGAGGATATAAAATTCACAGATTTGAAAATAAGACCTCAGAATGATTTCAAAATTTTGCAAACATTTTTCATTCTTTAATAGTTAATTGTGCTTAGGTTAATTTCTAACAACGACATAACATAACATAACATCTTTGTAAGCCTTTTGCTATCTGATCAATATTTGCTCTTGTCTACATAAGGTAGCAAATATTGATAAGATAGCAAGGGTTACAAAGCATTGACCCCCCCTCCCCATTCAGACTTACTTCGATGTTGATGGGTTTGTGGTAGTATATGCTGGTCCTGACATACCCTGACAGTAATCATTCACATAACACAAATGTTTTCATTTTAATACAGTTCCATGTACCTTCTTATGAGTAAATAAAGAAAAATTAAAATATAAAAATATTTTCTGTCTAATCAGAAAAATCTACTCAACCTCAATCAGAATTTCATTTTTGAGCTGCTCCCAAACTATATGAAGCAGCATCAATTTGGCCCCCAAACAGAAAAGCATCACCCAAGCTACTGTATCACTTATTTTGAGTGAGCGCTCACTAAAGACGCTTACCCAATGTTATCCAGTTGTATAGATGTTTGTGAATCGGTCTTGTTTTTATTTATGTTCACATTTGGAAACAGGTAATAAAAATGTTTAATTCTTAAATTTTGGTTAGTTTTATGTTGATGTTTGTTTGTTTGGGGTTTTATGGCATATCAACCACTCTGGGTTATTTAATGCCAGATCCAGTATTTACTAGATGTTTCAAAAGCGTATAGCTGGCAACATCATCGTTTCCCATCACATTTTAGGGGTAAGGTGTTAGTATATTTAGTGTAGGTTTGGGAGGGAAAGTTAAGTTGTAGTTGTTTTGGGATGGGTTAGATGTGATGGGGCATGACATGACCAGCCGATTGATCGGATCTACGGCCTTTTGGCTGGACGTAGTTTATCGTTATACCCAGGACGTGGACACACCTTGGGATTTCACTATTTTCCCATAGCTGGGACAACGTGGACCTGGGAACATCAGCAATTAAGAGGTGGTTCCACGCTCCTCAAAACCTCCTGATCAGAGGCCTTGCTGTTGGATGTAGTTTATCGTCTTACCCAGGACTCGGATGCAGTTTAACGTCTTACCCAGGACGGTTTTATGTTGAAGTAATTACAATATGAACAAGTATGAAAGGGGCTTGATATCATTTATTGTCTAGTGTTGGCTAACAGGAAAGGAATGAGAAGCAACAGGCAACAACACATGAAAAGAGGATTTATTTATGGTTTTGCTTCAGGTGATATACAAATATAACAGAATTATTAAACAAGGCACAAATAAGAACATTTTTATAAATTTAACATGTTTCACTTTTATTTTAATTTATGGGGAGTGACTTATGGAAGAGAATGTATTTCAAATTCTGTGCTGTTTGCTTTCATTGGTCATGAAGATCTCACATGTTAGGTTTATGCCTTTTTGTGTTTTTCTAGTGGGCATTAAATGTCTTCCTATTCATTCCTTATTTAATCATATATACATATATATATATATATATATATATTTAATTTAATTTATTGATTACTATTAATTGGGCACCTCCAAAGATGCCCTGCCGATGAATATACATTATGAAAAAATGCCCAAACTTGCTAAAAATAAATTTTGATTGTCAAAATATTTGTTATTATTCAGATGAAAGACAAAAGGATTTTTTGATTATTAAATTATATTTTTTTTATCGTTTTTAGTATCTGTCTATATTTCTGAGAGGAGGTATTATGTACACTATTTACATTATTCGGACTATTGTCCTCATCTCTGTCGCCATATTTATTACAACGTTTCGGCCTTTCAGTATCTGTCTATATTTCTGAGATGAGGTATTATATACACTATTTACATTATTCGGACTATTGTCCTCATCTTTGTTGCCATATTTATTACAACGTTTCGGCCTTTCAGTATCTGTCTATATTTCTGAGATGAGGTATTATGTACACTATTTACATTATTCGGACTATTGTCCTCATCTTTGTTGCCATATTTCTTACAACGTTTCGGCCTTTCAGTATCTGTCTATATTTCTGAGATGAGGTATTATGTACACTATTTACATTATTCGGACTATTGTCCTCATCTCTGTCGCCATATTTATTACAACGTTTCGGCCTTTCAGTATCTGTCTATATTTCTGAGATGAGGTATTATATACACTATTTACATTATTCGGACTATTGTCCTCATCTTTGTTGCCATATTTATTACAACGTTTCGGCCTTTCAGTATCTGTCTATATTTCTGAGATGAGGTATTATATACACTATTTACATTATTCGGACTATTGTCCTCATCTCTGTCGCCATATTTATTACAACGTTTCGGCCTTTCAGTATCTGTCTATATTTCTGAGATGAGGTATTATGTACACTATTTACATTATTTGGACTATTGTCCTCATCTTTGTCACCATATTTATTACAACGTTTCAGCCGTTCAGTATCTGTCTATATTTCTGTGATGAGGTATTATGTACACTATTTACATTATTTGGACTATTGTCCTCATCTTTGTCACCATATTTATTACAAGGTTTTGGCCTTTCAGTATCAGTCTATATTTCTGAGATGAGGTATTATGTACACTATTTACATTATTCGGACTATTGTCCTCATCTATGTTGCCATATTTATTACGTTTCGGCCTTTCAGTATCTGTCTATATTTCTGAGATGAGGTGTTATGTACACTATTTACATTATTCGGACTATTGTCTTCATCTTTGTTACCATATTTATCACAACATTTCAGCTGTTGTCCACTCCGACCTTCTTCAAGTGGTTGGAATGTTGAACCGAACCCTTTATTTATTGAACTCACACTCTTTGGGTCCTGTCACTGGATCTAACTAACGCCTTTATCCACTGTGCCATGTATCCTTGAGGGCACATGGCACAGTGACAGGACCCAAAGAATGTGAGTTTAATCCCTGGTTAAGGCAGTGGAGTACTTGGAGAGGGGAATTAGCAGGAGATAACTGATAACTAACATCCGTTAGATGTGGCACATGGAACTAGAACAGTCAAAATAATGTAAATAGTGTACCATGAAAGTATTTATAGAAAAGACATAGAGAGGCAACCTTATGGCGGTGGAAAAGTGACTGAAGCTGAGCTGCCAGATCAGGACCAATAATATTACTGATTCTTGTTTGAATCTTATCAAGGAGCTCAAGGTAAATAGCAGGAGCACTGGACCATATCTAGAAGCTATATTCTAAGCATGGACGAATAGTAGACTTATAGATGTGTAAGATTAATTAATTTATTTTTTAAATGTTTCTTTTTTAAAAAAATCTCAGTAAAAATATTTTTTTACATCTGTTAACATCCACTTATTTAATTTTATGAAATTTGTATTGCTTAATGTTTATATTAGTTAAAAGCAGAAGTCCTTAGAGAATTTAAATCATCAATTTTTTTCTATAAAACAGGACACCCAGTCACAGAAAACCTGCTCTGAATCATTAAATAAAAATGCAATAAAACTAAGAGATTATTTAATTAGAAAAACTTTTAATTGATTTTATGCATAAAATATATTATAGATACGAGTGTTTTCAGAAAAAAAAGTATTTCCAATAAATAATGAATTTAAAAAAAAATTATTTTCATTTTTTTAAATTTTAATTGGAATAATTTATAAACTTTAAAATTTTAAAATATTCTGTATTAATTAATTGATCCTTTTGGTCACTTCTCTGGGGAGCAATATTTCATAATCTAAACTTGCAGACTCTTAATACCTATTTACACTATTTACATTGTTCGGACTGTTGTCCTGATCTTTATTACCATATTCCCAATGTTTGGACCGTTGTACGCTCAGGCCTTCTGCAGGTGATATATGTTGGAATCTCAAACTGAACCCTTTCTTTCAATGGCAGAAACATGAATATGACAATAAAGATGAGGACAACTCTCTGAACAATGTAATTAGTTACAATACCTCAATCTCAGAAATATAGACAGATCCTGAAGAAGTCAATAGTATATAATGACTGAAACCTCATGAATATGACAATAAAGATGATGACAACTGTCTGAACAATGTAAATAGTGTAAATAGTTACAATACCTCATCTCAGAAATATAGACAGATCCTGAAGAAGGCCAGAGCATATAATGACTGAAACCTCATGAATATAACAATAAAGATTAAGACAACAGTCTGAACAAGTAAATAGTGTAAATAGTTACAATACCTCAATCTCAGAACTATAGACATATATTAATAACTAATATTCAGCTGTAGTTAGCAAGGTAGTTACTGATGTTGTTTTTGCAATCTTTTTTCAGCACTCAGCAAGTATGACCTTATGCCAGACTAAATATCCAAATATAATTTTGACCCTTTTGTGCACATATCTGCAAAGCAATGGTTTGTAAGACAAGCTTACAAACTCTTAATATAGAGTTCAATTTGTTTCAAACTGTGTACCCCCCACAATAATACTTTTGTACCATTATCTATATATATATATATATATATATATATATATATATATATATACATTTCCTCCTTGTGTTATTTTAAAAACATCTTACTTTTTCTTTTCCATATTTCCGATACATTAAAAGTAGTCATAAAGTTTTTGACATTCAGCTGATTCCAAGAAGTAAATTCAAAGTAAGCGTTCCTGAAGAAAGAAGAAGATTCCTTGCTAATGTAGTCAGAAAGTAAATATCGACAGTAAATACTCTAAGAGTAAGTGGGCACCAAAAAAGGTTCTTGTACAAGAGATATTCTGTTGTATGCATTAGTTTCTCACAAATTGCATTTTTGTCTTGGAGGCGTTGAGCATTGAAAATTAGCAAACCAGCAGCATTGCTATGTTCTGTAAAAGGCACCAAATTAGGCATCATTTTCTTCCCCCCAGGGGCAAGCACTTCCCCAAAGAGATACAGCCAAGAGAATTCTAAAGAAATAATAGAAAAATTCCAATTCTCTCAAGAACCAAACTCTTTCTCCCTATCTTGGTGGAATCAGAATGTGGAGAGTCAGGAATCTAACTAGCTGCTAATTTCTGAGACAGTGCTATAGGCACTGGTGTTTACCAAAGATTGGATTCTTAATTTCTAATAGAGGTGGAGGGAACCTCTGTTATGGCTAATGCAGTGAAAAAATTTGCCCTTTGTTCAGGAACAACAACAGCACTATGTTTTGAAATGGGTTCTGTAAAATTCTTATTTGTCACCAAAGATGATGTCTCTGCTTTGCTGTTAGCAGAGGAAGAAACTGACCCTTCCTGAGGGTAGGAGGGTTCTCTTCAAGCCTGATCTCTTTCAGATGAGTGGAGAGGCACCCTTAGCAAAAAAATAAGCCTGGAAGCTGAGGTTGTTTTGGTAATTCATACATGGGATGGTAAGTGTGGCACTGAGGACATTCACAATGAGGAAGGTATAAATGAGAATTTGGTCAATGATTCTGATACAAGCAGAATAATTCGACAGAGTCAGGAAGAAAAAGAAAAATAATCAGTCGAAGTAAATGAGAAGACATTAAAAAATGGAAGGTGAGGACAGAGAAAAATATGGATAATGAACAAATATGAATAATAAGGAAATATTTTTATAGGATTGTTGGCAACAGTGGAATAAGCAGGCAGAAACGATAATGGTAAGAATGAAGAATGCCAGAATGGAAATAATTTTTCTAAAAAGAAAACATAGAAAAAGTAAAACAATTTTGAAAATGTACAACAGAAAGTTTTGACAAAATAGCAAATATGGAGGTTGAGATGAAGTAAATCTATAAAGAAATGAAGGAATAAAAAGGTATGAGTTAAATAAATCCCTCTGTGAAATCAAGATAGCAGTGAATTAAAAATATCAATGAAATGAAGATATCATTGTAAGGCAAATATCTGTGGAATAAAGATATCATTTTAATAAGGATATCTGTGGAATAAACCTATCATTGTAATAAGGGTATCTGTGGAATAAAGGTATTGTAATGAGGATATTTGTGGCAGAAAGGTATCATTTTAATAAGGATATCTATGGAATAAACCTATCATTATAATAAGGATATCTGTGGAATAAACCTATCATTGTAATAAGGGTATCTGTGGAATAAAGGTATTGTAATGAGGATATTTGTGGCAGAAAGGTATCATTTTAATAAGGATATCTGTGGAATAAACCTATCATTATAATAAGGATATCTGTGGAATAAACCTATCATTGTAATAAGGGTATCTGTGGAATAAAGGTATTGTAATGAGGATATTTGTGGCAGAAAGGTATCATTTTAATAAGGATATCTGTGGAATTAAGACATTGTAATAAGGATGTATGTGGTATAAAGATATTGTAATAGGGGTATCTGTGGAATAATGATATCACTGTCATATGGATATCTGGGGAAATAAGATATCATTGTAATAAGGGTATCTGTAGAATAAAGGTATCATTGTAATAAGGATGTATATGGAATAAAGATATCATTGTAATAGGAGTAACTGAGGAATAAAAATATCATTGTCATAAGGATATCTGGGGAATAAAGATATCATTGTAATAGGGGTAACTGAGGAATAAAGATATTGTCATAAGGATATCTGTGGAATAAAGATATCACTGAAATGAGGATATTTTTGGAATAAAGGTATCATTGTAATAAGGCTATCTAGGAATAAAGATATCATTGGAATAAAGATATCATAATAATAAGGATATCTGTGGAAGAAAGGTATCATTGTAATGAGGTTATTTGTGGCAGAAAGGTATCATTTTGATAAAGATATCTGTGGAATTGTGGTGAAATAAAAAGAAAACAGCAACCAGCGATTAAATTCAAGCTCTCCCAACTAGTATTCCAACCTCGAGTCGTTCCTTCTTGAGTTCTGTCTCAAAATCGCACTAACAGACTTTTCCAGCCGCTAACCGTGAACGTCACTCCAAGAACACTGCACTGGGAAAAATTATTTGCTTTTATATTTGTCCATATACCCATAATCCCTTGCGTTTTCATGCGATCCCATAATTCATTGCGTCCCTGTCCCATAATGCATTGCATCTTCATTGCATGAAAATGCGATGCAAGTCCCCCCTTATTCTTTTACGTTATCTGGCCGAGGACGGATTACGGCAGAGCGGTAAGTGCTTTTTTTCTCCTTCATTTCAACTGCAGTAGCTTTACATGCTAAGCAAATACGGGCTCTTTTTTGGCGGGGACAAGGCAAGTCGCACCCAGTTGTGCTCGTCCCAGGTTCTACCTCATCACGTCTGCCACAGGAATTAAGATATCATTGTAATAAGGATGTATGTGGAATAAAGATATCATTGTAATAGGGGTATCCAAGGAATAAAAATATCATTGTCATAAGGATATCTGTGGAATTAAGATATTGTAATGAGGATATTTTTGGAATATATACATCATTGTAAAAGGATATCTATAGAATAAAAATATTGCAATAAAGATATCATTGGAATAAATATAACATTGTAATGATATCTGTCAAATAAGGGTATCATTCTTATAGGGATATTTGTGATATAAATGTATCATTGTCATAAGGATTTTTGTGGAATGAAGATATCATTGTATTAAGGATATCTGTGGAATAAGGTTATCATTATCACCATGATCGGCCACACCTGTAAAGCCTTTGGCACACAGAAGATGACAACTTTGTCTGAAGTTCTTAGAGTTACCCCAGTGAGTATCAAACTTAACCTTAGTACATATTAGTACATAGTATCAACTTTAGTATTGGAGTAGATCTACTCAAATGTTAAAGTGAGATCTGCTTTTTAATTTGTAAATATTCAGAAACACTAAATTTAACAGATGGAGGCCTTTTATTTATATTTTATTTTTATTAGATGAAATATTGATGAACATTATTATTAATTTTTATCTAGCATTTACTTTCTGCTTCTTTTTTTTATTAGAGAATCTCTTGCCAAATATTATAATTAATATTTGAATTGTATTTACTTTCATCTAACTTAAATTAAATGAAGCATTGTCAACCATTATAATTAATTTTTGATGAATTAGTTACTTTATTAGTTTTATTAGATCAAACATTGTCATGTAGATGAAAGGAAATCCGAGTCAAAAATTAGTAATTAAGACTCACAATGCTTCATCTAAATACAAAAAGAAGATGAAAGCAAATAATGTTCAAATAAGAACCTTGTCTATTTATTAAAAGAAAAAGAAATATTTAGTCTTTGTTAAATTTCATTTTTATGAAAATTCATTACGAAAATACTTTCTATTTTTCATTCTCATAAAATCCAATTAACTTTATTGTTGATTGCTAGCATGGAGTCATGGTGGAGTAATGGATAGTGGCTCAGATTGAGGAATCAGAGAGCCAAGTTCAAATTCAATTCAAATACATTACATTCACTTATGTGCTAGTACCCTTGGAAAAGGTATGAATCCTCTTCTTCTCTCCCCAGCTATGGGTAAAATAGCAGGACAGACTGGGTTCTATAGCCTTGGATGGCAACTGGTCTACTGCAGAAAGGAATGGTGACCTATGGCAGAAAAATCTGCCTTGTCAGTCATGTATCAAAAGATACATGATTGCCTCAGCATGTATCATGCATGGCACATGACTGACTGACTGAGCATGATAAATGTTAATGCTACAAATGTGAAACAATTGTACCTAAATGAATTGTTTCTAATACTTTTCATATAGAAATTAATCTTTAAAGTATTTTCTGTCCTTTATATTGAAATGTAACTGCGAAAAGACTCGTGTCGCACCGACGAATTATTCTCTCAATGCTGTTCCTTGCTTTGAGTGTCTATTTGGTCTCATTTTCACGCCTGATTTCAAGTGGAATTTCTTTATATGATCCATTGCTGAAGTTACTTGAAGAAATGTCAGATTAGACCAATAATAGAACATGGCTGCCAAATTTGGTTTGGACCTGCTGAAACATTTCTAACATTTCTAAAGTTCAGAATTGCCTATGCAGTTTTGTTTGGAGAATTATTTTCTACACTACAGTCTCTCTCATCACAGACAGAATATTGCAAGCCTATCACTATTCTGTCTATATCTCTGAGATGAGGTATTATGATTACTTGCATTATTTACACTATTCGGACTGTTATCCTCATCTTCATTGCCATATTCACAACGTTTCAGCCGTTGTACGCTCCGGCCTTTATGTCTATGTCTCTCTATATATATATCTGTCTATATCTCTGAGATGAGGTATTATGATTACTTGCATTATTTACATTATTTGGACTGTTATCCTCATCTTCATTGCCATATTCACAACGTTTCGGCCGTTGTACGCTCCGGCCTTTATGTCTATGTCTCTCTATATATCTGTCTATATCTCTGAGATGAGGTATTATGATTACTTGCATTATTTACATTATTCGGACTGTTATCCTCATCTTCATTGCCATTACTTTATGATTACTTGCATTATTTATTGTTGTGGTAGGATCCACCTAATTTGCATAGTGGAGTACCGACCATATAAATATGGTTGGTACTGGGAAGAGAGGGGAACGAATCAAGAGATTCAACCAGAGACTCTGCCCGACTGCGACTCAGTCAACACATTCTCCAGGAACGGTCTTCCCAGGAATATACAAAAGACTATATGTAAATATTGTGTGCACTTTCTTGTTTCAATACATTTTGTTCTACGTACATTTTGTGTTGCATTATTATTCCATGCATTAGTCAAGTTTCAACATTTATATTATTCAGAATGTTATTCTCATCTTCATTGACATATTCATAACGTTTCAACCATTGTACACTCCGTCCTTTATGTCTATATCTCTCTATATATCTGTCTATATCTCTGAGATGAGGTATTATGATTACTTGCATTATTTACATTATTCGGACTCTTATCTTCATTGCCATATTCACATAGTTTTGACTGTTGTATGCTCCGGCCTTCTTCAGATGATTGGAATTTAAATCCAAACCCTTTATTTCATCCATGGGGGTAGATTGTTCTAGTTCTACATGCCGTACCTCTTCCGGATGTTATTTCCCTTTAACTCAACTCTCCAAATTTTGGTTCACCACTGCTGTGACTTGGTATTGAACTCACAACTCTTTGGGTCTAGTCACTGCATCTAACCAAAATCTTTATCCACTATCACTATTTTATTGCTATTTCTATTGCAAATGCTCAGATGAATTCCATTCTTTAGTTCCACCAGTTCATACCTTAACCTCTCGAACCCACCATGCCACTTCCACAGAGTCAAATCAGCCTCATTCCATCCATATTTCAAGAGTAAAGAGAAAGTTCCATTAAAAACAGATGTTTTCCCCATAACACTTTATGAAATTGTTAATTTTTGGAAGATTCTTCTGTGAACACTTCAATGTTTAAGTCAAGGCTCAATTGTCATCTATCCTTCTTTTCCTCAAAAGTTTCACTTCCCATCACCTCCTCTTTTTATTCATATCATGCACAACTCATTCATCAGAAAATCATTTTAACCCTCTTCCTTGAGTGGCTCTTGAGTTTTGTTCTTTCTATATTTTAGTATAAAAGAAATTTCCATTGCCTACTGTTTTTGCACATTGCTTATAAATGTAACCGTTCAAAATTCAAAAATGTACAGATACTCTTCAGTTCCCTTGTTCAGTTACCCCTGTTTTGTGTCGCCCTGTTCCGTGTCTCCCTGTTCCGTGTCCCCCTGTTCTATGTTCCATGTCCATCTGTTCAGATTCTCCTTGTTCAGTTTCCCCCTGTCTCGTATCCCCCTGTTCAATTTCCCCCTGTTCCGTGTCCTCCTGTTCAGTTTCCCATTCCCTGTCCCCCTTTCCGTTCCCCCGTTTCAGTTTCCCCCCTGTTCAGTTTCCCCATTCCCTGTCCCCCTTTTCATTTTCCCCTGTTCAGTTTCCCCTATTCAGTTCCCCCTGTTCAGTTTCCCCTGTTCTGTGTCACCCTGTTCAGATTCTCCATGTTCAGTTTCCCCCCTGTTCCATGTCCCTTGTTCGGTTTTCCCTGTTCAGTTCCCCCTGTTCCGTATCCCCTGTTCAGCTTCCCCATTTCCTGTCCCACTGTTCTGTGTCACCCTGTTCAATTTCCCCCTGTTCAGTTTCACCATGTTCCGTGTCCACTTGTTCAGTTTCCCCCTGTTCCATGTCCCCTTGTTCAGTTTCCTCTTGTTCAGTTTCCCCTGTTCCGTATCCCCCTGTTCCGTGTCCCCCTGTTCCGTATCCCCCTGTTCAGTTTCCCCCTGTTCAGTTTCCTCTTGTTCAGTTTCCCCCGTTCCGTGTCCCCCTGTTCAGTTTCCTCTTGTTCAGTTTCCCCCTGTTCCGTGTCCCCCTGTTCAGTTTCCTCTTGTTCAGTTTCCCCTGTTCCGTGTCCCCCTGTTCCGTGTCCCCCTGTTCAGTCCCACCAAATTATGCTTAACTCCCTTTCATGTCTAGAATCAATCACTATCTATCCTCCTTATAATCATAAACTTCCTTTATTAAAAAATTACTTATTATTATTGTTAGTCTTTGGTGTAATAATAATAATGTTTAATCATCTAGGTTGCTTTTTTGTACACATTCTTTTGAGAGAAGTGTATTTTAAGAAGTCCACATGGTTTGTGCAAGAAATTGCTACATATGTATATATTTTTAGGCTCAGCAGTTAGAAACTGCCAAAATGGTTAAGGATCCATTTCAAGATTATGGACAATTATTTTGGGATAAAAAGAAGACATAATATGGAAAATATATTTCTTAGTCATTGCCAATGCATTTCATCAATCTGACTTTATCAAGGTAAGTTTAAAAGCGAAATGTATTTTAGTTACATTAAATTCAAAATATTAAAAAGTAAATGCTCCTGTGTATGCCTTCTTCTGGATATTGGTAAATTGTATTTTTTTTTTACTAAGAATTTGTTTTAGTTTTCCATGTCAGTTGACGAAACATGTCAGCAATGACTCAGAAATAAGTTTTCCCTTTGCCTTCTTTTTATCCAAATTATTCTGAGAAATTTAACAAAATTATTTCTCCATATTTTTTAGCCAATGATAGACAGGTTCTCAAGCCCTTGTAAAAACCCAAGTAGGAACCTTTTGTGAACCTGTTTTTTAAATAAATATAACTCAAGTCAGTAGATAAGGGCAGAAGGTTTTTGACATCAAGAAAAGAGCAGTTTGAAGAAAACTGACGTCAATGAGAAGGCATTTGATCTCAAGGATAAGAAAGCATTTTGGTGAGAAGAGGAACATGGTTAATAACCAGCTGTGCCAAAAAGACTAAAGAATTTTAAAGCGGTCACTGAGAGTGGAAGAATTTTAAAATACAAGGGAAAATTCTCCTGGGTTGGACAATGAAAAAAAAAAAATAATTGAAAGAAATTTTCTCAAGCACAAAGAGTGTGAATATAAAAAAAGACATTTCCAAAATTGTTATAGGTCCCAGAGACGCTCGTGGGATAAGTAAAAGGTGTTTTTGTTTTTTCTGAAAGGTGGTTGCCCATTTGTTTTTCTGTCTTCTTGAATTGCTTTCTCTCTTTGTTATTTTTGAAATTGTAATTTTTTTCATTTTCGATGGTAATACTTTTTTTTTTGCAATATATCTGTAAATGTTTTCCGGCCTTAATTATTTATAAGGCACACAAAAGGAAATTATTGTGCAAGAGTCTCATATGTAAAATTTTTGTATTTTTTTTCCCCTTTTTTTCTATATACTGTAATAATAGTTTGTCCTTTAAGATTTTATGTTTTCATTGCGCCTCATACAACTTTCTATTCCTACTAACCAGGTTTTTGTGTCTGGCACAAGAATTTAGATTTAAAAGAGTTAAAAAGTTTTATATTTTGTATTTCTCCACATCCTTTCCCCTTTCATTCCTATCTGCTCTCGCTCCAAATCTTCTGTAACCCCCTTGCCTTGATTGAGCCACTATCTTTCTCCACATCCTCTCCTTTACCACTCCTATCTGCTCTTCCTCCAAACCTTCTGTAACCCCTTGTGTGCTAGTGGCTTCCAGCCTTGCTTGGGGTGAAAAGCTTAAAAAAAAAAAAAGAAAAAGATAAAATTGGTCTTTATGTAATTAAAATTTTTATTCCTTTCCTACTTCCTATTCTTATATTCATAACACACACCTTGATCGTTAAAGCTCCACCTTGAGTGACTCTTGAGCATTGCACGAGGTGAACTTTATTATTAAAAAAACAACACTTTGATCCTTGGTAAAAACATCGCCATATAATATCCATGATTTTTTTATGTAATGTTCAACCAATTCAAGGCATAACGGTGACGAAAAATAGGTGTGGTTAATTAGTGAAATTGTTTTAAGTGCATAAGGAGGAGGAAAAAGAAAAAGGTGCATATTATGATGGTATGTAGCATAGATATCTGCTGACACTAGAGTTGAAGAGGCTGAGAATATAGTGGTCAGGGAAGCACACCCTTGGGAGTTTGTTCCACAACAGATTATGATTGCTTGCATTATTTACATTATTCAGAGTGTTATCCTCATCTTCATTGGGATATTCACAATGATTTGGCCGTTGTATGCTCCGGCCTTCTTCAGGTGATTGGAATTTCAAACTGAACTCTTTATTCCATTCACCGTGGTAGATTGTTCTAGTTCCACATGCCGTACCTCTTCCGGATGTCATCGGATGTTATTTCCCTTTAACTCAACTCTCCAAATTTTGGTTCACCACTGCTGTGACTTGGTATTGAACTCACAACTCTTTGGGTCTAGTCACTGCATCTAACCAAAATCTTTATCCACTATCACTGTTTTATTGCTATTTCTATTGCAAATGCTCAGATGAATTCCATTCTTTAGTTCCACCAGTTCATACCTTAACCTCTCGAACCCACCATGCCACTTCCACAGAGTCAAATCAGCCTCATTCCATCCATATTTCAAGAGTAAAGAGAAAGTTCCATTAAAAACAGATGTTTTCCCCATAACACTTTATGAAATTGTTAATTTTTGGAAGATTCTTCTGTGAACACTTCAATGTTTAAGTCAAGGCTCAATTGTCATCTATCCTTCTTTTCCTCAAAAGTTTCACTTCCTATCACCTCCTCTTTTTATTCATATCATGCACAACTCATCCATCAGAAAATTATTCTAAACCTCTTCCTTGAGTGGCTCTTGAGTTTTGTTCTTTCTATATTTTAGTATAAAAGCAATGTCCATTACCTACTGTTTTTGCACATTGCTTACAAAGGTAACTGTTCAAAATTTGATCTCAAGGATTAGAATGCATTTTGGTGAGAAGGAACATGGTTACAAGCCAGCTGCAAAAAAGACTAAAGAATTTTAAAGTTCATGTGAAAATTATAAAGGTAACTGTTCGAAATTCCTAAATTTACAGATACTCTTCCATTTCCCCTGTTCAGTTTCCCCTGTTTTTTGTCCCCCTGTTCCATGTCTCCGTGTTCCGTTTCCCCTATTCCATTTCCCCCGTTCCATTTCCCCCTGTTCCGTGTCCCCCTGTTCAGTTTCCACCTGTTCCATGTCCCCCTGTTCTTTTCCCCTATTCAGTTTCCCCTGTTCCATTTCCCCCTGTTCTGTGCCCCCCTGTTCCATGTCCCCCTGTTCCGTTTCTCCTGTTCCATGTCCCCCTGTTCTGTGTCCCACTGTTCTGTGTCCCCCTTTCCGTTTTCCCCTGTTCCATTTCCCCCTGTTCCGTTTCTCCTGTTCAGTTTTCCCCTGTTCTGTGTCCCACTATTCCATGTCCCCTGTTCTGTGTCCCCCTGTTCAGTTTCCCTCTAACCCTGCGAAGTAGCAATCCTAGCAAGGATGCTGTCTAAATGGAACATCCTTCTTATAAAGAGAATCCGAGGAGAGTCAGGATAAATCTGATGCCATCACAGGTCCTAGTTGTGAAGGTCTGAACTGGTGAAACTCAGGGATGTAGCTTGTTTGAATATTTGCCATAATAATAGCGCTATAGAGCTAAGAAGCTAGCAATGCTTTGTCTACAAAATAAAATTAAAAAATAATTATTCTATTTATGGGCATCCAGAATTTGTAATCCTCACTATTTATATAAAGAGGAGAAATACATTGAACATACTTTTAAGCTCCTCCAATGTCATAATTACTTCATATTCAATGTGAAACAAATGGCTCCTAAAATATTTCAGAATAAAGAGTGAACCATTCTGAAAACCTCACCAAATCTAAATCCAGTTCCTAACCGCCAACTACAATTGAAAGGAATTTATCTAAGCTTAACATAAAATTTGTTACAACTCTTTCTAAAGCAATAAGAGTCTTAATTAATTCAAAACAAAATAATCACCTAAAACCTGAAGCACAGCAGGAATTTACTCTATTATCCGTAAAGATTGCCCCAAGGAATACAGTGGAGAAACCTCAAGGAATTAAAATAAAAAATTATATGAACACAAAAATATATTTCACAAAACAACACATGCAATGAACTAATCACTCACTGTAATGAGTCTAACCCTAATTTTGATTTAAAAAATGCTACTTTAATTGAAAGATGAAGCAATTTACTAAGGTGAAAGTGTATAGAAAGTGCTTTGATCACTAGATTATCTACAGCAAATGTTTCACCTTCTTTGACAGATCTTCTATTATCACAATGCGACCCACTTAATAATAAAAAGGATAAAGAAGAAAGGCATCAGGAAATGGAATAAAATCTTTTAAATTACATGCCTGGATACATAAAATTTTAAATTGCAACATTTTCAGGATGGCTTAAAGATTGCATTGAAACTGTTACTGTTTGGTGTTTGATCTCAGTGGCTACTTTTATATTTACTCTATCTCTGATATTGATCATTTTTACCCATGAATATAGCATACCTTAATATCTGTTTATATCTTTGAGATGAGGTATTATGATTATAAACTTGTATTATGATATTATTATATATATATATATATGTGTGTGTATATGTATATATATATAAATTATCTGTAGTCTACTGCTACATCAAGCAGAAACATTTTTTTCTCCCGATGATGGCCATCTTGGTTGAAACTAGTCGAGGAATCTAAATGAAATAATAATAATAAAAACATAAGAATATTAATCTACAACCCAGTATGTCTGAAGATTTTAATTAATTTTTTTAATAATTTTTATCGTTCAAAATATATATATATATATATATATATATATATATATATATATATATATATATATATATGTATGTATGTATGTATGTATGTATGTATGTATATATATGCATGTGTTTGTGTGTGGTAAAAATATCATTTTAAAGTATGCTTACTTACATTATTTGGATTATTATCCTCATCTTTAAAATTATATTTTTACCACACACAAAACACATACATATATATATTATTATTATATTTTTATTATAAGAGATTATAATAAAAACATTTTGAAATCGCTACACAAAAGCTTTTATGTTTCAATACTTTGATTGTACTTCTTCAGTCAATGGTAAGTAACTGGTGATTAAATGATTTTTAAGGAAATATAAAAGTGTTACCTCTTTTCAGAAAGTTAAAGATGGTGGGGACATAAGGTCAGAATCAATGAACAAAGAGTTATCACTTTTTAAAATTTCCTTGAAAATCATTTAATCACCAGATACTTATCATCGCCTGAAGAAATACAATCATAGTATGTCAGTGTTATTTTCATTTTAGTGCAATTTAGATGACAATTTATCCATCGCACCCCTTATCTTATATATATATATATATATATATATATATATATATATATATATATATGGATGACACAAATATATATATATATATATATATATATATATATATATATATATATATATATATATATATATATAGCATAATAGTTAATCAATAGTTAAAAATTTCTTTGGATATAGTTAAAAAAAACTTTTTTAAACAACATCTAAAATATTATCGTTAGATTTACGTTAGAAATATTCAAACACAGTTGCATTCACATCACGTGATGTCCGCGTCTCCTGATGGATGCTACTTGAAAACAAACTTCTGAATACAGTTATTTAATTAATTTCTGATGAAAGATTGGGGTGATCTGAAATATCAAATATATATATATAAAAAAACATAAAAAAATATAAATAAATACTTTCACAAAAAAAACATTCAATTTTTTTTCTTTTAATTTGCAACATTTCAGTTGTTTTCTCCATATATATATATATATATATATATATATATATATATATATATATATATATATATAATGATACAGATTTCATTTTATATATCACATTGGTAAATGCTTGAAATTAAAATCCCTTACTAAATCGAAAGTGAGTAAATTATTCTTTTTTGACAGTACATTTCAGTCATTCTAGTTTAGGCAAAATATCTGGGTTAAATAATGTGATATATGAACCCTTTTCTAACTCAAATTCATTTTCCTTTCAAACGATAGCAACAAACAGATGGATGCCGTGACATCAATAATGAGATAGGACAATTTGCTAATTGAATATCTTATTTTGCTGTCATAAAATGGAGACTCGCTTAGATGGAATAGATTTTGAAAGGCAAAAGTTTACTTCTCATCTCTTCCATTGTCTGGTTGAGGAATTTGTTATGCTAAGAGGTCCTATCTTTATTTGATGAAGCAATCAGATTATGATATGACCAGGAAGTTTCCAAGCTTTCCTTCTCTTGTCTGAAGAGGAAAAGAGCTGTTGTTATTCTATTAATTAAACTAGAATATCACCCATAAAAAATGATAGTATTTTTAGTTATGGATAAATTAGTTATTATATTTTTAGGATAAATATGAGATGCATTTCAGAGGTTTTGAGACATTTTTTTTTTTAGGTGAGGAAGTTATGACTGTTCTAGATTATTGTAATTTTAGTATATTACTAAATAATAAGCTGACCTGCCAAATTTTGTTATTCCAGATTGAAGAAGATGCTGGTAAAAGCTCTTTAAACACCCCTACTAAACACTTCTCATCATGACTGACTAGTCTGCAGAATGTAATTGGGATATGAAGACAATTTGGAAGGTCACTGTGCAATAATGTTTTGCGTTAAACTGGGTAAAAACATTACAGAAACTTTTTGATTGCTTATGGATTAACTTGCATGAGCCAAGCATTTGTTTTTTGTTAGCCCAAGAGGTTCATGGACAGTGAGAGACAATTAAAGATATGGGAGGGAGTGGCATGTCAGAACGGCAGAGA
Organism: Acanthosepion esculentum; assembly: GCA_964036315.1. NCBI lineage: Eukaryota > Metazoa > Mollusca > Cephalopoda > Sepiida > Sepiidae > Acanthosepion > Acanthosepion esculentum. The sequence continues at coordinate 24,206,838 of OZ038491.1, forward strand.
TGGTTGAGAAAATTCACAAATTTCTGGATGAAAACAATTGTGTTTCTATAAAAACAATAATATAAAGATAAATCTATACTTAACCAGAAAATACAAGGATATCTTTCTTTCAGACAATTCTTACAAAAATGGGAAAATATTTATTCTAGATTATAAAAAGTTAATTTTTATTATTTTAAAAATGTTATAATCACCTGGATTGTTTTTTATTAGTACATGTTCTTTTGAGAGAAGTGTATTTTTATGTAGGCTTGATGGTTTGTGTAAAATTGTTACAATTGCGGATGTTCGTTGGTTGAATGGTCAAAACTTGCCCAAATTTGTGAAGGATCTTTTCCAGTTTATGGAAATAGATTTTTTTGTCTATGTTGACCAATGAGAAACGTGGCTTGAAGCTCTAACTTCCCAAATAGTTGGGCATAGGCGTGCCTAAATTTTAAAATAAATAGGGCTCAGGTCAGTATGGGGAGAAGACTTTTGGACAGCAAGGGAATAAGGCAGGTCAACAGCAAAAAAGGCATTTGACATGAAGAAAAGAACACCGAAGAAGGCAACAGTTATCAACGAGTTACAGAGAAACCAAAAGTTCAAGTAAAAATTCTCCTAAAATGAAAAGATTTTGAAGAAATTTTCCCAAACACAAACTGTGTGAAGTTAAAAGGGACTTTTTTTTCAAAAGATTATTGTGCAAGTAGGTCTTCTTTTTGTTTTGTTCTCACATGTTGCTGAACCTTCTTATACTTTTTTCTCCTTTTGTCATTTACAAAATCTTTGTTTTTTTCTAGCTGTAATTTTCCGTTTTCGTTGGTAATCCTTGAAATCGTTACCCTCACTTGATAAGTGAACAAAAGGAAATTTTTTGTGCCAATTTTCATTTTACCTTTTTTTATAATTGCGTAAACTGTAAATGAATGTGTTTTTCATTTTGAAATTTTACTCAGTGGTTGTCTTGTCTTATAATTTTGCATCTGTTGTCTTTCTATTTCTACTAAGATTTTGTGTTTGGCACAAGAACTTGGATTTGGTAGGAATAAAGTTTTTATAAGATTGTATTCATGAAAAAGTCACCCTAAGAAGCACACACACAGAATACTATTTTTTTTTTTTTTTTTTTTAAGCGTATCACCCCAAGCAAGGCTGAAGGCCACTATCACGCATGTGGTTACAGAAGGGATGGAGCAAGAGCAAATAGGAGTGGTAAAGGAGAGGATGTGGAGAAAGAGAAAGACGGAGGGTCGATCAAGGCAAGGGGGTTACAGAAGATTTGGAGCGAGAGAAGATAGGAATGAAAGATGAAAGGATGTGGAGAAGGGAAGTGGATAGATCAAGGCAACTGGAGATGACGATTGACGCTACACTTAAACCGTTGGAGATTGTATTTGTCAGGGAAACAGTAATAGGGAAGGGAGTTCCACAGGCGAGATGTGCGAGACATGAAGCTATTGGAGTAGAAGAGACGTCTACACCTAACAGCTTCAACTATTAACAGGAAACTACATATTTTCTGGATATGTCCACCATTACCTTGACTCCAGTGCAGAAGAGTTTTGGTTAGTATGAAGAAATAACTATTAGCAAAGCAAGACGTATCAAACTGGAACTTTGACAAAGAAACATCTTAGCATCAAAACCAGACTTGGATTGTCTAGATTAAACTATTAATAATAAAAAAACATAATGAGACAGACAACCTACATCACATAAAAACATTATGCAGAAATATTAAATAATACAAAACCTTGTGGGTTATCCTACTTGGTTTTAGAAAAACATCTGCCAGGTGTCACTCTTTAAACCTATACAAAAAGGTAATCATATTGTCTCTTTTTCTTTTTAACTCTTGCTTCTAGATGTAGTCAACATCAGTAAAGAATGCGGGGTGCTTTTGCTTCCTTGGTCCTCTGTTGACTTTTGAACTCTCTCACACATGCACATGCACACACATCTGTTTACCTCACATGTTTATTTCATACACACACACAAGCAAGTGTACTTTTATGTCTAGTTTTAATGTTTTTTATTTTCATTGCAATTGTGTACACATGTCATTTCTTTTGTTAATAACATCTATTTGTTATTTGTTTTATATTCATTTGTTTTGTTTTTTCTTATTTTTACTTTGGCTCACCAATATTGTTTATGAGATAAATGTTCGTGGAAGCATTTAATATAAAATGTCTATCGACATTGTTGAGTCTTGACTCATTGTTGAATCTCGACTAATGCATGGAATAATAATGCAACACAAAATGTACTTAGAACAAGAATGTATTATAACAAGAAAATGTACACAATATTTACATATAGTATTTCTGTATATTTCTGGGAAGACGTTCCTGGAGAATGTGTTGACTAAGTCGTAGTCGGGCAGAGTCTCTAGCTGGATCTCTGTATTCGCTCCCCTGTCTTCCGGTACCAACCATTATTTATATAGTCGGTAGTCACCTATGCAGATTAGGTGGATCCTACCACAACAGACATCAAAACCAAAAAGTGATACCAGAAACATAATGGTGTTATTTCTATCCAAACATACTAGTATCTTGCAACAAATGGTGACTCCAATGTGGTATTTTCTCCTGGATACAAAGAAATATGCAAAACTATAAACGATCTCAACTATGCATCCTTTACGCACTTTTCAAAATTCAGAGCCAGTGAAGAAAAACATTTGACCAACTACTCTGTTTACTGTACCACGTGGATGCAAAGAAATAATTTATTCTTACTCCATATTTGTGTTTAAACATGATGTAAAGAGCAAAATCGCAAATTTCAAAATGCTCAAGCATGTGTACATGACATAGCAACTACATGGATAATATGGTCTCTAAGTCAGCAAAATTTCTGTAATATTCAACAAGTGTAAACAAAAATTAATAATAGCCATTACTACCTATTTAACCCTTTGTTAGCAGGGAAACAAAACTCTCTTCATCTCCACTGCTTTTGCTTAACCCTTTGTTTCTCTCCAGCAAAGTCACACATGACTTCCACTTCACTTGACAAACATAACAAAATTTAAACCCAACTTGGTACAAACACAGTATAACAACAATTAAACCCAACTTGGCACATCACGTGGAAATTTTTGTCAAACACAGCACTGCAACATTTAAACTCAACATGGCACACTGCATTAAAATTTCTGAACAAATGTAAAATAAGACTTGTATAACAAGTTTGAAACAAAATTAATTTTATTCAACAATGCTACCCACAATTCACAAGAAACTTCCTGCGATTTTTTGTTGTTCCCCAAGTGAAAGAAGAACCTAACGGGCAGTTGTTTTGAAGACATTTCAAAGATGAAGGAGGCTGTGACAAGAGACCTGGACACTTTCACTTTGGATGAATTCCACAGAGTTTTCACAAAGTCGCTGTAGCACTACAACAAGTTCATTGATGTCAGAGGATCCAACTATGATGAAGATTAGAGTTTTGTACTTCTTTGAAATTAAGAAATGTATCTGTAGTGGGTTCCTCATAAAAATAAAATAGGAAAATAAAATATATAAACAAAATTAAATTTAATTTAAGTTAAAATAAGACAATTGTTTTTTCTTTAAAACCCTTATCTCTTTTTCTCTTTCTCTCTCTTTCTATCTTTCTCTCTCAACTAACGTGAAGGCAACCCTCAAATAAAGAGAGAAGAAAAATCTGAAACTGTTGGAAAAAAAGCCGGATGTTTGCAGGACCAGAGCCTACTTATTTATGACTATAAATCTACCAAAATATGTTAGGTTCCACACATAACTGTATAAGAACTATACAACTATATAGCTATATAAGAACTATATGACTATATAATAAACTATATAGCTATATAAAAACTATCTAACTATATAAAAACTATACAACTATATCGCTATATAAGAACTATATAACTATATAAGAAATTATATAGCTATATAAAAACTATATAGCTATATAAAAACTATATAACTATATAAAAACTATACAACTATATAGCGAAATAAGAACTATATAACTATATAACAAATTATATAGCTATATAAAAACTATATAGCTATATAAAAACTATATAGCTATATAAAAACTATACAACTATATAGCTATATAAGAACTATATAAGAAACTATATAGCTATATAAAAACTATATAACTATATAAAAACTATACAACTATATAGCTATATAAGAACTATATAAGAAATTATATAGCTATATAAAAACTATATAACAATATAAAAACTATATAGCTATATAAAAACTATACAACTATATAGCTATATAAGAACTATATAACTATATAAGAAACTATATAGCTATATAAAAACTATATAACTATATAAAAACTATACAACTATATAGCTATATAAGAACTATATAACTATATAAGAAACTATACAACTATATAAAAATATATAACTATATAGCTATATAAAAACTATATAACTATATAGCTATATAAAAACTGTATAACTATATAAGAAACTATGTAACTATACAACTATATAAAAACTATATAACTATATAAAAACTATACAACTATATAGCTATATAAGAACTATATAACTATATAAGAAACTATATAGCTATATAAAATCTATATAACTATATAGCCATATAAAAACTATATAACTATATAAGAACTATATAAAATAATTTTGGCCAATCAAAAAATTAAAACAAAAAAGCTTTTGATGTTAGCCAAAACCAAGGTTTGCACCAGAGTCTCAGAGTCATATGAAAAGGATATAAGTTCGCTGAACTCGATGGGCAGAAGGGACGGCAAGAGAAACCACAGAGCAAGGGACATGAGCACCAGAGAAACCAGCCATGTGTAGTTAAGATGTCATTTGCTAATGATATTTTCTGCCCTTCTTAGGGCCGAGGAAAAAACACAATACACTGATGCTGACTTATTTCTAAGATAACTACAATTATCAAGTTCTAACTTCTCCAGTGCCAAAACTACCCACGACCAAGCTGAAACAGATTTTCTCTGAAGTGCTACTAAAATCTCTCTTATAAACAAACATTTTGTTAACCCAAATATCAAAAAAGGTCACTCTAATCTAAATCAAATAAATAAATATATTTTATTTATTTCATACTCTCAAGATCCTGTTCTTTTATTTCTGAAGTTCTGATAAAACACCAAAAAGTCTCCCTATATGAAAACAGTAGACTGTTGGCATAATGGTTACTTGCTTGTAAATCACAGCAACTTTTACTTCTTTATATATCCACTTCCTTAAGCATGAGTACTAATGAAAGACAATAAAAAAGAAATGATATATTCTTTTATATAATAAGATTATTTATATTACAATCCTCATTTTTGCTGTTTTGATTTCTGTCTTCAGCCAACATAGTTTTCAGCCTTCTACAGGTCAGTTGTGCATGGGGTACAAATATAGCTTGGCACACACATCACTGTACTCCCTGCTGAAAATGCATTACTCATTCCTTAACTGTGTTCATATCCACTATTTGGTCTCTAAAAATGCTCAGAAAGTATTAATGAATGTCAATGGATGTAATTTTTTCTACATGAAGGAATTCAATGATATACATCTACTTAGCTTCATGTAAGATTTTAAATTTACATCCAGAATCTTACAATATTTCACCTTGGCAGATCTATTATGACAATGTGGGAGATTTAATAACAAAAATCATGGAAACATAATAAAAAGGAAAAGAAACTAAATGAAATTGGCTAGACTATATAATCTAAAATATTTAAAAGAAAAAAATTTTAAATTCTCAGTATCCCCTCTCCTTCATACACATATGTAATCACATCAATGTAAATGACTGATGATGACCTAAAGGACAAAATGCGTCATACGAATACTTTTTTCATTTTGTCATAGTTTTTTTGTCATATCAGACTCCATTTTGCCAAACTGCTATGTGTAATATTGCAAAACAAATTATGAATCATTATCAGGAAGGTTCTTTTTTTTTTATTGTACTATCACCAGCATCCATCGCTGATATTGTGGAACCCCATACTAAAACTAGAAGGCACTACTTTCAAAACCACCCTTGTAGTAACAAAGTCATCATGGTATATGAAATTAACTCTCACTGTGATAAAAGATGAAGTCATAATTGTATTTTGACACTCATCATTTGAGGACATCCATTCATCATTTTCTAATCCTGGGCCTCAGGGAGTGCCATGTAGCACCTGGTGATGTTGCTAATCAGAGTAATGTGTTCAGTTGATAGGCTAGTTGTAACATTGATACGACTTATATTAGCTATATTGGCAATTGGGATTTCATATCTCCTCTTACAGAAAATGCTTATTTGTTCAGTCAGTGTCCACGTGTCAAATATAAATATTATATCTGATACATTATTGATAAAGCACCATTATATCCCGGCAAAGGGATAAATATTGTTTTGGTCGGCTGAAATAGCTCACTGGCAAGAGCAGTGTACTGTCATGTCCACAGTTACCAGCATTGAAGACATATACAAGGTTTGATAATAAATGATCCAATCTTTTAATATTAATGAAAAAGTCGCCTATTTGGGCAATGATGCTTTAGACCCCTTCAAAGCACCCCCTTTGGAAGTTCACTCATTAATCCTGTACACTTTTTAGAAGAGTCTGTAAGTTCATCTTTAGGAAGAAGCATCATCCTCATCTGTTTATTCATATTCTCCTTAATCTCTTCCATGGTCTGAAATCTCAAACTTTTTAATGAAGAGTATAACTTTTGAAAAACACCAGATGCTACAGGGAGACAAATATGGAATATATATATATATATATATATATATATATATATATATATTGATTTCTTATTTCTTATCTTTTTTACATTAATTTGCTTATTACTCTCTTTTCTTTTTTGGAATAAATACATTTTTTATGTTTGTTTCTTTGCCTTCTATGGAAAATTTTCAAAAATGTAAAAAAAAAGTGATATTTCATTAATTGTATTTTTAAATGAAATTATTTATTACCACCATTATTATCTACCTGATAAGACATCTTTGAACATCAAAACAAATATGCATTTTTGTCACAATAATTTGCATGTTAAAATGTAACAGTTTATATTATATTATATAATATATTTTATGTTATATACATATATACATATATACATATAAATATATATATATATATATATATATATATATATATATATATATATATATAATATAAACTGTTACATTGGAACATGCAAGTTACCGTGACTAAAATGCATTGCTTTTACTCATTTTGGATTTTTTTTTCTTTGGACTCTGATCTTGAACTCTGGATGATTGTTTTCACCTCAGTTTCATGTTCTTAGTTCTTTCTTTTTTTATTCCTCATTTTTCCTTGGGTACTGGTTTGTGAATCAAAGAAAAAGTGCAATAAATGCAGGTTACAGTTTTATATTCAGATTGGTTTTAAGTTACATTTTAAAAGAGAGTAATTTATTAAGAGGAAAAAATATTGAAAGTGCACTAATTTCTGAGTCTTCCACAGTAAATTTATGTCCAGGATCATACAACATGCATACTTTCCTGACAAAATTACTGCTATTACAATGAGGCATATCTAAAAGCAAAAATAAAATCACTAAAAAAACAATAGCAACAAATTATATATATATATATATATATATATATATATATATATATATATATATATATATATATATATTAAATGAGCATCTGAACATTCTAGTGTTATCATCACAATGTGTGAAACTGCCAGTCACCATGAAGTGTGGATTTTCATGTTCATAATTTTATATCTATAAATGATCTTTCTGTAATATTTAGCATTATTTACCTATAGCATATTTTTTATATAATTTATCCTCTGAAAAGAAAAACTTTATTAGATCGCACGAGAAATTATATAAAAAACTAAATAAAAGCACCTTGTCAGTTGTTTTTAATGAAATGTGCTTGAAAGAAGGATTGCTGCCTAAATACACAAATATATATATATATATATATATATATATATATGATAAAAAGGCTTAAACACTAATATTCCATGGTCATAATTTATTCCATTGGAATTGTAAATACGATCCAATTCATGAGACCTACAAATTCAAAAAGTAAACAGAAAAAACAACTCCGGGAATAAAAATAAAATTTAGTGAGAGTGTATGTATGAGAGTGTGAGATGAATGCTAGAGCAAATGAAAGCTGTAGGGAGGGGTAACAGACAAGAGAAGAACAGGAAGGTCTAAAGATGAAGAGGGGATTAAAATTTAATAGAGAGAAGTTTTGTATATATATATATATATATATATATTTGTATATATATATATGTAAATATATGTATATATATATATATATATATATATGTATGTATTATTTACCTATAGCATATATATATATATATATATATATATATATATATATAAATATATATATGTATATATATATATATATGTATTATTTACCAATAGCATATATATATATATATATATATATATATATATATAAATATATATATGTATATATATATATATATATAAATATATATATGTATATATATATATATATATGTATTATTTACCAAAAGCATATATATATATATATATATATATATATATATATATATCTCCAAATGTAAAAGAACGAAGAGCAAGAATTCAGTGTTCAAAACATTAATTTAAAACAGGGCTCAATACAAAAGTAGATTTATTTATTATGCAGTGTTACATTAGAACATGCACATACCCGCTACAAAGCTGTACATCTTGTTTCAACATTAAAAAAATTCCTTTATCCACTGTGCCATATGTTCTTAAGGATACATAGCACAGTGGATAAAGGAATTGGTTAGATCCAGTGACAAATATCTGGTTAAGGCGGTGGAGAACTTGGAGAGGCGAATTAACAGGAGATAACTGATAACTGACATCCATTAGACATGGCACATGGAACTAGAACAGTCTACCCCAGCGAGCAAAATAAAGGGTTCAGTTCAACATTCCAACCACCTGAAGAAGGCTGGCGTGTACAATGGCCAAAACGTTGTGATAAATATGACAACAAAGATGAAGACAATAGTTTGAATAATGTAAATATTGTACATAAGGCCTCATCTCAGAAATATAGATAGATAGATAAAACAAAAAATAAATAAATATTTATGGATCTACTTTTGTATGATTTCCCACCTGATGAAATGTTAAAAGAAGAAAAATTTTTTAGAGTTGAATATATATATATATATATATTTATTATGCAGTGTCACATTAGAACATGCACATACCCACTACAAAACTGTACATCTTGTTCATATATATATATCATATATATATATATATATATATATATATATATATATTAATTACCAGTTCCATTTATTTTCACATAATCATCGGACAGTCACCTACTTGATGATTGTGTGAAAACGTACAAAAGTGTTAGTACTGGTCGACCACTGTTCATTGGAAATTTATATAAAATGTATTAAAGCTCTGATAGTTAATATGTCTGTCTATATTTCAGAGATAAGCTATTGTAATTATTTACATTATTTACATTGTTTGGACTGTTTTCCTCATCTTTGCTGCCATACTCACAGTGTTTCAGCTGTTGTACATACTCCAGCCTTCTTCAGGTGAATGGAATTTTGAACTGAACCCTTTATTTTGTCCATTTGGGTAGAGTGTTCTAGTTCCACATGCTATACCTCTTCCAGATGTCTCAGTTATTTAAAGTTATATCTCCCTTTAACTCAACTCTTCAATTTTTTGTTCACCACTGCAGTAGCCATGTATTGAACTCACAACTCTTTGGGTCAAGTCACTGGACCCAATGCTTTTATCCACTGGGCAGTATGTATCATTTAGGAATAATCTACGTCATTGGACAAAATAAAGTTATCAGGTGATATTTCTTGGGATTAATAGTGAAGTGGTTTAACATTGCCTTCGCCACAGTAGTTCATGAGGACAGCATCAAGCAATGGTTCACTGCAAAATCTACCCAAGTCCTAAATGCAGATGCGATATGTAAACTCAGAACGAAACTACAAAAACTGAAGAAGCCTAATTCAGCACCTAAATTGCTATACAACAAAGTACTGAGTGACCCGAACCTGACGGAAAAAAATATGGAAATGGAGACTCAAAATGGGACGCATGAAGAGAATCTTTAGTGACATCAGCAAACGATATCATCCCAAAGGAGAATGGACGAAGAAGAAAAAAATGAATGGATCACTGATGAGATTCTCAACATGATACAAAAGGAAACAGAAAACTTTGCCAAGATACGGAACTGGATACAGAAAACTACACAATGAAATAAGGAACAAATGCAGGCAATCTAAAGAAGAGTGGCTAAACAAGAAATGTGCAGAAATAGAAAGATTGTGTAGCACCAACAAAGGAGATATTCATTAACAAATAAAGCAACTAACAGGACAGAAGACATCCTTGTCAATAGCAATAGGCTGCATATAATCAAAGATTGGAACTCTCATATTAGAGAAGGAAAAAATTCTTCAGCGCTGGAGCGAATATATTGGCAATCTCTTCCACGACGAAAGAGGACAACTAGCAATAGACAGAACTAATGGGTCTGAAATTCTAAAAACCAAGGTAGAAGCTGCACTAGCCAAACTGAACAGAAACAAGGCGACAGGACCAGACAGAATTGTAACAGAGATGCTGACAGTCTTAGATGATTTTGGCATAGAGAAGATTATGGAGATAATAAATGAAATCTACAACAGTAGGGATATACTGGGAGATCTAAGCAGATCTATTTTCATGGCACTGTCTAAGAAACCAGGAGTAAACTCCACCAAATAATCAGCTTAATGAGCCATATAAGAAAAGTCATCATCCGAATTGTAATGGATAGAGCACACAGCAGAATCAAGCCAGAGATAGGACAAGAACAGTGAGGGTTCGTCAAAGACACCGGAACAAGGAAGGCAATATTCATGCTCAGAATGTTATCAGAAAGAGCAATACAAATGCAGAAGGACGTGCACCTGTGTTTTATAGACGACGCAAAGGCGTTCAACAAAGTACGCCACAAAGATTTGTTGCAGCTGCTCAGCAACATTGACATATTCGGAAAAGATATTAGAATCATCAAAAGCCTCTATTGGCAACAAACTGCTTGCGTAAAGATAGAAGTTCAGCAGATATACAAAAATAGAAAGGAGCGTAAGGCAATCATGTGTCTTCTCACCAGACTTATTCAACCTATACTGTGAGGTAATTCTTAAAGGACTGGAAATCCTATCATTTTTCATCATTGGCATCCACAATCGTAACAACATAAGATATGCAGATGACACAATTCTGATAGAAGACACAGAAAGGAAACTGCAAAACTTTCTACAGAAAGTCGTGAAGCACGAGAAGAAGGGACTAAGTATAAAATACAAGAAGACAGAATGCATGGTCATCAGCAAAAAGATGAGCCTGAAATGCAATTTACAGGTCAGGAATACTAAAATTTAGCAGGTGTGGAAATTTAAATATCTGGAAAGTATTCTGACAGAGGACAGAAAGTGCAACGCTGATATCTGAAGATGTACTAGGATGGCTAAAGATGCATTCCAAAAGCTAAGCAGAGTATTACAAGACAGGAAAATTTCGCTGGAAACAAAGAAAAGAGTACAGAACTGATATGTGATATCTGTCCTCATTTATGGCAGTGATGAAGAAGAGACTCGAGTCAACAGAGGTATGGTTCTACAGACGGTTGCTAAGGATACCATAGACCATGTGAGCAATGATGAGGTTTTGGAGAGGATGCAAATAAAGAAGAAACTTATACTTAACATCAGGAAGAGGCAGCTGAAATTTCTGGGCTACATAATGAGAAAGAAGGGCTTGGAAAATCTGATACTCACAGGGTGGATAGAGGGAAAGAGGGAGAAGGGAAAGCAATGCGTGACATGCTTAAGCAGTTGGATGGTGGAACAGAGTCTGGGAGAAATAACAAAAAGACAAAACTTATTGAGCGCTACAATGAACAGGAAGAAGTGGAGAGCCATGATCAACTACGTCCTGAAGGGACATGGCCCATGAAAGAAATGACTGTTGACTTTCTCTAAGATCATTTTCAGGGTTAAATTACAAAGGACACATGGCACAGTGGATAAAGGCATTGTTTAGATCCTGTGACAGGACCCAAAGAGTGTGAGTTAAGGGGGTGGAGTACTTGAAGAGGGGAATTAACAGGAGATAACTGATAACTGACATCCATTAAACATGGCACGTTGAACTAGAACAGTCTACCTCAGTGAGCGAAATAAAGGGTTCAGTTCGACATTCCAGCCATCTGAAGAAGGCCGAAGCGTACAACAGCCAAAACGTTGTAATAAATATGGCGACAAAGATTAGGACAATAGTCCGAATAATGTAAATAGTGTACATAATACCTCATCTCAGAAATATAGACAGATACTGACAAATATGCTATTGTAACTGTGATAAACTCTCCATTCCATTGTCATAATGGTTTTTAACCAATGCATAAATACACTCTGTTATAGGTATTTTAAATCTTTATCCATTGTAATCATGGATTTTTTTTACAAAACAAACATTCCAATATGAGGGAGCTGACCTGGAATTGGTAGAAATGTAAAATGGCATTAGGATATAAATGTTCCATGCACTTTAATATGTTGTTGCTATATTTGTAATAAATTTGGTTGAGTATTGATAGGTTGATTTTGATATAGAGAGCATCAAGAATGTGGAGGGTTTGTCTATTATTTTCATGGTGTAGTATATTGGTGTTATATCGGCAAGGATATTCCTGTGTGGTGAAGTGGGACAGGAATGTTATTTTTGATGTTATGGAATAGAACATTAAATGTTGTGGTGCTATAGTCAACATATTCAACTATTTGTCAGAGATACCATTTGCCAAACTAATTAGACAATTTAGAAGGAGCAGTAAAAAAACAGTATAAAAATAAGTACACACAATATGTCTATATTATTATCAAAACACACACACAAACACACACACACACATACATACATACATACATACATTTTCGGTTGAGCTCTATGGTTTGAGGTGTGAATTTGTAAACAGTGACTATTTAAGCTAATATAGCATGACTCTTCGGCAGAATTGAGTCACTGTCAGTCACTGTGTATTTATCTAAATCTAAAAATAAACACGCTAAAATTCACCTTCATCCCTGCCGTGCGCCGACGGCTTAGTGGGAGAAGTTCCGACTGACGCAAATTCAGTCGGGTTTCGATCCTAGTTAGAGGCAACCGGATGTCTAGCCACACTGATGAGCTGTGAAACAGCTAAACAGTCTGTCTGTGGATGACAAAAAAAAAATATATATATATATATATTGCTCATTTAGACATGTTTCATTGAAGATGAATGATAAGGCTTGCGATTAAATTTTTTATTAAATATTGCTTGCATTTGTACAAATGATTTCTTTTCTGGACATAGAACTGTCCAAATGATCTACTGAGTGTTTTCAACTAATCTGGTAGCCATTATTAAGTATGTTTTTTGGCTTAACTGAATATGTAGACTTTGTGTTTATATATATGCATATATATATATATATTATAATAATGATGATAATAATAATTATAATTAATTTAATTATAATAATAATGTGAAAAAGAAGACAAATTTGAACTACTAATTTTTCCATTTAATTTTCACAGATAAAAAACGTTTTCTAGTTTGACACTATTAATAAAATGTTAATGCTTAATGATTCTGATAAAAAATATTCCAGTGTCTATGGAATAAAATATGCTACCAATTTGCAAAATGCACTTTCCTGTTTATGTGTCCATTTCCTTGCAATCATGTTTGCAATCAGAAATTGCTTCTTTTTTTTTTTTTTTTAACAGCAATGGTAACCCCCCAACCCTATTACATAGTGGGGGTAGGGTAGGAAGGAAGGAGGGAGGAATTATTGGATGTAGCAATAGGCTGGGGGGCTCATTGTTATGCATCTCGTTGGATGCAAGAAATCATCAAGGATGCTGAATGTAATATTCAGCCTTAAAGACGGATGATAAACTTTTCAAAAGCATCAGTGAATTGGCCTTTTTTTTAAAATCAATTCACAGAGAAATATTAATGTCAAAACATGTAAATTGTTTTGTTATTTAAAAAGCAGTGAATTAATTTCCTAAAGTATTGGCAATATCATCTAACTAGCATACTACAGGGTATCCTTAATGTTTGGATACATAGGCAATCTCATTAACTATATTTTTTTTTAACCTCCACAGATTAAACATGGTTTTGTTAAAAGAAGAAAGAACTGACTTCTTTTTCTGGGGTATGCTAAAGGAGAAGGTGTACTCAATGAAAATCACAGATGCTACACATTTGATTGAACGAATAATGAGTAAATGTGCTAAAATTGATGGCAATTTAGAGTTATTGCATCGAATTCACATGAATCTTGCAAAGCGGATCAACCTTTTCATCACAAATGATAGAAATCATATGGAAGATTTTATTTGTTAATATTCAAATTCAATAAATAAAAATTTCTTGAAAATATGCATTTTTTCCTGTGTGTCCTGACTTTAGGGACATCCTGTATAATGGTTGACAGAAAAAAGAATGAGTGAGGAATCACTAGGTTTAATCACTTTCCCATGACTATCTTACCTGCCTGTGCAATAGCTGCTAAAATTCATCCCCTACTAATCAATCTTGATGAGGGTTAATCAATAAGCAATCATAAAATGTATCTGATAATATTGATTCTTACAGTTTTCTTTCTGTGACTGCCATCAACACAGTATAATGCACATATCTTACTTTACCCATCACTAATAAATTTAAGTGCTAATAACCTTTGACTCTTTTTCACTTTTGCCAGTTTGAACTCATTTTGCAGATTTAGCAACCTGCAAAATCTAAGTACAATGAAACGTCACTAATAACCAATTGGGTTTTATTCAATTCAAATTGCGTATAAAAATTGTAATGTAACAAATTGTCCAGCTTTTCATATTTGTTTATTCTCTCATGCAGACAGAATGCAACACAAGGTTTTTTCTTGGTTTATCAAGAGGTCAAATAGGGGAAAAAATATTGTAAGATTGTGCTGTGGCAATTTTTTAACTGGGGAGGGCCTGATTGCTTTGAAACTCAGCATTCAAAATCCTAGCTGAGAATATTAATCTGTAGCATCACTGGAAATGCGCAACTATCAAACAGACATTTGCATTTGTGATTGTACTGAGGTTTTTAGTTTAAAATAACAGCTTGACAACTAGTGAAGTGTTTTAAGTGAAATTTCTACAGGTCAAAATCAATATTATCATATGCATTTTATGATTGCTTATAGATTAACCCTCATCAAGATTGATTGGTAGGGGATGAAGTTT
Organism: Acanthosepion esculentum; assembly: GCA_964036315.1. NCBI lineage: Eukaryota > Metazoa > Mollusca > Cephalopoda > Sepiida > Sepiidae > Acanthosepion > Acanthosepion esculentum. The sequence goes on from OZ038491.1 coordinate 24,222,163, forward strand.
AGCAGCTACTTCACAGGCAAGTAAGGTAGTCATGGGAGAGTGATTAAACCTCTAATTTTTAATCTGATTTATACTTTTAAGGACTTTGTTTAGTGCCACAAATTGTGTCATCTCTTAATGAGATTTCAGATTTCATTTGATTTCATTTGACTTTTTGTTTAGTGGCATATGAAACTTTATTTAATGCAAAAAACTAAATATTTTGAACATAGTTTTATGGCTTCAACTACCGATAAAATTGTATTGTTGGTCATTTTGTTATAAATTTGTTGTTGGTAATTCTACGATAAATATATATCATTTGTAATTTCTTTTTATATGATAATGTACTGCTGGTATTTTTACTACAAAATGTATTTTTATACTTTTATAGTGTTTGGGGGTTCACTATTTGCCCATAGCCGGGACCCTAACAGGTGTTAGGACCTGGGAACAATAGCATTTAAGAGGCCATTTTCTGCTCTTCAAAAACTCCAATCTCCTGATTAGAGGCCTTGTTACTGGATGTAGTTTATCATCTTACCCAGGACTTAAGATTTTAGATACTTTGTTTTAAGTTTGACAGATGTGATAAACAATTCTATTTTTATCAGTTGTGTAAAAGCAGAGCCTTTGTTTGTGTCCAGCTTAAGGATTCTCTTTGTAGAGGATTTTGACCTGAAGTCTTAAAGATGAATAAAACAGGCTACTTTATAGATTACTTTTAGTTTCCGACAATTTAATACTTAAATGATTCTGTTGCATGGGCTTTTAATCAGGAGTTATGAAGAAAGTTTTGCAGTGCAGGTGGTCTAACAATTATCCTCAAGGAAAAACGTCATGGTAAGTCAAGTACAAATTCTGAATAGTTTGCGTTCACATCACACTAATGCCTCATCTCTTCTCTTCCTAGTTAGAGGTAAAATAACAGAGTAGACTGGGTTTTTTTGCCTTGTTTGGTAACCAATTATGGTGAAGGATAAAACTGAATAATGATAACTTAGCATTAGAAAAAATCTCCGCAGCCTATAGACTTCCAGTTACTCTATATGAAAAGCAACGAAATTCAAGGATGAATGAATATAGGATTTAGGATTGAGGATTAAGAAAATATTTTATTTACACAGCTAATGGCGGTTACTTAGTTGATATTTTTGCAAAATATAAAGCATGACATCAATGTATTTATGACAAAAGTCGGTTTTATTTGTAGACATGAGAATGTTAAATATCTGGCAATCTCTTTTTGTCTGAGAGTAGGACTGAGTTAAGAATTCTGAATATTTTGATTCATTGATTTTTTTTTATGGCTTATCAACCCTTTGGGCTTTACTTAAAGCCAAAACTTTTAGAATTATAAAAATAATCCTTTTTCTGTGAGTGAATATTTCATTAACATTTTTATAAGAACAACAACAATATTTCTGGATAAAAAGTCCTACTATTTAACCCATATATGGTGGGGTAATGGATTTATACCTTATCCAAGAGTATCTGTGCATAAGTGAATGTAACGAACCCAACTGGAATTTGAACTCGGCTCTTCAATTTCACATTCCAAGCTGTTATCCATTATGCCACCCACACATCTCCAAAGTGATTTTGTCAGTGGAAGTCACATGGTTCCTGTGAATTCTTTATATGAGACTTGATATAAACCAACTTTTAGCCTAAACTGTTTCTCTATTTTTCTTACCTCATCTGAAAATTAGTCAGTGAGAAATGAATGAAAATTATCCTTGTGTTATTTGTTAAGCCAAACAGTTACTTGTCATTTCTTTCTAATGTAATAGTTTTCTTATGTCAAGAAATCATAACACTCATGGCTTTACTTCCTATCACTTTACTTACACATGCCACTGATGTCCATTGATGTGTATGTCATGTTGGTACACACTGTATATTTAACATGAATATAGTTTTCTTTTTTAATCTATAATAGACAGACAAAGAGAGAATGGCTTCGTGGATGAATTCAGTGGTATAGCAAAGGTGAATAGATTTACTGGGTTGGGCAGAACAGAGTTAAGCTCAGTGTTAATGGAATGAGCAATAAAGGATCAGTGCTATATAAGAACAAGATGAGATATCCCTTGACATGGACGGCAGAAGGACAAGAATCTGCCCCAGTAGATTAAATAAAGGGTTCAGTTTGAAATTCCCTCAGAACAAGATATCCCTTGACATGGACGGCAGAAGGACAAGAATCTGCCCGAGTAGATTAAATAAAGGGTTCTGTTTGAAATTCCCTCAGAACAAGATATCCCTTGACATGGACGGCAGAAGGACAAGAATATGCCCGAGTAGATTAAATAAAGGGTTCAGTTTGAAATTCCCTCAGAACGAGATATCCCTTGACATGGACGGCAGAAGGACAAGAATCTGCCCCAGTAGATTAAATAAAGGGTTCAGTTTGAAATTCCCTCAGAACGAGATATCCCTTGACATGGACGGCAGAAGGACAAGAATCTGCCCCAGTAGATTAAATAAAGGGTTCAGTTTGAAATTCCCTCAGAACAAGATATCCCTTGACATGGACGGCAGAAGGACAAGAATCTGCCCAAGTAGATTAAATAAAGGGTTCAGTTTGAAATTCCCTCAGGACGAGATATCCCTTGACATGGACGGCAGAAGGACAAGAATCTGCCCGAGTAGATTAAATAAAGGGTTCAGTTTGAAATTCCCTCAGAACAAGATATCCCTTGACATGGACGGCAGAAGGACAAGAATCTGCCCCAGTAGATTAAATAAAGGGTTCTGTTTGAAATTCCCTCAGAACGAGATATCCCTTGACATGGACGGCAGAAGGACAAGAATCTGCCCCAGTAGATTAAATAAAGGGTTCTGTTTGAAATTCCCTCAGAACGAGATATCCCTTGACATGGACGGCAGAAGGACAAGAATCTGCCCCAGTAGATTAAATAAAGGGTTCAGTTTGAAATTCCCTCAGAACAAGATATCCCTTGACATGGACGGCAGAAGGACAAGAATCTGCCCGAGTAGATTAAATAAAGGGTTCTGTTTGAAATTCCCTCAGAACAAGATATCCCTTGACATGGACGGCAGAAGGACAAGAATCTGCCCCAGTAGATTAAATAAAGTGTTCAGTTTGAAATTCCCTCAGAACGAGATATCCCTTGACATGGACGGCAGAAGGACAAGAATCTGCCCCAGTAGATTAAATAAAGGGTTCAGTTTGAAATTCCCTCAGAACGAGATATCCCTTGACATGGACGGCAGAAGGACAAGAATCTGCCCGAGTAGATTAAATAAAGGGTTCAGTTTGAAATTCCCTCAGAACGAGATATCCCTTGACATGGACGGCAGAAGGACAAGAATCTGCCCGAGTAGATTAAATAAAGGGTTCAGTTTGAAATTCCCTCAGAACGAGATATCCCTTGACATGGACGGCAGAAGGACAAGAATCTGCCCGAGTAGATTAAATAAAGGGTTCTGTTTGAAATTCCCTCAGAACAAGATATCCCTTGACATGGACGGCAGAAGGACAAGAATCTGCCCCAGTAGATTAAATAAAGGGTTCAGTTTGAAATTCCCTCAGAACGAGATATCCCTTGACATGGACGGCAGAAGGACAAGAATCTGCCCCAGTAGATTAAATAAAGGGTTCAGTTTGAAATTCCCTCAGAACGAGATATCCCTTGACATGGACGGCAGAAGGACAAGAATCTGCCCGAGTAGATTAAATAAAGGGTTCAGTTTGAAATTTTACTCAGATTGACACACACCTGAAAAAGTCTAAAGAGCACAATGGACAAAATGTAATAAAAACAACAAAGATTAGGATAAAGGATAATATCGTCATCCGAGAAAAATAAGAAAGATAAGCATAGCTATTAAATGATTAACAAATTGCCTTACAAACACTTAATAATTGTGGTCAACTAGTTCCCTGAAGATAATTCCGTGTCCACTGGGCATCAGAAATCTGGTCTGATTTGGAAAGATGCTTTTGGTAATTAGGGAATAATTCAAAATCAGGTCAGATAAAATTCTTCCAGGTAATAATTGTTTGTTAGGTAAATCTTTATATTATATCAACTCAACTGTTTTTCTCTAATTTATAGGTTGTAATTATTTCACCCCAAACAAGGTTATAAAGCCACTAAGATTCAACAGTGTGAAAGAGACTGAGAAAACATTATTGTGTAGTAAATACAATAAAAGAACAGGATTCATAAAAACAGAAATTGATGTTATGATTGTGGACCTCCACAGTTTCCTGTTTTTTGTAGTTCTTAATAAATTTTGTTGTCTCTACTAAACCATACTCCAGAATACTTTTACTCAAGCACACTAGGTAGTTTCTTGTTTTCCTCTATCCCTCTTGCCCTCAATCTGTTCTGTGGGTATCATATTTTCTAGTCCTTCTTTCCTCATTATGTGCTCTAGAAATTTCAACTGTCTCTTCCTGATGTTAAGTATGTATCCATTTTGTTTCCATTTTCTCTAAAACTTTGTCACTGCTCACATGGTATTCTTGACATACACTTAAATTCATGAAAGTTGAAGGTACCAAAGGGGGAAGCTTATCAGAACAATGTTACTGAATGCCGCCAATAAATATGATAATAAAATAAGACATGGGCAATTATGGCTCTCCACAATTTCTTGCCTCTTGTATGACACGCCTATTAAATAGCTTACTCACTGTTTCTTTATGCTTCCCTTTGCGTTCAAAAGGTTCTGTGAATTTGAAATTCTCCACATCTTTCCTTGTCACGTCAACTGCCTCTTGTAAGTCTGAATTTCCTTTTAGTTCCTATTTTCCTTCAAAGTTCCTCATTACTTACATGTTCAGTCCATGGTATTCTCAGCATCCATTGGTAGAACCACATCTCTTCATATTCTGGAAATAAATTGTTCTACATTCACTGTCATATAAGAAATTCGATAGGACCTAGCAGTTCAGTACTTTATTGCTTTTGGGTCTAATGAATTTTCATCTTTTTTGCTTAATTTCTGGAAGATACTCATGCATTTTGAGATTTCCTCATCTGTAACTAAATTATCCAGATATGTATCTGCTTGACCTTGATGTTCCCAATTCATGGCTCACCCGTTAGAATGTCTCTCTCTTACTGACAATCATGCATCCATCTATACAGTTAGTCCTTTCTTCTCACTTTCCTTTACTACATTCTCTAAGAGTAGTTTCAGTTTTCTTTTGAAGTTTGATATCATCACAGTATCATCTATTTGTATTGTTTAGATTATGTCTGCTTACAGTATTTCTAGTTTTCTTAAGATCATCTAACTGTGGAGGTTAAATATTAGGTCCTCCCATAAGTTCTGTCCGAATTTTAACTTTTTGTTAAAATGAATGAAAGAGTATTTTATAATGTCTAATGGAGCTGAACATTATTCTTATGTTTAGATGCATTTAAACTGATCAAATTTTATTTCGGAGAACAATAAATTTAAATATTGTTTGATTAAAATCCTGCTAACATGGAAGTACCCAAGAATCATTTGAGGCACATAATGCTTTATGAGTTCAAGAAAGGAAACTCAGCAGCCGAAGCAGCTAGAAACATTCACTCAGTTTATGGAGAGGAATGTGTGAATGAAAGAACTTGCAGAAGATGGTTTGCAAAATTCAGAGGTAGAGATTTCACCCTTGAAGATGAAGATCGAACAGGTTGTCCAGTTGAGTTTGCTGAAAAGCTTCTTGAAGCAGCCCTTGAAGAAAATCCTGCTTTATCAGTTGAGGAATTGGCAGTGGTTCTCAGTTCAAATCATACAACTGTTCATCGTCATCTTCAACAACTTGGAAAAGTTGCTAAACTTGGAAAATTGGTGCCTCATGAATTGTCTGAAAACAACCTCAAATCCCGAGTTGACATTTGCTCTTCTCTCCATTCTCAGCAATTTGTTTCACCTTTTTTGGATAGACTTGTGACTGGCGACGAAAAATGGATCTTTTATCAAAATGTTAAGCATTGTAGACAGTGGCTTGGTAAAGGGGAAGGACCCCAGCCACAGCCGAGAAGGGAACTTCATGGGCAAAAGGTTCTCCTTTCAATCTGGTGGGATTGCCAAGGAATAATCCACTTTGAATTCTTACCACCTAATGCAACAATTAATGCTCAAATATACTGTCAGCAATTACAGCATTTGAACCAAGCTTTGAGAAAAAAAAAGCCCTGCTCTAGTGAATCGAAAACGGGTGATGTTTCATCAGGACAATGCACGATCACATACAGCAAGAATCACGTCACAAAAGATCGAAGAATGTGGTTGGGAGAAAATTCTTCATCCACCTTATTCTCCCGATCTTGCTCCTTCAGACTACCATTTGTTTTGTAGCTTACAGAATCATTCGGAAGAAACAGCTTTTGTAACACAAGAAGAGGTTAAACTGACATTTGTGAGTTCTTCGAATCAAAGCCAAAAGAATTTTACAGTAATGGAATTAGTAAGCTTGTTAATAGATGGAAGGAAGTCATAGATAATCAGGGAAAATACATTGTTGATTGAATCTGTAATTAAATGTAACATTTGGTCACTTGTTTTCTTTATTCAAAATTCGGACAGAACTTATGGGATGACCTGATAGAGACAATTGAGAAAATATATCCTTATCTTTTACTCCTTCTATACTGGTTCATCTCATTTTCTATCTGCATATGTTCACTTTGATCCCAATATATGTTATAGATTATTCGAATATCTTTTCCATATAAATCAATTTAATGCATTTTAATGGATATTACAAATTTCATATTTTAGCCAGGTGACTTAAAGTCTAAGAAAAATGATGCTGTAATTAAAAAAGTATAATCATTGAACATGCATAAATTTACCAAAGACAAATATTTTGAGCAAAATATATAAAAAAATTGTGGTAATTATATCCACCATACACCGGGGTAAAATTCCAATTCATGGATGGCTAGTGCTAAGCTACATGTGCTGGAGATTTACTGGGTGATAGCTTTTGAGGTGAAAGAAATACAACAATCTGTACTATTTAAATATTTTAGTATCCAAATAGAAACAGGATGCATGGCCCAGTGAATAAAGACATTGGTTAGACCCAGTGACTAAACCCAAAGTGTTGTGAGTTCAATACTAGGCTACAGCAGTTGTGGACCAAAAAAAAAAGTTAAAGGAAAATAACTGAGATATCTGGAAGAGGCATGGCACGTTGAACTAGAATAATCTACCCTGGTGGAATTCCAATCACCTAAAGAAGGCCAGAGCATACAGTAGCCAAAACATTGTGAATACGGCAATGAAGATGAGGATAACAGTCTGAATAATGTAAATAATATAATACCTCATCTCAGAGATACAGACAGATAAATAGAAAAAGAGAAATAAAGAAAAGAAAGTGTTGGCAGATAATGTGCATCTCTAGATTTAGCTCAGGAGAAAAGATGTTCGGTTATCTTGACAACTGTCCTAATTGAAGGAGCATCTTGGCTAGCTTCTTTAGGTCTTAGTCATTTCTATGCTTGGTGTTGTTTTGTGTGTTAACAGCAGCGAAGGATCTCAGCTCGGCTTTTATCATTTTGGTTTGGCAATGAAAGACTTGAAGACATGGACAATGTCAACTTATCTATTTTTATTAATCATGTTGACATCTACATTAGCTAACTATCCAGTGGGTGTCGCCTCCACTTACTGGAGGCGACACCCATTTTTGGACACAAAAGAGAACAAATTTGGCCAGAAAGCATGAAGCTGGTAGAGAGTTCCACAAGAGAAGTGCGAGAAATGAAACTGTTAAAATATATGTTTGCATACAATAAAAACATAACAGAAGTAGTATGTCAGTCATTTTCTATGAATCATTTATTAGAGACGCGGCTACGAATAAAATAAGATATAATCTAAATAACTAACCAGGAGCTCTAAGCAAATTTAAAGGTGACCACATGATGAACAACAAAGAAAACTTACTAACCATTAAGTTGCCCAAATGATTTACTTGGTTAACAGACCGAGTGCAAATTTATCAAGATCATAAATTGTCAGGAGACATTCTTGATGGTTTAGAACAAATTGGAGGTTAATTGGTTGCAATGGAGAAAGTAAAATTAGAGATGAAATTAATGGCAGGTTCTTATCAAAAGGAAGCACTATCAGAGAGACAGGCATTGGGTTGGAAGGGTGGGGCACAAATAAAAAAAAGGCTTGGTTTAGGGTTTATTTGAAAATGAGGTTAGAGATCACATGACAAAACAGTAATCTTTACTCCTTCTCATCATTGTATCACTTTCCATTGCAATGTCGCTTTGACACTTGATCTTCTTAACGTGCGGATATTTTGAGAAAAGAAAACTAATTTGAAAGAAAAACAAGGACATTTTCCTCTTATATCAGAGACACTTTAACTTCAAACAGATTCTTGAAGATATTAACTCAAATTAATAAATGAAGCAACTGAAATTTTAACATGAAATATAACTTATAAGTTATATTTCATGTTATATAACTTATGATATAAGTTATATTTCATGTTATATAACTTATGATATAAGTTATATTTCATGTTATATAACTTATGATATAAGTTATATTTCGTGTTATATAACTTATAAGTTATATTTCATGTTATATAACTTATGATATAAGTTATATTTCATGTTATATAACTTATGATATAAGTTATATTTCATGTTATAACTTATGATATAAGTGATATTTCATGTTATATAACTTATGATATAAGTTATATTTCATGTTATATAACTTATGATATAAGTTATATTTCATGTTATATAACTTATGATATCAGTGATATTTCATGTTATATAACTTATGATATCAGTGATATTTCATGTTATATTGCATATATATTTCATTATAATATAATAAAATATATAGGCAATATGAAAGGCAATATAACTTCATGAATTTATATGGTTTCTGTCTGAAGTTCTGGTATGAGGAGTTATAATTAGCTACCCTATTTACATGCACACTATTGTCCTCATCTTTGTTGTTGTTATCACAAAGTTTCAGTTGTTGTGCCTATCGGACTTCATCAGGGTTATGCTAATCTGGGTAACCTACAGAGAATTCTGAACATATCCGTTTATTTAATCTTCTCATGTCTAAGGATTATCTCATCTAGTTCTTATTTTTAGTATTGATCAGCTATAGTCTCAGGGCCAGAGCCTAGTGGATTAAAGCAATGGTTTGTGAATTTGGTGATATTTTTAATTGCATGTTCAATCCCAGGGTCGGGCAGTGTGTATTTGGAAACAGGGTGAGCTACAACTGTGCAGTACTAAAAATAAGAACCAGATGAGATAATCCTAATCTATTCCACTTAATTTAATAAAGGTTTCAGTTCAGAATTCCCTATCAGGTAACCCAGATTGATATACACCAGATGAAGACCAGAGAGCAGAATAGCCGAAACTTTGTGATAAAAACAGCAAAGATGAGGACAATAATCTGCATGTAAAAAGTGTGAATAATAACTTTATATATATATTTGTCTTCAACATTTTATATACACATAAACACACACAAACATATATAAATTTTATGACATTAGATATATGTATATATAATTTTATGATTTTTATATAAATGCATATATATATATATATATATATATATATAATCTTATGAATTTATATATATATATATATATATATATATATAATCTTATGAATTTATATATATATATATATAATCTTATGAATTTTTATATATATATATATATATAATCTTATGAATTTTTATATATATATATATATATAATCTTATGAATTTATATATATATATATATATAATCTTATGAATTTATATATATATATATATATATATATATAATCTTATGAATTTATATATATATATATATATATAATCTTATGAATTTATATATATATATAATCTTATGAATTTATATATATATATAATCTTATGAATTTATATATATATATATAATCTTATGAATTTATATATATATATAATCTTATGAATTTATATATATATATATATATATATATATATATATACAATTTTATGACATTATATTATATATATACACACACACACACACACACACACACACACACAGACATATATATATATATAAGGTTTATTTACTAATGCCTGATGACATGTGTTAATATGCATTGAAACAGGATTGCATTTGTGTAGTGTTTTTACATGTTTTTGATGTAATATCCTAAAATAAAGGATATTGCTCTACTTTTGTATTGAGTCCTCCTTTAAACTGAAGGTTACGAATGTTGGAATTGGACTCTATTTGTTCTCATTTCAAATGGATATATATATATGTATATATATAATTGTTTTAAACAAAGAATGTTTAATTTAATTCTTTTTTTTTTAACAAAGAGACCTTTTGGTCAACACTTATCAGGGACCAACGTTGGCAAAATTATTCTATCAAAATTGATATGAATAGATAAGTAATATAGAGGAAGATTTGGAGTCTGTCTAAAATATATAAATTAACAATTAAATTATATGTAAATTCAAAATATTCCAATGTGAGTGTAAGATATGAAAGAAATTAATACTTACGATCCTCTAAATAAATGAAGTGACTGAAGAAAATTCTCCTTCTGTTTACATAAAGAAGGTTGCTGTAATTTAATATCTACAGATCCCAACACTTACAAATGCCATTTGGAATGAGCCTTATGCAAAACAGAGAATGAATTGATAGAAAATTTGTAAGAGCAAAGCTCATTCTCCAAAATGTGTTGTCCAATTACAGATTTCTGCGCACATTGCAGAAGAAGAGTGTGTTATGATGATAAAAAACCTCACTAAACAGTGTTTGTTTAAACAATTTATGCATTCTGTGGTATTAAAGTGTTTATATATATATATATATATATATATATATATATATATATATATATATATATATAATTTACAGTTCATGACCCATTTAAGAATATAATTTTAAAATTTTTGCTTCTTCTCTTAGTTTAAATTTAACGTAGGTCATATTTTGATTGGTTGATTTGAGTAAAGCCCACAAACCTTATAACAACCCGGCTTTTTTTGCTTTTTTTCATAAAAAGAGGTTGCATTTTGCTTTTAAATCTAAATAAATTGTTCAAATGCCAGTAATTTACAATCACCTGATCAGATGCATTGATATGCACTGAAACACAACTGCAACTGAGAGGCAATTTTAGCATGTTTTCGACGTAATATCCTAAAATAAATAAATAAATATATATATATATATATATATATATATATTTATATATATAATTTTATGATTATAGTTATCAGGAATGTAAGTAAAAGGAAGGGTGTTCTACCATCAAGAAGTGCAAGAGAAGAAGCTGTTGGAATAGAAGAGGTAGCTACATTTAACTGTTTTGACAGTGAAAGGGTAAAGGCCAAGATGCCAACCTAGTAGCACACTTAAATTCATGCAGTTTGGGAACCAATGAAATCAGCTCTTCAGAGCAGTTGCCATGAAAATATTTGTAGAAAAGACAGAGGGAAGCCATATCATGTCTATGAGAAAGTGACTGGAGTCGAGATGCCAGGTCAGCACCTATCACATTGCAGATTCAGATTTGGATGTTGTCAAGAACCTCAAGATGAACAGCAGGGACACCAGACCATATATGGCAACAGTATCCAATGCAAGGATGAATGGTAGATTTGTAAATTTGAAGGATGGACTTAGACGAGAAAAACCTTCTGGTACAACAAAATGAACCAACTTTCCTTGCAGTAGATGCAGCTATTGTTTCAATGCAGTTGTTCCACTTCAAGTCAGTTGAAAACACAAGGCCAAGAAGGCACAGTGAGATGCTTTCCTGGAGTCAAGCATTAGCCATGCTGATGGTGGGCAGGGAAGTTTTTCTATGGTAGTTAAATTAGAGCAGTTTAGCTTTGGAGACATTAAAATCTGAAAGCCATTTCCTTCCCTCGTTAACCCCTGATTGAAGATCCTTTTCAAGAGCAACAACTAGGTTAACTTCGTCAGCTCTGAGGGATTTGCTATTGAGACAGGATAGTGTCATTTGCATGAATGCCTACTTGGGAACTGATGACATCAGGAAGATCATTGATGAAGATCAGAAACAGCGTAGGACCCAGTATAGTGCCTTGGTGAACACCTGCATTCGTGTGAAAGGATCTGGAAGTGAGCCCATTCAGGACAACCTTCATTTCATGATTTGATAGGAACAATTGGATTAAATCAAACAATTGTCCTCTAATACTGTTGCCCTGAAACTTACACAGAAGATCAGCATTCCAAACCCTGTCAGATGCCTTTGAGATGTCTAGATCCACAGTACGAGCTTTACTGTTATTATCAAGAGCTTGATATACATATTCAGTGATGTCTGTAAGAATATCAGCAGTAGACCAGACAAAACAAAATCCATATTGTTCATCAGAGTAGGTCATGAGAGGCAAGATGCTTAACCACTTCTGCATTGATTAAAGCCTTGAATACTTTACCAAAAAGTGGTAGGAGACTAATAAAGCAATAGTTATAGAGGTCAGGAGGTTCTCCAGAGTTCTTAAAAACAGGAACTACAAAGAACTTCCAACAAGCTGGAAAGCAGGAAGCAGCAAGCCAGGTTACTTTGTCAACCATGACGGATTTACTATTAAGGCAGGTGTAAATAGTAGTATCGTCTGCGTAGATGCCTATTTGAGAACTGATGACATTAGGAAGATCATTGATGAAGATCAGAAACAGTGTAGGACCCAGTATAGTGCCTTAGGGGGGAACACCAGTGTTTGTATATGAAAGGAACCTGTTTAGGACGACCTACATTTCATGGTTGACAGGAACGATTAGATTAAATCAAATAATCATCCTGTAATACCATATTCCTGAGGCTTACGAAGAAGGCTGTCATGCCAAACCCTATCAAACACCTTAGAGATATCTAGAGCCACGGCTTGAGCTTTGCCATTATTATCAAGAGCTTGGTATACATATTCAGTTATGGCTGTAAGCATGTTAGTGTCAGATTGGGTAAAGTGGAAAGCATATTATCTGTCAGAGAGCAGATCATGGGAGGTATGATGCTTAGCCGCTTTGGCATTGATTAAAGCCTTGAAGACTTTGCCAAAGAGTGGTAGAAGACTGATAGGATGGTAGTTAGATGGGTCAGAAGAGTTTTCAGAGTTCTTAAAACAGGGAGAACAGATG
>OZ038491.1:24240294-24267794 GCA_964036315.1 Acanthosepion esculentum
ATTGCAGCTTTTATAATATATGTAATAACTTTAATAATACATGCTAAAAGCTTTGTTTTTATGTCTAAATTAATCAATTAAAATTTGATGAAAATTATTCCAAGCAAATTTGTGTTATTGAGGTTTATATGATTTGCATGATTAACTTCAGGTGGTCTGTATTTAATAAAACCTAATATATTCTGTCTAATGTTATAAAACTATTTTCATTCTAAGACTAATATGAATTTGCAATAGGCTGAGTTCAAATCAACATATTTTGTGGCATTTATAAGAAATTATGAATAAATAATTATTTTCTCTCTTCTGGGTTTCATTTTACATATTTTTGATATCTTCAGTAACAATATATCTAGCTGATGCTTGTGGCTAAACGACTTAGTAATTTTATCAACAATATAAAATTACTAAGTCACTTAGCTAAAAGCATGAAATAGCTGATAAGATGAACATTTTGTAGTCCATAAGTTTAAAAAAAAATGATTTTGGCAAGAAGAAGGTTCTTGCCATTATTAGAATTTTGATTTTTCCTAAAAAAATTTACTGAAATTTAATTCTGATAAATATAATTTGGAATGTCGAAAACTATTTTGGAAATAATTTAAAAAATAAGCTTATATAAATTAATATGGATGTGTAAGTTCAGGAGTATATGGATGTATACATGTCTCTTTCACACATCTGAATATATATATATATATATATATATATATATATATATATATATACAGTGTAACCCGGATATAAGAGAAACCCGGATATAAGAGCAATTTTCTCTGGTCCCAAATTAGAGCCTGTGTTAATAAAACAAAATAGACCAAACCGGGATACAAGAGAAACCGGGATATAAGAGCCTTATTATCCGGTCCCGACAACTCTCTTATATCCGGGTTACACTGTATATATATATATATATATATATATATATAGATAGATAGATAGATAGATATAGACATATATAATACCAAATGTATATAAAATCAGCTAAAAATTACCGTACCAAGGACAGATACAGTATTTACATTAGTCGGACTATTGTCCTCATCTTTGTCACCATTTTTGTCACAACGTTTCGGCCGTTGTACGCTCCGGCCTTCTTCAGGTGGTTGGAATTTCGAACCAAACCCTTTATTTCGACACATGGCACAGTGGATAAAGGCGTTGGTGAGATCCAGTGACAGACCCAAAGAGTGTGAGTTCAATACCCGGTTCAGGCAGTAGAGAACTTTCAGAGGGAAAATTAGCAGGAGATAACTGATAACTGACATCCATCAAACATGGCTCATGGAACTAGGACAGTCTACCCCAGTGATCGAAATAAAGGGTTCGGTTCGAAATTCCAACCACCTGAAGAAGGCCGGAGCATACAACGGCCGAAACATTGTGACAAAAATGGCGACAAAGGTGAGGACAATAGTCCGACTAATGTAAATAGTGTACATAATACCTCATCTCAGAAATATAGAGAGACTCTCAAGGACAGATATATAAAAAATATACTCAATGCACTGTTCTGAAAATTGAACTTGTAGAGCAGGTTGTATAAAAAGATGAAAATATCTTACCGTTCTGTACAACCCAGGTTTCGACAGTAAGGTTCCATCAGGCAGCTAGGCAAATTATTTGAAAATAAATCTGCCTGATGAGACCTCATGGTCAAAACCTGGATTGTAAAGAAGCATAAAATATTTTCATCATTTTATAGTGTGTGTGTACGTATATATATATATATATATATATATATATATATATATATATATATATATATATATATGCATTTATATGAATGTATGTATATACACCAAATTTAAAGAAAAGGAATTAGATAGTCACTTTAGCTGAACAGAATGTATATTGTTCAACATTTTAAAATTCTTCTTCTGGAATTTTGAGGTGGGTGAAGAGGTGGGTGAAGAGGTTGACCTAATGGGTAAATGCATATAAACTGCATTTGATTCATTAAGATTCCAGCTGATTTGATGTGGATTTACTTAATCCTAATCCCATAGGAAAGACATAAATCTATCTCTTCTCCCCTACTTATGGGTTAAATATCAGATCAGAATGGACTCTATAGCACTTTGGCTTGCAACCAGTCTTGGAGAAGTACAAGTTTAAATTCCAGTGTATTTTTACAATACACACTTTACAAAACTAAAATGGTGGAACTTGCATTTTATATTCCATAAAATGTTTATTATGATTGGTGTGCAATTTGAACGATAGTTTTTATTCCAGATTCAGGTTAGAGATTATTTTTTTTTGATCATGCTATGAATTATGGAGTCTTTGAACTTCATTCTTTGTGTTGCATTCTGTTTGAACAGAATGTCTTTTCTCTCGTATGCCATGATGAATAAGAGATAAGCAAGTAAGTGTGTGAGAACTTTGGCCAATTATAAAAAAAGAGAAACCCATTGTATGGATGCAGGCAGCCATGTCTCTCCACAGATTTCTTTTTTTACTACTGTCTATTGATTCTATGACCCACACATCTCTAGGGTGAATCAGCCCAGTTGCATCCTCCTGGTGTTTCAGCTAGGAAGAGAAGAGACACATTTGTGTCTTTCCTAAGAGCATTTGTGTGAAAGTAAATGCAACAGACTAGCCAGAAATTTGAACTCAGATTGCCAATTCCATTTCCCTCAATGTTTATCCATTACATGACCCATACGTCCACTGCGCAAATCATTTTTCTATAACTATCATTTTCTGCTCGGGTAGTAATTCTTAAATATATTTTGCGATGTCAGGGGAAAGTACGGAAAAGATGAACTTTACCAATTTAAGTACACACATAGACGCACACATATAGACGCACACATAGACGCACAGATATAGACGCACAGATATAGATGCACACATATAGATGCACAGATATAGACGCACACATATAGATGCACACATGTAGACGCACAGATATAGACGCACAGATATAGACGCACAGATATAGATGCACACATATAGACGCACAGATATAGACGCACAGATATAGACGCACACATATAGACGTACAGATGTAGACGCACAGATATAGACGCACACATATAGATGCACAGATATAGATGCACAGATATAGACGCACACATATAGACGCACAGATATAGATGCACACATATAGACGCACAGATATAGATGCACACATATAGACGCACAGATATAGACGCACAGATATAGACGCACAGATGTAGACGCACAGATATAGACGCACACATATAGACGCACAGATACAGATGCACACATATAGACACACAGATATAGATGCACAGATGTAGACGCACAGATGTAGACGCACACTTATAGACATTCTCTGTTTGCATAAATATGTCTAAACTTTAACACACCTGGTGGGGGTGAGGGGGGATCAAAATCATTTGCATTATTTCAGAAGGTAGTATTTATCAATGTAAGAATTTCAAATGTTGATTTTCAAGGCTGACAGATCATTCCAAATCTGGAGAAAGAAAAATACAATCTTTCCTCTTCTCATTTGTGAAGAAGATATTTAACTTTTAGATAAAACACATCAGTGGCAGCCGGAGGATGAAGTAACACAATAATCAAAAGACGAACCATATCAGTTAAAACAATAAACACCTGTTGATGGCCAAAGGGTATTTGGTTGAAACATTGCGTCCATAATAATATCTACAACAATCAAGAGGAGAACAATAGGACAAATCTTTAAATAATTTTGTGTAAATATTGGCTGAACAAACTTATCTGGCAATTCAGTTCTGCTGTAAAAATTCAAAGTCTTTGTGTGTGCAAATTCAATTCTCTGCCAATTGGGTAATTGCTGAGTTCTCAGAAATTCACAATCAATGTGGTTATGGAAGCCCACATCAGAAATTGTCTGCGGCTGATTGGAAAACCAAAGCTTCTCTCTCAAATAGGAATCACTTTGATGATTTTGATGAGAACAACAAATGAAGAAATGAGGAAACAAAAAAAAATGACATTGATTTGTCAGTTTTTTTTGTTTCTATGATGAAATATTTGCCCTGTAAACTCATTAGGTCTGCAATTAGGGCAGGAATTAATCAAACATTGGGAATGATTCTGGGTTTAAGAAGAGGGAAAAAATAAAAGTAAAAAGTAAGGATAAATATTGATGGTTAGTTTCATCAAATCCCTTATTTGCTTTCAGAGCCAATTAACTTTGTTTTTTTTTATATTGACTCTTTTGGGAAAGAAGCAACTTAGAGAAGTAGAATTACTTTTATTGAATATGTGACGTTAATTTATCATTTGTCACATTTATATATACACACACATATATATATATATATATATATATATATATATATATATATATATACATGGATAGATAGATATGTGTGTATATATATATATATATATATATAAATGTGATGAATGATAAATTAATGTCACATAATCAATAAAAGTAATTCTATATATATATATATATATATATATATATATATATATAGAGAGAGAGAGAGAGAGAGAGATATTTACAGCAAAACTTGTATCATTCTTAATTTCTTATTATATATATAACGTTAAGTAATGAAAATCTTGGTAATACATATGGATAATCCTAAGGAGGATGAAATCCAGAGAGATTTTTTTCTTTAAATTAAATATATATATATATTTATAGATAAATAGATAGATAGATATGTGTGTACGTATTTATCATATATATATATATATATATATATATATATATATATATAAAAAAAATGTCCCAAGTATAGGATTGGTGTATATGGAATAAATTCCAATAACTAAAAATACTATTCTTAAAAGAGTACTCAATACAGTGTAGAGCAAATATAATTTATTCAAGAATTATAACATAAATGTTATAATATTCGAATAAATTATATATATATATATATATATATATATATATATAAAATGAAGAGGTTATAATGGTTCCAATGAGAGAAAAGTGTGTATATTAAAAAGAAGAGAGGTACCGCAAACTTTCATAGTTTTACTATGTAATACTATGAAAAATAAAGAATAATATTTTTTTAAAAAACCCACATTACAACCAAAAAAGTTTGCGGTACCTCTCTTCTTTTTAATATATATATATATATATATATATATATATATATATATGCATGACAAGATAAGAAGAAATAGAAAATGTTTATCAATCTAACGTATTTGACTTTTATTAAAGCTTTATCAGAGACTGAGATATCAATATTTAATAAAAGTGAAACATGTTAGATTGATAGAAATTTTGTATTTGTTCTTTATCTCATCATTCTGTTGGACTGTGATCCATATTTGATCTATGTTTGACATGCGTACTCATCTAAATAGAACGATGCTTCTATTTAGACAAAACCTACACATAGGTTATACATAGGGTATTTTTAAAAAGATTTAATCATTTCAGCTCAAGCAAGATGAAAATGCTACTAGGGCTGCACTGGAAGTGAAAGAGACTGAGAAAACATTTGTGAGGCAAAAATACTACCGTTAAGTCAATAGTGGAGTTGGAAGAGAATTTACAAGCAAAGCATTCTGCTTTATCTGCAATTGATGTCAACACTTCAAATTGATTGATGAGGGGATGAACTGAGGACTTGCTCTTGTTCAGTAAACTCTTGCAGGGCCACTGGCAATCTCGAACTAAGAAACAAAATCTAGAACCAAACTTGTGAGAAGCTATACGGTGTCTCATTCTACCAACAAATAGTGACTTTGCCTCTTTCAGGACACACTTACATTCATTATGGGCACTTGCAAAGAGGATTCTGTAATAATTAGACTGACTGCTCTCGTATAGCTGGAAGAAGTGAATCCTGTAGGCTATAGCAGCTGAACTGGCAGGAAAGAACTCATTGAAAAATTGTGGTTTCACTTGGTATTTCCATGCTGGCATGGAAGCTTTGATGCCAGCCTTCACCCAGGAAGAGACCTCAGTGGCAAAATTCTCAGCAAGATAATTAAAAATATAATTGTAAGAGACATCGCAAAGAGAATCACAAAACAATTCTTTGATAAGATAAAGATGTTCTGTTAATAGAGGTTCTTGCCTAAAGTGAGTGGAAAGAAATATCTACAGACACTAATGCATTGTCGGATTTGCCAAGAAGACAGAGCTGGAGAACACGACATGAGTCCAGGGAGAAGGTAAGGAAGAGATCAAACAGAGAAGTGCGTCCATCAGAATTATTAGGAAATGCATTGGGAATTCTACTATTTGAGTGAGAGATTGAGTGAGATATTTATTATTATTATTATTATTTAGAACTTGGAATTTACATTTTTTAAACATCAGTGTCTCTAAATTAGAATTTACATTTCTTATTTCCAACCTTATTTTTAATCTTAAATGTTAATCTGAGTTTAAATTCAAATTCAAAATTAAACTACAATTCATTTAAATATTTTAACTCCAATAATATTCCATCCCAACAATAATATATCTCGCCAAGAAGACAGAGCTGCAGGGAGAGATGAAATAGAGAAGTGCGTTCATTAAAATTACTCAGGAAATACATTGGGAATATTCTTTACTATTTGAGTGAGAGCAACTGAGATCAAAAGCATTAGAGTGATCAAGCCACTTGACAATTAAATTAACTATGATATGTAAAATATAAATGTAAATGTAATTGATTTGCGTTTAGCACAAATACCCTTGGAAAAATAAATATGAAGGTTAAAAGAAAGGTTGACTCAAATCTCTGGTCGTGGTTGGTAAAAGTCTAAAGTTCAAAACCGGTTGTGCAGTGATGGGTGGGTGTCTAGAAACACCTCCAAAAATAAAATAAAACCTATTTGCCTTAGAAATCACAGCAGCAGCACTTAGCATGAAGAGGCTGTATACTCCACAAGAGTGTCTTCAGGGCCTATGTACCATATATGTTGGCATAGAAGGTGAATGGGTGTGTAAGACAACCTCTTAATTTTCAAGTCAAAAATGTAGGTTTTGGGCTGTATTCACCATAAAAGATTACCTCCATCAAATCAAATCATATTTTAAAATGTGTGTTGTATTGAATTTATTAACCCTACAACACTAACCATGGGTATATAGTACCCAGCGCAAATTTTCCTATTTTTTTTTTTAAGCATTCAACCCCAAGCAAGGCAGGAAGCCACTAGCACGCAAGGGGTTACAGAGAATTGGAGTGAGAACAAAGAGGAGTGATAGTAGAAATGATGAAGAGAAGGTTAGGGGATAGATCAGGGCATCTGGAGATGTTGATTGACATTACATTTGAATAGTTGGAGATTATAGCTATAGCTAGGAAAACAAGAAATGGGGAAGGAGTTCCACAGTGCGAGACATGAAGCTATTGGAGTAGAATAGATGGCTACATTTAACAGTTTCGACAGTGAAAGGATGAGAGTGAGATGCCAGCCTAGTTGAACGCTTAAATTCATGAAGTCTGGGAACCAGTGAAGGCAATTCATTGGAGCAGATACCGTGAAAGTATTTGTAAAAAAGACAGAAGGAGGCAACGGCACGTCTGTGAGAGAGCAGAATTTTCAGTACCTGATTTTCTTACCTAAATGATGTTTTTCAGTTCCTATTAATGTTAACTCAAAGTACAAAGTTTGAAATGCCTGCATGTAAAATATTTCAAATAAAGATTTATATTTAATATTTTTTCAAAATCGAGTATGATATACCCATGATTAGTAGTGGTGTAATTTTAATTGATGGTTAGTGTTCTAGGGTTAAGTAAATTCAGTAAGAATATAGTTTATTTTCACTCAGACAAGATATATATACAGGGTGTTCCAAAATGGTTGACCCCATTCTAAATGCCCATATCTCAGAAACTACTTGATGGATCTTAATGAAACTAAATACACTTTATGTTGAAGGTCATAAGTTTTATTGGTTAAATTTACAAAGAAAAGTACAAATATTTGTTGGTTCTATGACAGATTTTCATAAATGTTCAATATGAGCGCCGCCTGTGACTCTGCACACGTCGAGTCGGTAATCGAGCTTGTGCCAAACTCGCTGTAGCATGTCTTCAGTAACAGTTTCCAGTTTATCTTCAAATGCTTCAAAATTGGCTAATTGATCAACTCATAGAAAATGAAGACGAAAAGTTTCATTTTTCAGCAGGATGGGGCTCCACCTCACTGGAAGCTCACTGTACGAGCCTACCTCAATGAGGTTCTGCCAGAGAGAGTTGGATCGGTCGAGGTAGTGCAGAAGACGATTTGCTTCTAAAATGGCCACCACGATCACCCGACCTTTCTCTGTGTGATTTTTTCCTCTGGGGTTATGTGAAAGGACTAGTCTTCGTACCTCCTCTTCCAGCTAACATTGAAGAACTGAAACAGAGAATTACAGCTGCACTGGAAACTGTTACCGAAGACATGCTAGAGCGAGTTTGGCACGAGCTCGATTACCGTGGCGGCGCTCATATTGAACATTTATGAAAATCTGTCATAGAACCAACAAATATTTGTACTTTTCTTTGTAAATTTAACCAATGAACTCCTTGTGCTGATATATGAAAATTTATGTATCATATTATCCCTTATATATATATATATATATATATATATATATATATATATAACTATGAACCTAAAGAGCCAGGTAAACCTACCTAAGTTTCACCTACGTGGATTGTCAGGGTCCTCTGGCTAAAGAGGTGAAATTGGAACAGTATATATAAACTACAATATAAAAACACCATGACCATGTGACTAAAAAAAAAGAAGAAAAAAAAGTGTATTATAAAAATAGACACACACACACATATATATATATATATATATATATATATATATATATATATATATATTTCTTTAATCTTTTTGCAACAGGTAAAGAACGCACAAAAGCAGGAACATGCTGCACAACCCGTGTCTCCAACCTTAGACTGGTTCATCCTATATATACTGCATCACAACGGCATTTAAATTTATAAACAACTAAATTTTTATGAAAATAGGCGCTGTCTTTAGAAAAGGATGGAAGCAAAGGTATAGTATGAAAAACTGTGCGCAACTTAACAGCATTATAGGTAGACAAAATGGACGCCAAAATGTTGTCTGATAATAGCTGACATTTCCTACCAAGCCAAGGTCATTTTAAGTAGATAGGGCGCTGACTAGGACCAAACACCACAGGCTCTTTAAAACACGCCTGATTTTGCTATCAATAAAATGCCTGGGATATACATTATATAATTGATATATAATAATATATATATATATATATATATAATTGATGGGATATCTATTACTTTTGAAAATATTACGAATTTTAGTAAGTTCACCATCAAACATTTCAGGGGAACAAATCATGACACCACGATGGACCAAAGTCGAAATCAGACCAATCTTGCGAGACTTAGGAACAAACGAATTCCAGCTCATGTACAATCGAGTAAATGTGGGCTTACAAAAAACATTAGTGTTGAAAGCCCTGTCCTTGCATTCAACAAGGACATCCAAAAAGGGGAGAGCCCTATCCTTTTCAACTGACATTGTAAACTTAAGGGAAGGATGGAGAGAATTGAGTTGAGCCAGAAAATTTGTGGCATCTATTGAAGAATCAAAGATGGAAAAAGTGTCGTCCACATATCTCATACAGACACAAGGTTTTTGGACCTTGTCAAACAGGATTCATTTGTAATAGCCCACAAAAATATTGGCTAAAACCGGACCCAAAGGGCTACCCATTGCAACCCCATCCATCTGGACATACAATGTCTCATTGAAGCTGAACTCCACACCTTCTGTAGCCAAACGCATACATTCCAAAAATAGTTCCTCGGGAATACTAGTAGGGCCCAAATTACCCCTGTATAGAATATCAACACAAATGCCAATGGTCTCAAGTAATGGGACGTTAGTAAATAAACTGACAATATCAAACGACACCATCAATTTACCCTCAGACCGAATATCCAAACCTTTAATGAAGCTAGAAAAAAGAAAAGAGTCTGAGATCTTATAGTTCGAAAAATAGTAATTCAGCTAATCATTTAGCCAACTCATGTCGTACGGATCCCACCATAGACAAAATTTCTATGGCAAATAGTATGGAGAAAGGATCTGGAGAATTTGACACTCACAGGACATATCGGCTAAAGGAAAGAAATCAATGAGCCCTGCCTAATGAGAATAGAAGGAACAAAAAAATGAAAGAGCCTGTGTAAATGGTTTGAAGAATAGGGATTAGGGATATAGCAAAAAGACAAACAATGCTAACATCTACATAGGACAGGAAGTTTTCAGGGTGGGGGGAATAATTACCCATGTTCCAAAGGGACATAGCACATAGAAACAAAAGGGTTGAATAGTAATTCCACACACTCACTCTCTCTCTCTCTCTCTGTATATATATATATATATATATATATATATATATATATATATATTATTGTCATCCACAGACAGAGTGTTTCGCTGTTTCACAGCTCATCAGTGTGGCTAGACATCCGGTTGCCTCTAGCTAGGATCGAAACCCAACTGAATTTGCGTCAGTCGGAACTCCTTCCACTAAGGCGTCGGCTCACGGCAGGGATGAAGGTGAAATTTAGCGTGTTTATTTTTAGATTTAGATAAACACACAGTGACTGACAGTGACTCAATTCTGCCAAAGAGTCGTGCAATATTAGCTTAAATAGTCACTGTTTACAAATTCACACCCCAAACCAGAGGGCTCAACCGAAATTAATTTTTCAGGAGCTACTCTCTTTATATATAGATATATATATATATTCTCTCTATTTATATATATATATTCTCTTTATATATATATATATATATATATATATATATATATATATATATATATATTCTCTCTATTTATATATATATATATATTCTCTTTATATATAGATATATATTCTCTCTATTTATATATATATATATATATTCTCTTTATATATAGATATATATATACTCTCTCTTTATATATATATTCTCTTTATATATAGATATATATATATACTCTCTCTTTATATATATATTCTCTTTATATATAGATATATATATACTCTCTCTTTATATATATATTCTCTTTATATATAGATATATATATACTCTCTCTTTATATATATATTCTCTTTATATATAGATATATATATACTCTCTCTATATATACTCTCTCTCTCTCTCTCTATATATATATATATATATATATATATATATATTCTCTTTATATATATATGCTCTTTCTCTTTTTATATATATATATATATGCTCTTTCTCTTTATATATATATATATATATATATATATATATATATGCTCTTTCTCTTTTTTTTATATATATATGTATATATATATATATAGATAGAGAGAGAGAGAGAGAGAGAGAGAGAAAGATAGATAGATATAATAAAACAAATTCATTCTGACAATTATTTAATATATTTTCTGTTTATGTTATTTTAATAGATACAATTTATTTAAGTAAATGCTTTGTTTTTTAATTAAACAGTATTAATTACATTTACCAGCCTGAATGTTCGAAAAAGTTTGTAGAGAATGTGTTCTCCAACAGGAATTGAACCTGTATTTCTAGACAGAAACTGTCATTTGATCTTGAATATTCAGGCCGGTAAATGTAATTAATACTATTTAATTAAAAGACAGAGCATTTACTTCAATAAACTGTATCTATAAAAATAATGTATAAAAAGAAAATATATTAAATGATTGTCGGAATTAATAGCACATCAGATCAAATGGTGGTTTCCGTATAGGAATATAGGTTCAATTTCTGTTGGAATACATATTTTCTACAAAATTTCTTGAGCATTCAGGCTGGTAAATGTAATTAATACTGTTTAAGTAAAAACAAAGCATTTACTTAAATAAATTGTACCTATAAAAACAATATATAAACAGAAAGTATATATATATATATATATATATATATATATATACATACATACATACATACATACATACATACATACATATATTATAATATTTTTTTTTTTAAATATGATTCCTTCGCTACATAAGAGTTCTCATGTTTCAAAATCGAGAGCCGAGACCCTTAATATAATTTTTGAAATTAAGATGAATTAAGGTGTCTGGTCTCGCTTCCTCGTCAAGCAAGAAGGGTCTTGGCTCTCGCTTTTGAAACATGAGAACTGTTATGTAGCGAAGGAATCATATTTAAAAAAAAAAATATTATAATATAAGCTCTACTTCTGTATGGAGCACTGTCTTTTTAAAAATAAAAGCAAAAATACTAAGGAACTCCGGATTATTTACCTAACGTGTTCTTTCCTATTTTTCTGCATACCTGCACACACACACACACACACACATATATATATATATATATATATATATATATATATATATATGTATATATATGTATATATATATATATATATATATATATATATATATATATATACACACACAGTGTGTGATGAAAAATATGGAAAAGACAAAACAAAATCTGAATATGCAAGTTTACTGTTTTAATGTTGTTTTTTTTTGTTTTGTCTTTTTCATATTTTTCATCATACCGTTGGATCTACATCCACATATTTGCTTATATACACAGTGTGTATCAAAAATACTTTTACAGACACTGGGGACAGGTTCTTCACACCAGATCAAGTACAAAAGTCCATATAAACATATATCCACAAATTCTTCATTTTTGTGTTATTAAGAGTTTTTAAGTTTAAATAAAGTTTATGGAAGATGTTGATGTGTTACTATATGGACTAGGTTACATTTGTTATTCATGTACATTTGTGGCTAGTGTATCTGCAATGTTTAGTAGTGAATTAACTGACAAGTGTTCTGTTTAGTTATGGCTGGTTCATATCATGAGCAGGCAGATATGATTGCATATACTGCCACACAAATGGTAATGGATGCACGGCTGTATCAGATTATATTTCCAGACTGAAGGCAGCTGAGCCATCCAACCTTTGTGACTGTTTATCATTGCCCTGCTGAGACTGGATCTGTGGCACCACAAACTATGGATCAAGGAAGACTGATCCGCTCGTATGCCTGACCATGAAGAACACATTCTACAGGCTGTTGGAGATGATCTCGGCATCTGCTCATGTCAAGGTGACCTAGCATGTTGTACATCTCATAGTACCAGATGGAGGGTACTTCAAGAGCAGCTCCTCTAACCATATTTGCAATGTGTGCAATGTCTTTTACCTCTGATCATCTCACTAGAACTTTTGCTAATGGTTTATTACACAAACTGACCATCCGTTGTTTGTCTCTTCAGTCTTGTTTACGGATGAGGCAAATTTTGGAAGTCGTAGAACAACAAATTTACACAACCAACATTTGTGGGCAGATCAAAATCCCCATCGTACAATGCAGGCTAGATACCAGCATCAGTTTATGATTAATGTATTGGCTGGAATTGTAGGTGACTGTTTGGTATGGCCATATGTTTTCCCATGTCTTACAGGAGCTTTCTACATGGACTATTTTGAACACACTTCCAGACCTGCTAGAGGATGTAGCCCTGCTAATACATGACACATGGTTCATGCATGATGAGGCACCAGCACATTTTAGTCACATTGTTCATGATGCACTGGCTGACATCTACGATGAAAGATAGCTAGATCAGGACTGGTTCCATGGCCTGCACATTCCCCCAAATTCAATACTTTGGATTTTTATCTGTGGGGCTACCTAAAACAGTTGGCTTATGCAGCTGATATTAATAAGGTAGAGACATTTCAGCAATTGGTTATGGGGTCTGTGAAACCATTCAACACCATGCGGGAGTATTTGAAAGGGTCCACCAGTCAATGATCTGACAGGTGCATGCATGTGTAGAAGCAAGTGGGTGACATTCTGTGTTGGAGTACAATGATGGCCTTTTGGACATGTATTTATATGGGCATTTTATGTTGTTTCGGTGATGGGAACCTGCCTCCAAAGGTTGTCAAAGTATTTGTCAATACACTCTGAACAATGTGTGTGTGTTTGTGCATGTATCTGTGTGCAGATTCATAGTTACATGGATTATCTCATGCCTACACGGATATTGCTTTTTTCAAATGCAGACTCTCTCTCTCTCTCCCCCCTCTCTCTCTCAGTCATTAAATAATTATTTATTTTAGGATATTAAAGCAAGAACATGTTAAAAATCGCTACACAAGTACAACTATGTTTCAACATTATGAATCTGTCTCCTTGGGTGAAGTTAAACTACTGGTGAGTGAACAATTATTTTAATTTCAAAAAGCAGAATACTTCCTCTTTTTGTCTAGAGGAAAAAAAAAACAGAATTAAAAATAAGCCTTTTTTTGTAGCATTGAAACATAATTGTGTAGCAATTTTTAACTTGATTTTGTTTCTAAAAGCACTACTTTGTATTGAGCCCTCTTTTAAATTAAATGTTATGGGCAGTGGAATTATACTCCATTTGTTTCCATTTTACCTAGGGTATATATATATATATATATATATATATATATTTGAATCTGTAGGTCTGATCTGCCATTTTGAATCTGTAGGTCTGATGAATTGGATCGTTTTTGCGATTCCAATGGAATAAATTATGACCATGGAATATTAGTGTTTAAGTCTTTTTATTATATCCTTACTCTGTCCTGGACATCGAGTTCTACCTGGATCATATCCTCTTGGAATTATTTTTATACATATATGTATGTGTATATATAATTGCATATGTATGTGTATATTCACCACTAATATTGTCTATATATATATATATATATATATATATATATATACACATATATGAAGAAATATAGTCTTAAAGTATGCTATATTTATGGGATAAAGTGCTCAATATCAGAGATAGAGCGTGTGTAAATATAAAAGTGGACATGGAAGTCAGCACTTAGAGGCGACAGTCTGTTTCATGCTAGTGCAATCATCAGGCAATATTTACACACGCTCTATATATACATATATATATATATATATATATATATATATATATGAAGAAATATAGTCTTAAAGTGTGCTATATTTATGGGATAAAGTGCTTAATATCAGAGATAGGGCATGTGTAAATATAAAAGTGAACATAGAAGTCAACACTTAGAGGCGACAGTTTGTTTCATGCTAGTGCAATCATCAAGCAACTCCTGATGCTGCCTGATATGTATATATGTATATATATATGTATATATATATATATATATATATATATATGTATATATGTATATATATATGTATATATATATATATATATATATATATATATACATATATATATATATATGTATATGTATATGTATAGGATTTAGCAACCTACTCACCCATTTAACTGTAATGGATATTTCTGGTGCCATGTTCGCCCATCTCTGTGTAGTGGACTCTTCTAGTGACATAACAGAGATAGAATTTTCTGTTGTTTTAATATTCAGGATATCTTGAACAAATACAAAAAAAAACCCAGACCAATGAAAATTTTATGAGATTTTACAAATATACGATTGCAAGAGTAAATACTGCAGTCTTTTTTGATGACACACGTAAATTAATGAATAAAATAAAAGAGAATAAAAGTAAGATAAAACAAAGTTAAAATTAATTTTGATTTTAATTAATTTTTACTTACTGTGTATATTTATTCAGGAAGGTCTGTCATGAACTTTAACAAGAGAATTTGTAGTTTTATTTTTATATAATTCTCTTCTTAGTGGCCCCCCCCCAATGCAAAACAGAATTTTTATTACCTGGCATACTTTGATTGTTGGCTACAGTTAAACTAGTTGGCGGTACCCTTTAGCTATGTACACACATGCATGTGTGGGTGGACATATATATGTATATTGTAGGACGATTGAATAAACATGGTGGAAGCTGATTTGGATTCGATTCAGGCAACTAGGGTTGGTGTCGGGTGATACTGGTTGCCTTTGGGCTCATCGATTGATTTAAATAGATAACTCAGATGAAGAGAACTTTCTTCCTTTCCACCTCATATCATCAAAAAGTTTAAAGCATCAAAGGAGAGGCAATATTAAATATATTTAAGGCAGAGAACGGGTAAGCATGTGTGCAAAGCTCACACACAATAGAACATATGCTCACAAATGCGCAAACACATAAACACACATGCAGGAGGTGGGCCTCAATTATTCGACATATGGCTGCATTTCAATTCAGTCATATTTCAAACATATCCACTCTAGCTAAAATACATCAAACAGAAAATAGTTGCATTTACCTCAACGACGTCAGTCATATCGCTGTATAGGTTCACTTACAAAAAGAAAACCCTATGGTTGAATTTCAACTCACCATCAGTGTTAAGGTCTAACCCTAACCCTAACCCACAAAAGAAACACATAGTAGGGTTTTAATTCAATGCCATTAAAGATATTGCAGTAACTTGAAGCAAATCCAAATTCAAATCTAATAAACATTTTTAAAGCCAACAAGAAAAGCTACTTCTTGACTAAAACCTCTAAATCAGACTTCAAAGGATAAATTGCTATAGTTTGAAAGGAAATCCTTTATTAATGGACCAATTTAAATGGCTCTTAAAATAGGTTATCTGATAAAACTAAACACTTTGTATAAGGAATGCTGACCACCAGTAGAGTCAGAGTTGAGTCCATTTCATCTCTTTGTATCATAGACACGCACACACATATACAATCTTTCACTGAACACAGGATGTTCAGTCAGAGAGCTAACTGTCCACTTTGAAACCTACCCACAAACATATACATACACCCAAAACATTCCTATGATTTCTTTTCTACAGCAGCTGATTGTAATTTCTTGTTCAATAACAAATATTAGTTTCACTTCTCACCCTCTTCAAAGATAATTGGTATAGTTTGAAAAAAAAAACGCCTTTCTCAGACTTACTGACCAATCAGAATCACTCACTAAAATCAGCTTGTCTAATCCGACTAAACTTTATATAAGAATGCTGTTCAGTCCATCAGTAGAGTAAAAGTCAAGTCCATTCATTCATCTCTCCAAGACACAGCCATGGGCTTTCAAGTCAAAGAGAATCAACAGTCTACTTGGAAACAACCCCCCCCCC
This sequence comes from Acanthosepion esculentum, assembly GCA_964036315.1. Classification (NCBI taxonomy): domain Eukaryota; kingdom Metazoa; phylum Mollusca; class Cephalopoda; order Sepiida; family Sepiidae; genus Acanthosepion; species Acanthosepion esculentum. Next base: position 24,257,263 of record OZ038491.1, read on the forward strand.
TCAGCATATATACACTCAGGGTGTTAATATAATGACTGTAATTTATTTTTTCATTAAGAAAGATCCCCTTTTGTTCACACCATTTTCAAAGATCAAAATATTCTTGCATCATCTGTTGAACATAATTATTGAAACCACAACTTTTATCTTCAAGGACACATAGCACAGTGGATAAAGGTGTTAGTTAGATCCAGTGACAAGACACAAAGAGTGTGAGTTCAATACCTGTTTAAGGCGGTGGAGAACTTTGAGAGGGGAATTAACAGGAGACAACTGATAACTGACATCCATTAGACGTGGAACTAGAACAGTCAATCCCAGTGAGTGAAATAAAGAGTTCAGTTCGACATCTCAACCACCTGAAGAAGGCCGGGGCGTACAACGGCCGAAACGTTGTAATAAATATGGCGACAAAGACGAGGACAATAGTCCGAATAATTAGACATGGCATGTGGAACTAGAACAGTCTACCCCAGCGACTGAAATAAAGGATTCAGTTTGACATTACAACCACCTGAAGAAGGCCGAAGTGTACAACGGCTGAAACGTTGTGATAAATATGGCAACAAAGATGAGGACAATAGTCCAAATAATGTAAATAGTGAACAACTTTTATCTTTTTCTTTTGCTCCGGCACTGTTGGAATTTAATTTCACTCTTTTGTTTTCACTCAGTTATCACAAGGATATATTTTTGTAGGCAGAAGGTAGTTTACCTCACAATAAAGGGATTGAGAATTTGTCTTAATATGGGCACAAGTGCTAAGAATAAGATATGAAAACATGGTTGAATTTTGACTGTGTATCATCATAGAAGTCTCCAAGTGTCTCCCTAGAGAGGATCATAACTTAAAATGATCAAAGTAAATCCAGCTGGAGTTACATCATGAAAAGAGTACATGGCAAAATTCTTAAATGCATCTGACAATGACACAGAAAAGAGTACAGGAACAAGTCTCAAATGTTTGTCAAATAAATCTGTCAATTTTAGCATTCTTCTTCACTGGCTACTCATTGATCCTCTGATATTTCCATTACAAATTTTACATATTTTTCCAATTATCTCATTCCATTTCATCACTTTTGCCTCGTCATACAAATTATTTGTTATCTAGAGATGCCAATATAGCAATAGTCTTTCTGGAAAAACCTATGATAGTGGATAGCTTAAATATGTCTGAAAGGAATACCTCCTAAAGAGTAGACCAAAAGTACAAGAAATATGGTCCAAGCATTCAACATTCTTAAGTCATCATCAGGGTAATTCGAGACAATTGGTGTGTTTTGTAGAACTAGTGAGTGTTGTGCTATAGGCAACCAGTTTTGCAACATAAGCAAGATGGGATGTGTTTTTTTTTATATACCATTGAGGATGCAGTCTCTTAAGTTTTAATTGGAAAAGTTGATCATTTAAATTTAATTAGTACAAAATGACTGTTGTTTTTAATAACATTTGCCTTAAAGAATATTTACTGCCTAAATATACGAAACATAATGAGGGTTCTTCAAAAAGTTCTAAGCCTCACCCAGAAAGAAGAGCCATAACTGAACATTTTTGTTGTAGCAACACACTACAACTTCTTGTGAAACTAGAAAATCTAATTCAGATTTCTCTCTTAATTTCTGTACAGGTGAGGCTTGTACAAATATTAGAAGTGTGCGACAAATCTAAAAATGGACAAACCAGAGGCCCGAGCAGTCATAAAATATCTGCAAAAGAAAGGTATGATACCCAAGGAAATAAACGAGGACATGGTACAGACACAGAAAAGAGTACAGGAACAAGTCTCAAATGTTGTTGAGGTCTCTCCTTCCTATGCAACTGTGAAGAAGTGGGCTGCCAAATTCAAGCAGGGCAGTGTCAGCACAGGAGAGTAAGGAGGACGGGGTAGCAATTCAAAGCCAGAGTCAGGTCGTCCAAAAACCTCAACTACTGATGAACAAGTTAATGCCATTCACCATATGGTTTTTGCTTATTGTCCAGCAGATAGTTAAGTCCATAGGCATTAGTTCTGGTTTGGTTCATGCTGTTTTAACTGAGATCTTGGTGATGAGAAAGCTGTCTGTAAGATCGATCCCAAGAATACAGACATGAGAGCAGAAGCTGAAATGGTTGACATTTCCAGGACACTTCTGACTCACTTCCAAACTGACCTTGACTTCCATTGCAGATTAGTAACTCAAGATGAAAGCTTAGTTCACCACTTCAAACCTGAATCAAAGATTCGAAGCAAACAGTGGAAACGCTCAGGCTCACCACCCTCAAAGAAGTTCAAGTAAGCAGCATCTGTCGACAAAAGGTGAGGGATTCTGAAGGGATAATCATGTTAGATTACCTGTAAAAGTGAAAAATTATTAATGGACATTATTATGCATCAGAATTAAGACAACTGAAGGGAGCAATCAAGACGAAACACAAAGAGAAGCAGAGTTCAGGTGTACTCTTGCTCCAGGATAATACGCCCATTCACACTGCTCAGATTGCAGTAGCTGGAGCAGTCAACTCTGGTTTTGAACTGCTACCCCATTCCTCCTTACTCACCAGACTTAGTTCCATCTGACTTCTTTCTGTTTCTTAAATTCAAATCCCACCTGCATGGTTGCCATTTTGGAAACAATGATGAGATCAAATGTGCTGTGGAAGAGTTTTTGGATGTCACCTTCTTCCATGATGAGATTTCAATGCTTAAATATCATTGGGTAAAGTACATTGATGTCAAGGATTGAAAAATAGTGAAAACCTTTTTGTTTCTCCAGCTCCTTCTGGGTGAGGCTTTTTGAATGGCCATCGTATATATATATTTATTTTATATATTTTAAAAATTTTTTAAATTACTTCTTTCAATATTATTCTATATGACTCTTTTTCTTTCAAATCCCCTTGATATCTCATTTGCCAAGTCAGATGGCAAATGCTTTATCAAATCACATTTCAAGGATTTATACACGTAACATCCTGACACATGTTTATTCTTTACATGTTTATCTTCTGTCGATCCTTGTTGTACACTTCAGAAATATAGAATCTGTTAATGGTTCTGTAATATTCTTTAAAGACAAGTCTTTAAAACATTGCCTGTTGTTGATTTGTTTTAATTCTCAGTGGAGGAAATTTTATTAAAGTTTGAACCTTGCATAAGGATTTGCTTATCCAATTAAATAAAACAAAACTAAATATCTCAATCTTTCTGTAGACAATGGAAAAGACCTTGACGCTTTGAGGCCTAATTCGATATTTCGGCTTTGATTGAATTTAGAGGAGAAGAGCAGCACAACCTCTACTCATCGAGATGTGTCATTGTTTTTCACCTGCCAGCATCGACTAAGAATATTGATCGTGAGTTTAATCTTAATATTTAAAACTGTATCATTTATAAATATTACCCTTTTTACTCTATATGGAATCCCCTGAATACAGTCTTTTCTATATTAGTTCTACATATTTGAAATTGTAGTAGCCTTGTAGAGATTGTTTTAGGTGTTGCCATAGAAGGATATATCTACACAACCAAGAAATTCAAATTCATCTTGCATTGGCATGATTAACATTTTGCTTGGTGAAAATAGACACCTACAGATCAGTTATGTGCCATGTGTGAAAGACGCCTAGGCGATACATGACTGACAAGGCAGATTTTTTTCCCGCAGTAAGTTGCCATTTCTTTCTGCCGTAGACCAGTTGACATCCAAGGTTATAGAACCCGGTCCTGCTAGTTGCCCATAGCTGGGGGGAAAAAAAGAGGATTCATACTTTCCCCAAGTGTATTTGCACGTAAGTGAATGTAATGGATTCGACTGGAATTCAAACTCGGCTCTCCGATTCCTCAATCCGAGCTGTGATCCATTATCCCACCATGCCAGAGGGTTAAAGGTTAATTTTATGAAGCAACTGAATGAATCTGAGGAAATGGAAAGTTTGGGGATTTTTTAAAGCCTCTCTTTTAGTATGTTGTCATTTTTCACATTTTCATGACAACAACGCAATAAATTTTAACAACATGTCTGGTTAAGCAGTACTCTAAGTAAGTAACAAAATGTTAATAATTTACATCTCAACAATACTATTTCAATTCTCTCTTCATTATGTGCTATGATGTACAGAATTTCTTCAGCCATTTTGATATATTGGCAAAATAAACTCTGGTAAATATTATTTGGTTCAGACTATAAAAGTAAAAAGCTTACCTTCTCTTTTGCCCTGGATAATAATAGGGAATGCAGAATGACTTCTTCCCTTGGCAGACCATCTTAATTTCAGCCATCCATGTGGTACATCACGCACGCACTATAGCTAAGTACATAAATGATTCCTTTCTCTGTTTTTAACTATCTATATGTATGTAAATATAATTTTCTTTCTATTTCTTATGAGTTATGCTGTTCTTTATATAAATATACAATGGGAGGGGGAAACACATATTTGTACACCTACACATTTTTAATTTGTTGTATTTCGAACTAATGAATAAACATACTTTTCATATAATTAACTGTACACAGATGCATAATAACTAAATATTCATAGGAAACGAAAAAGTTTTGATTTAATAGAAATAAATCCCATTTATCCATTTTAATGGGTGAAAAAAGTATTCATACAATGCAAATTTCAGATTTTAAAACTTTTAAATTGCTTTAATATTTTAGATTATTCAAGTGGAATATTCTAGAATGTTCTAATAATGTTATCAGCAGTTGTTTTTAGCCTAAAATATACAAACAGAACATTCTCTAACTGATATTCATGCAAGAAGGTTTTCATCATGGCAAGAGGTCAAGAACTGACAAATTTGCAAAAAGAACTGATTTTTAAATGCTGGAAAGAAGGTAAAAGTTACAGGAAAATCTCAGACAACCTGAATATTCCATTTACTACCATTAGTTCATTCATTGCAAGGAAATGAAATTCATAGGAACAATCTAAAGTCGCACTCCCCTTGGAAAACTCCACTGCTATTGAAAAGACACAGAGATGCCATGTTGAAATTCATTTGTGAATATAAGGATAAGGAAAAATCATATTGAGAAAGAGTATTATGGAGAGGCGAAAACAAAATTGTGTTGTTTGGATGTAATTCTAGAACTCATGTATGGAGGAAAGATGGCGATGCCTTCAAACAAAAGAACACAGTTCCAACAGTGAAAGTTGGTGGTGGCAGCATCATGGTTTGGGGATGGTTTTCTCCAAAAGGTACTGGCAGCATATTAGTAAAAGATGGTAGAATGTAGGCCACAGCATATCAAAATATTTTGGTAGCAAATTTAATGATTTTGGTTGAAAATCTTGAACTTCCTCCTGATTGGATCTTGAAAGAAGATAACGATCCCAAGCACACTGCAAAATCTATGAAGAAATGGCTTGCTGAAAATAATGTAAATATCCTGAAATGGCCAAGTCAGTCACCAGATTTAAACCCAATTGACAATCTGTGGCATTATTTGAAAATTCAAACAAACATCCCTGAAAATGTGAAAAAGAATGGAACAAAATACCAACTGAAATTTGCAGATCATTAATTGAGAACTACAAGAGGAGGTCAGTTGCTGTAGAAGTGAATAATGGCGTTTCTACAAAGTATTAAATGAAGATTATGTAAGCTTTTTTGTACTGTTCGAATGCTTTTTCACCCATTAAAATGGATAAATGGAATTTATTTCTATTAAAAATTTTTTCCGTTTTCTATGTATATTTAGTTATTATGCATCTTTGTAGAGTTAATTATATGAAAAGTATGTTTTTTCATTAGTTGAAAATAAAATAAATTAAAAATTTGTTTGTGTACAATTATTTGTTTTCTCCCACTGTACGTATAAAAATGCTCAATGTGTTGAATTCCTTTACTCTGAAAGTCTTCATATTAATCAATTGGAAATTTTTGGACACATTCAATTTTGGTCATTTGGTGTTTTTGCTTCTGAAAAAAAGTTGAAGATCTTTGAATAATGAGTGTTGTAAGAACAAATATTCAATTTTCAACAGAGTTTAAATTTGGTAAAAATTGTTCATGTGTAATTCTTCAATTGCTGTTGGTAAGGAAAGCAATTAGGTTTAAGGGAAAAGGGTCAGGAATTGACAGATTTCTTCGGTTGTTTGACCTTTTGTTCACAGTTAAGGATCAGTGGATAGGTCACGATCCAGTCAAATCCATTACATTCACTTACATGAAAAATATGGTTTTATGGTATATCATATTTATGAATAAAAGTGCTCAATATCAGGGATAGAGTGTATGTAAATATAAATATATAAGTGGAGACTAAGGTCAATATCAAGCAGCAACAGTCTGTTTCATGCTTAAACCTCAATGCCCACTTTATATATATATATATATATATATATATATATAGTGGGAACATCTGGGCAATAATTTTTCATTTATATAGGATTGGTGTAATGGTTAGAAACCTTGTCGTGCTAATTCAATTGCAAGTGAGTAGTGACTTCGATTCTTACTGGGTGCCCCATACTTTCAGCCTTGTGCCACATCTAAGCCATGCTTAGAAAATCATTATATAGCTTTGGTTAAGCAACAATAGTTGTTTGTTTAAAATTTTTAAATATAATATTTTTGTATAATTTTTTCATTTTCTGGTTCCTATAGAAAATCTGACCAATTGGCTTTTGTAGGCCAAATGTGGAGGAAATGTGGAGTAATGGACAGCAACTCAGATTGAGGAATTGAAGATCTGAATTCGAATTTCATTCCAGTTCATTGTATTTATTTATGTGCAAATACCCTTGAAGAAAGCATGAATTCATCTCTTCCCCCCAGCTATGGGTAAATAGCAGGACAGACTATAGCCTTCGTTGGCCAGCAGTCTAGGAGAAGAGACACTCTGAATTCAAACCACTTGCTGCCTTTAACTTTTGGGAGAGGAAGGACAGGGTAATGAATGTCACCATGAACCACAATTGTTAGATGAAGGGGAGTGGTGACCACAGTGGCAGTACATCTTCATGTATTGGTGGATGTCATGTTGATTTTTTTTTTTTGCATTGCATTTTTACAGACTGTTGTAATTATACAAATAGGTGCTGAAAACCTTTCAGGAAACCCCTCATCGTAGGTTCTGTGGAGTGAGTAGCCATTGTCAAATGCAAAATAAAGAACATGACTGTCCAACAAACAGAATTTACAAAGTTTGCAATAAGAGAAAAGGAACAGGGCAAAAATGAAATAATAAAAGCAAGCACTTGTTAAATTAACAGGTAAGAAGCCAAAAAAGTTTATAAACTAAGAATTGTTGGCAACACACAATGACATGTTTCAGACAAGTGAATGTAGCGGTCTGACTTCTAGACAAGGAAGATCGGAACTGAGTCATATCAAAATGCAAACTGGATTATTTTATTGGCTAAGAAAAAAATCCCAGCATGCACCTGTGTGCCTATAAAAGAGGAGGGGCAAGTGTTCAGCAGTCATTCCTATGTAGACTGAAATTAAACATCAGATAGTATTAAAAATAATATTCAGTTCTTATTAGGGTTTCCATACTGGTGAACTTGTGCCAGACAAAACTCAGTAGATAGCTGCAAACCCTAAATAATCTTATGTATCACCATGTACTTCCAAAATCTGAAGAATAATTTAAAGAATGAATAATAAAAGAATTTTCTAGTGGTTCGGTGGGGGTGTGTTGCTACATTTACCCTTCTTTTATTTCTTTTATTCTGCCTCAACTGCTAGCAGGATTTTGTTGGGAATTCTCTAAAGTCTACCATCTGTTGCTTCTCTGCTTGTTTATGTTATTGTTAATTCTTGTGCTGTTTGCTTTTCCTTGTCTTATCAGTTTTGTAGAAACGGCAGTCCGCACCCTTTGATATTCGACTCTGATAGGGCTTCCCTGTCCTCATGACTGGCGACCTGACCTTATCTCATATTTATACAAACAATCAGGCATGATTATTATTCTATCAGCCTACTTTTATATTCTCTCTTAAAACAAGAAAAGAGGCATGGAGGTGGCATAACGAGTTATCAAGGTGGGGAGGTGGCATCAGGTTCCTGTAACTGAATCTTTGAACTAAGTTCAAATTTTGGGTGAAGCTCCATGGATTCCCTTTAAACTTGTGAAAGACTCAAATCCACCTCTCACTGCACCTATCCCATCTCAATGGCAAGATTTCTTGCCGAAATGATCTTGTCATAGGTATATTACGATGAAATATAATTACATTACCCACTAATGTAATAGAAGAAAGCTGTTGCACTCATTATCAGTCAAAACATTAATTAGTCATGTACAGATATAGATATCACTTAATATATATATATATATATATATATATATATATATATATATATATATATATATATATATATGAATATAATCAAATGAATAAATATAAATGTACACGTAAGTGTTGACATACAAATACATACATATATACTTTGGTGTAAGAAAAACAGTGCTCAATGCTAAATAACTAAATATAATATATATATATATATCTGTCTATCTATAGCTGGCCACTTGTATTAGAGGATACCTATCTACTAGGGCTGCTAGGTGATCCCTATTGCAGATGCTTGCTCAGGCACATTTCTGTTTATTCATCACCCATGGAGCCCACCAGTGGTCTATACTGCAACTATGCTGATCAGACCTTAGTTACAGTTTCTGGGATTTATATATATCTATAAGCAAACCATAAAACTATATCTTATCACACACACACACACACATACATACACACTCACACACACACATATATATGTGTGTGTGTGCGTGCATGTGTGTGTGTGTGTATGTGTGTATATAAGAGGACACTCAACTCAACACTGAGTGTAAATTAATTGAAACAACTGCTTTAGTTTCCTTTCTTTCACTGTATGGTCAGTTTTAGACCCACTGAAGTGACAGAGTGTAATCAATTTCTTTTTTTTGTCAGATTAGGTCATTTGCAGTGGTGTGCAGTAATATTAATCTATTTTCAGGGTGTATGATGAAATTTGTTTGGCCTTGAAAAATATTTCATAATCAGTGATTGCATCAGATTTTCATCACACTCAGACACTATTGTCTTGAGTGTCGATTAGTTGTCCTATGGCCATTGTCTGCAATGGATGTTACTCCAATTGTAACACTTCACAAACACACTGGCAAACCTTACCAGTGATCAGATCAAAGTACTATAGACTGTCCCGGAAACTTTCCTGATTTAAATCCAATCATGAATCTGTGGTCAATCTGCAAGATACAACTTCATGAAATGGACATATGAAGTACTAACATGTGCACTGGGTCATGTTTCATTTTGGGAAAAATATTTAAATAACCCAGATAAAGGTAAATAGCTAAATGTTTTGCTTCATAATTTCCACACCAACATGTTCAAGCCCTGGTAAAAACCAGAATTTTGAAGGAACATTAGCTCAAATCATTTTTTTCTCTGTCATGCTAAGTTATGTTTCATAAATATTCATCTATATATGTTGATATTGTGAGGTTTTACTGGGGTGCCCTGAATTAGCATGATAATCTAAAAAGATGTGAAACTGTCAATAAAATTTTGATTACAAAATCATTAAAAAAGAGGGAAATATTTCGAAAAGAAATATTTTTAGAAAAAAAGCACAAATCATTGTTAGTTGATGTACATATTGAAATATCATTTTTTTTTGTTTTATTGTTTATCTAAGGCCAAAGAATAGATGGTTACTGCATGAGAATATTTTATGGATGCAAGAGGGGAGGATGTAAGAAGTGTATATTATGAAAATATGTAGGACAGATAACAGTTGACCCTGGACTGGAAGCTCTTAAGATGATAGTGATCAGGGAAGCATCCTCTCAGGAATCTGTTCCTGGATATTTTCCAAAGAAATAGGAATAGGGTAGCAAGATGATTCTAAAATATCATCTATGGAAAAGGGATTGCAGTGTGAAAACTTATTATTTACATTATTCAGACTGTTATCCTCATCTTCATTATCATATTCACAATGTTTTGGCGGCTGTATGCTCCAGCCTCCTTCAGGTGATTGAAATTTCAAACCAAACCCTTTATCTCATCCACTGGGGTAGATTATTCTAGTTTGACGTGACATGCGTTTTTTGGATGTCTCAGTTATTTCTCAAATCTCCAAGTTTTGGTTCACCACTACTGTGGCCTGGTATTGAACTCACAATTCTTTGGGTCTAGTCACTGGTTCCAACCAACGTTTTTATCTACTTAGCCAATCTACCCCCCACCCCGGTAGACAAAATGAAGGGTTCGGTTCAAAATTCTAATCACCTGAAGAAGACTGGAGCGTATAACAACCCAAATGTTGTGAATATGGCAATAAAGATGAGGATAACTGTCTGAATAATGTAAATAATGCAAGTAATCATAATACCTCATCTTGTAGATATAGGCAGTGTCAAAAATAATTAATCATCCACAAGATAGTGTAGATGCTTTCAATGGCTGGAAAGAGAGAATTTGCAGCACCAGCCCGGATATGGCACCAATACTCAATTTTTGGTTTGATCTGGTTCTTGTAAAGAGAGAACATGGTAGGTGGGATCAGGTACTTTCTGGAGTGG
>OZ038491.1:24272794-24275294 GCA_964036315.1 Acanthosepion esculentum
AAATATACAACTATATATATCTCCAGCAAATGACTGGTATGTTATTGGTCCTAACCTGGCATCTTGACTTTAATCTCTTTTCCACCACCTTCCCTCTGTCTTTTCTATAAATATTGCCATGGCAACTGTTTTGACCAGTTTTCCTCCATGGTACCTTGACCGTATGAATTTAAGCATACAGCTAGATTAGCAATTAGGTCTCATCATTTTACTGTTGAAATAGCAAAAGATGGAACAGTAAGTTCTTTTTGAATAGTTTCTTTTTTCAAATTTCTCACCTGTAGAAATCACTTGCCACCCTGCCAACAACAATCTTACAATGTCTTAGTGACATTATCACCATCTTCCGTTTTCCTGAATTCTGTTCTTTCATTGTCCTTTCTCCTCACTAAAGTCTTCTCGTTCTCTTTCACTCCCAGTAACCCCTTGTATCTTAGTGACATTATCACCATCTTCCGTTTTCCTGAATTCTGTTCTTTCATTGTCCTTTCTCCTCACTAAAGTCTTCTCGTTCTCTTTCACTCCCAGTAACCCTTTGTGTTTAAGTTGATGTTATTGTTCAATATTGAGTTTTGATTCAGCTAAAAACTGAGCGTGGAAGACTTGTTCTCAAGCCAAATTATTTTAGTCTCTGCAGCATGTGCAGGAATGTTATCCTGTTGAAAGATAGCATCAGATTGCTGCCCCACCCTTTAGAAAACAACTTTGTGGGAGGCAAACATTTCTGCAATATTTTCCTGTATTCTAAAACATTAATTGATTTTTGTCAGCGTAAGCTGGCTCACCATTACAAGCAGCTGGAAAAGCTACCCTGTTCCAACCCTTTACTGAAACATTTTCCTCCAGGTTTAACTGTTTGTGCAGATGCCTTCACTATTGTATTTATTGCAAGATCTTTGAAGACACCTTTCTCATCCATTGTCATGGAATCTGAAATCCTGACTCATCACTTAACTCTGCTCAGCCAACCTGAATTCAATTTTCTACAAGAGATTCATTCTCTTTTTGATGTTCAACTGTGACAACAAGAGCTTCTGAAAAAAAAACCCCAAAAAATACCTGTATCAGAAATCCTTCTGGCTATTGTTCTTGTCAAAGAATCTTCTTTTACCAGAACTTTACTGATAGTCTTTGTTGGCACCCGACTCCTTTATTGTCTGTCTATATTTCTGAGATGAGGTATTATGTACATTATTTACATTATTCGGACTATTGTCCTCATCTTTGTCACCAAATTTATTACAAGATTTCGCCATTGAATGCTCCGACCTTCTTCAGGTTGGAATGTTGAAATGAACCCTTTATTTCACTCACTGCGGTAGACTGTTCTAGTTCCACGTGCCATGTTTAATGGATGTCAGTTATCAGTTATCTCCTGTTAATTTCCCTCTGAAAGTTCTCCACTGCCTTAATCGGGTATTGAACTCACACTCTTTGGGTCTTGTCACCGGATCTAACTAATGAATAATATAAATAGTGTACATAATACCTCATCTCAGAAATATAGACAGATACTGAAGGAATACAGTTTTACACTGCAAAATATACCACAGTGCAGACTGAAGAAGCAGCCACTTTCTAATATGGAAACATAGAGTGAAACTATAGAAATTGAAGAGGCCGAAGAAAAGCAGATAAATGAAAAATGGAAACTTTATGTGGGGGATATTAAGAAAAGATTTAGTAACATCAACAATCAAGATGATCCTAAAGAAAAATAGAGTAAGAAAAAAATTGAATGGATGTTAGAATAAATTCTCGACATGATGAAAAGGAGAGAAAAAACAATGCCAACATACGGCACGGAAGCTCGGACTCGGCACAAAGAAATTAGGAACAAGTGCAAGCAGGCTAATGCAAGAATGAATATATTGGAAAACTCCTTTGATGAAGAGTGCATGCTGCAGAATCAGACCAGAAATAGGACAAGAACAGTACGGGTTTGTTAAAGACACTGGAACAAGAAATGGTAGATTCATGCTCTGCATGATGTCAGAAAGAGCAATACAAATGCAGAAAAGGACATGTATTTATGCAAATGCAGAAAAGGACATGTATTTATGCAAATGCAGAAAAGGACATGTATTTATGCAAATGCAGAAAAGGACATGTATTTATGCAAATGCAGAAAAGGACATGTATTTATGCAAATGCAGAAAAGGACATGTATTTATGCAAATGCAGAAAAGGACATGTATTTATGCAAATATATTTGATAAGTTACATCACAAAGAACTGTAGGAACTTCTAGGTAGACTTGACATATTTGATAATGGTATTAGAATAATCCAGAACCTTTACTAGCAGAAAACTGCATATGGATAGAAAATGAATTCAAGAAACAAAGAGGTGTAAGACAAGGATGACACTTCTTACCAGACTTATTCAACCTATACAATGAAGCATTTCCAAGAGAATTAGAAGTTCTAAGAGGAATCATTATCATTGTTAAGATTACAATCTTAACAATATGAGACATGAAGTGTTGATTGCAGACGCA
>OZ038491.1:24280294-24282794 GCA_964036315.1 Acanthosepion esculentum
TAAAACTTTATTACAAAAATTTTGGGGATTTAATATGAAATAGTCGATTAGAAAAATATTCATAGAATTTACATTAAAATACTAAATAAATATAAGTTTACTTCTAGTTGTAATTGATTATTAAGGTGATATCTCTATCAGTTTGACTTTTATTCATGAATTTGATTTGCGACTATTTTTAGGTTGGTAATTTCTCTTACATAAAATTTAGTTTTTAAGTTAATATGGAGTGATATTTGAAGGTAATATTAGAGATCTTGCTCTATCATATATTGTAAACACATCCATGCAAATTTCACATATACATACGTTCTTTTACATGTGCAGTCACTCATACAGGTACACATGTACAAATATACACGTATTAATAACTACATATATCTTTTTAAATGTTTCTACATACTTACACTTATATATATAGGTGTGTACTTAGAATTCCCTAAAAAATTTGTCTAAAAAATATTAGGTGATGACTTTAGTATTCAATTATCAAAAAACTAATTATTTTATCATCAATAATGATTATTAAAGGGTAATACATTTAAATTCAATTACCAATTTTTTTAAATTTTCTCCGTATTGTAAAGAATTTTAAACTCACAATTGCAAATGGAGAATATTAAAGGAGAAAATGGGGTAAAACATCAATAATAGACCTGTAAGTCCTTTTTAAAAAAAAATATATATATATATATATATATATATATGTATATATATATATATGTGTGTGTGTGATTATATATATATATATATATATATATACATACACATATATATATATGCACACATATATATATGTGTGTGTGTGATTATATATATATATATATATATATATATATATATATATACATACACATATATATATATGCACACATATATATATATATATATATATATATATATATATATATATATATGTATGTATGTATGTATGTATGTATGTATGTATATTTGGGCAGCAACCTTTCTTTTTAACATATGCCAGACAAGGAAAATTTAATTAATTTTTTATTTAGTTTTACCAGCATTCTTACATTTTTCTGCTTTGTACTCCCACCAAATGAAAAAACAGAAGAATACTGGAAAAACTAAACACACACAGACACACACACACACACACACACACACACACACACACACACACATATATATATATATATGTAAAAACCTCAACTTAGTTATTAGGTGCCAGGAGGTATCAAGTAGACAACATTTTTTTAATCATTTCACACCAAGCAAGGCAACAATTTTATTAACATGCAGGTGTATACTGTGTGTGATAAGATATAAGATAACATATAACAATATGCAATAAATTACAGTTTACCATGTTGGCTTTATAATGTCCTTGATACTGTAGGGCCTGATTGTTGGTAATCAAAATATGTGTGGCAGTTATATGTTGAGAGTAACATGATGATGAAAATTTTGTATCGTGTGTGCCATAGGGAAGGGTACAGAAGTATGCTCTGACATATTTAATACCACTAGTGTGCTGTCAGTTTTTATTTGAAACAATTTCAGTGGTGAAAGCGATACAAATTTTCCTAGAGATATATACATATAAAAGTTCAGGATACTTAGCAAAGACCAACTCAAAGCTTTGCTATGTTCCACTCTTCAGGAATTTCAGTATCCAGATAAGAACTGAAATATAGACATTTGCCAAGATCATCGTATTGCAAGGAACAGGCTGTCTAGTGTCCACAGCATAGATCAAAGTGTAAGTGGTACCAGAAGTATCAAATTATTGGTCCGTAGGAATCATTTACATGCAGCTGGACTATGGAAACAAATACCTTTAACCTGACATCATTTTATACCACAACATTTTTCAGCATGTCTCCAGTGTAATTACCTTTAAGTCACCAAGGATAGTGAATGACAATTTAGTGTTTAGTGATGGGAGTAGGTTCTGCCTTCTTGAAAGTGACGGTCATTTTTGTACATGTGACATTTGACCTCAGAAGCAACCTGACCCCTGTAATCATAGCATGAAATGCAATAAATTACAATTTATGGTGGTGGCTTCAAAATGTCCTTTGTACTGTTGGGTTGTGGATGGTTATTCATCTCAACAACACCTGAATAGAGAGGATTCAAATCAAAAATGATCCAAGGAGGTTATATATTGAGGGTAACATGATGATGAAAATTTTAAGTCATGTATGCTATAGGGAAGGGTGCACAATTAAGCTCTAACATAGTTTGTTTTTTTTTAATTATTTCACACCAAGTAAAGCAGTAAAGACACTAAACTGCAAATGGTCACTGAGTGTGAGAGAACATGAGGAAAAAAAAACACTATTAAGGTGAGAAAATAATATAAGAAATTAAATTAAGAAGACAGATTATAACAATCTGACATTGCATTAAAATGTTTGAAAGTTGACTGAAGCTTGAAGAGAATTCCCCAAGAAACTTTTGGCATACAATTTATAGTTACATCTTGCCATTTAGAGAATAAAATGATGAGATTTTCCTATCAATCCAGTTCTTT
>OZ038491.1:24285294-24300294 GCA_964036315.1 Acanthosepion esculentum
AAACGCTAAAACATAACAGTCAGCCATAGCATTTAAACACAAAAGGAATTTCCGTAATGGATAGCTACACATAGTTTTTGCCTTACCGGTTTTAATCCCTGATGATGATCTCAGAAAGAGATGGAAAGTACTTGGGAAATAAAAGTGATTCTCACTGTTGCAGTGCATTTCCTGCCTCATTTAACTGTAATATACGTAAAAATATTCATGAATATGAAAGGATTATAAGCAAAATAAGAGGACATAACATTTGTAACTTATTTAATATATATATATATATATATAAAGAATCGGCAAAGCAAAACTGAAGAGAAGTTATGTGGGCAGAAATATCTGTTTTTGTGTATTTGATTTTTTCTGTTCAGATGACTAGATATGATTTTACACCAACAATCTGCCCTTCAACCAATCATAAAAGTCTTTTGTACTTTATTCTTGCATCTGTTTATTCTTATTCCAAATTGATATGAGAATTAATTCTGATAGAACTGCAGACCCAGAGATTCTAGTATTAAAGCTTAACACTGTATTCTGCTTTGGTCAAGGAAGATCTATCAACACTCTTCCTCATTGGATGCAGCATGCATTTAGCTTTCAGCTTTAATGATATTCACTCCGTTATAAACATTAGAATTACGATGATAAGGCCACTTTTATTTTCCCCAAGAGATTCAGCCAGCTTACAAAACATTCGCATAAGAAATACATTCTCTTTTTTTGTTTGTTTTGCTTCATGACAGTTCTTTATGACAATTAAACGCAGATACTCACTATCAGGTTGACTTTATCTCAAAGAGAAAATCCCTTGTATCTGACAATAATGTTGTTAATATCTCATATGTCTTATCAATGTATTTCCTAACGTGTGGTCAGCTAGGCGTCCAAAACACTGTACTAGACTGGCTACTCTGAAAATTCATTTTTATTATGTTCGAGCTGTTTAAAGACTGGACCATAATTTTGGATTCTTCTATCAAACTCTTATTTTATCTTAATGGGTCACTAGGGATCTGGCAATTTTTTCATTAAATAAATAAATAAAAATATAAAAACACAAACATAACATAAAAAATCTTGATCCAAATATATATGGTATTTTTTACTTTGCCTCATATTCTGAATATGAATTTCTTTAGGAAAGTAGAGAAAACAAATATAAAATTGTTGTGGCATGCTCCCTCTAATAAGGCTATTGTGGACTCTTCCACTTACTATATAATTAGTAGGAAAGTAAGCCTCAGGGGAACAGTGTTATAGACTGAATGCTGGTCAACCGACACACCCTCCCAAGTCGTGTAACACACTTCTGTTGGGTTTACTGTTCAATACACTATTTATCTGCAACCTCTTGTTTTGTTATTCCTTAACCAATTACTTGGTCACAACAAAAATATAAAATAATGATGCAAATGGCTTTTAATCATAAAAATTGAAACCACTTTTATTTGTGGCAGAATTTGTTTTCTGCTACTTTTCTTCCAAGGAACAGGTTAACGGGAAAACAAGTCTAAATGAATAATGCTTGGTGAAAATGAAACTGGGAATGAGCTTGTGAATGTTCAGACCACATGGTTAATGTGAGCTTGCATTGAGTGAAGGTGTTACTGCCTGTTTGGTGGGATTTCAGAGGAGATAATTCACTTTGAACTTCTTTCAGCCAGTGAAACAATAACTGCATAGATGTATCATGACCATCTCACCAATCTCGTTGTGGCTATTCAAGAAAAATGGCCTATTTTGGCAAATCGAAAAGGTGTCATGATAAGTTTGGCAAGGATACTCCAAATGAGTCAAGAGTAGAATTTGAAGAGAATATTTATGGGCAAAACATTCAGCTTTATCAGCAGAAGATGTTAATGCCTTAAAATGATTAAAGAGAGGTGGAATAAAAACTTACACTGTTACAGAGCCGCCAGTAATCACAAGAGGCAAATTGTTAGATGCAATACAAAACCTCATTCCCTCAGCAAACAATGACTAAGTTAATTCAAGGACACAGTTACATTTATTATGTGTAGCCACAAATAGGTGACTGTTGTGATCAGGAATGTCATGCTTATACAGCAAGAAATAAAGATTGCTGTGGGCTATAGAGGCAGAACATGCTGTTGTGAATCCGTTATTTCTGAGAAGAAATAAAAGCATCTATGTCTGCTTTGACTCGAGAAGAAACCTCAGTGGTGCAATTCTCAACCTGAAGGTTAAAAATATCAATCTATAGGGTGTATCCAAGAAAATCACAGGGTGAATCCCAATCAACATGTTAGTAATGGAAAGAGAGCTGATGCATAGGAGGTTCCTGATGACTGGAATGAAATATCAATAGATACAACAGAGTGATCTGAGTTGACAAGAGGACAGTGTTGAGAAGCTTGGTATGGGTGAGGAATGGAGGTAAGAAATAAATGAAATAAAGAAGCATGCTCAGTTTTATTAGGGAAATGAGTAGGGAAGTCGATGATTTGAGTAACAAATTGAGCAATGGAAAAATTGAAAGTCTGAATACCAGCAACATTAGAATGTTTATGCCATGTGTTTTGATGTGCATTAAAAGCACTGAACACAAAGATGTTCACAGATGGATGAAGAGAGAGTGCCATTTCTATACTCCCAGAAATTCTATCTTATATGTTACAGTCCTGAGAAGAGAAGACATGAAAAATTATATAAAAAACTTAACCACAGATCTTGCCAGTCGTTTTTAACAAAACTTGCATAAAAGAGGGATTGCTGCCCAAATACACAATATACAGGTTGCGATAGGTAAATTGTCGCCATTTTATATTTTTAATGTTGCACATGCTTGTTATTTGTTTTTTATTTTGTTGACTGCACAATATTGTAGGGTCAGTTGGGCACCATCTGTGAGAAAAAGGGCACTATAACACAATTCACTTTGCCAGAAATTTGCAAATGACATGCGGTACTCCTTGGCATTAATGCCAGAAGCTCCAATATGAACATTTCAGATTATCTGGATTTCAATCTGAGGAGAGTGCAGAGTATTTGGTAAGAGTTGGATGAGTCTCATGGTGATTATGAAGGTACAGTAGCTAGGAAAGCTGATAAGAAAAGAACTCTTGAATTTGTTGGTGAGATCCAGGCTATGATTGACAACGATAAGTCTAAGTCAATCAAATCCAGCAACAGGGACACAGGAGTGTCTGAGTTTCTTATCAGACAGGAAGTGCATGAAGACATTCAGTATTTTTCATACAAGATGAGAAAGGGTAAAATTTTATCACAAGCAATGAAGAACAAGAGGAAAGACCATGCGATGAAACTTTTGAACAAACTTAAGCATTTCCATCCAACCAAACATGCTTTGGTTTTTTTTCTCAAACAAGAGAGAATTCTGTCAGGATAAGATGGTGTACACATGGAGCAACCATTGGTTTGGTGTGTTCTTAAAAGATACACTAAGATTGATGCAAAACAAATATCTGAGTAAGACCACCCCCCATAGAGGAGAACATGACTAAAGATTGTGTATACACCATCCCATGCAGCTGCAGAAAGAAATATAAAGGGGAGACAGGTCGCCACCTAAAGGTAAGGCCTCAAGAACACCAGAAAGCTGTAACACGAGGGGAAGCAGAAAAATCAGGCGTGGCTGACCCCATATGGAGATAGAAGAGAAATCACTGCTCTCTGTGGGATTAGGTTGAGACCATAGACAAAGAAGACCATTGGAAATTTTGTAAACTTAAGGAATCAGCGCATATGCTAAGCAATAAAAATCTTCTGAGCTGACCAAGCATAGAAATGAATACATTTTGGGAACCAGTAATAAGGAGTGCCAGAGAAAAGCGATAATAACAACAAAAAATTGCAATATGAGCTCTGGTAAAAACATGTAATGATAGCAGCAAAAATTGCAATATGAGCATTGGGAAGAAATGGTCGCTGAAGACATTAGGTTTATAATACCCAGAAATTCATACACAGGACACATGGCGCAGTGGATAAAGGTTAGATCCAGTGATAGGACCCAAAGAGTGTGAGTTCAATACCCGGTTAAGGCAGTGGAGAACTTTCAGAGGGAAATTAACAGGAGATAACTGATAACTGACATCCATTAAACATGGCACATGGAACTAGTACAGTCTACCCCAGTGAGTGAAATAAAGGGTTCAGTTCGACATTCCAACCACTTGAAGAATATAAAAGAATAAAGTAAATGATGGTGCTGGAACATTCTCCATCTGCTAAAAAATTTACTAAATTCCTTTGCGTTCACCAACGCTCTATCCTAGGCCATATTAACGATCTCCTCAATGTCATCAGTTCCCAAGTAGGCATCTATGCTGATGGTACAACTATTTATCCTGCCTCAATAGCAAGTCTGGTATCGTTGACAAAACTAACCTGGCTGTTAGTCTCGAAAAGTAGACTGTGTAGGAATTGGCTGATTAACCTTAATCCTTCTAAAACAAAAACTGCTCACCATTACTCACCACATTAGAATGTCTGATGCTCAACTCAATGAGAGCACCTCTTCGCGACTGCTTGATCTCACACTGTCCGCTGACCTGAACAATTACATTGAATCAATAGCACTTCATCCACCGCAAAGAAAGTTGGTTCCCTGTGTTGTGTCAAAAAGTTTTTCTCGCCCAAGTCCATCCTTCAACAATCTGTCCTTGCATGGAATACTGCTGCCATATTTGGTCTGGTGCCCCTGCTGTTTGCCTTAAGGTCCTCGACTAGATCCAGAGATGGATAAGCAATGTGGTTTGTCCTGATCTGGCATCTCATCTACAGTTGCTCTCTCACAGACGTGCCATTGCCTTCCTCTGTCTTTTCTACAAATACTTTCACGGTAACTGTTCTAACAAGCTACTTTTGCTAGTTCTCAAACTGCATGAATTTAAGCATGCTACTAGGCAAGCATCACGGTCCCACCCTTTCCCTGCCAAAACAGTTAAATGTGGCCGTCTCTTCTACTCCAATAGCTTCATGTCTCGTACCTCCCACCTGTGGAACTCCCTTCCTATTACTTGTTTCCCTGATAGCTACATCCTTTCCTCCATCATGCCTCGTTACTCTCACTCCAACTCTGTAACCCCTTGTGTACTAGTGGCATCTCGCCTTGAGTGGGGTGATATGCTTAAAAAAAAAAAAAAAAATCAAATAATTCCTCAAAAAAAATACTGTAATTGAAATGAAATTGTTCTTTTAGCATTTATACTATTTAAGTTGTTTGGACTATTGTCCTTATCTTTATTGTCATATTCACAACATTTAGGCCATTATACACTGTCCTTCTTCAGGTGATATACATTGGAATTTCACACTGAACACTTTATTTACTCCTATACCCAGTGGATAGAAATTTTGGTTAAAGTAATCCAGTGATTTGACTCAAGAATTGGCCACAGCAGAGGTGAAAAAATCTTGGAGAGTTGACTTACTAAAAAGAATCCAGAAAAGCATGAAATGTGGAACGAGAAAAATCTACCTCTGTGAACTAAATAAAGTGTTCAGTTTAAAATTCCAATGTATATCACCCGAAGAAGGCTGGAGTGTATAACAGCTGAAACAACATGAATATGGCAATAAAGATGATTGGCAACAGTCCGACCAATGTAAATAGTGTAAATAGTTACAATACCTCATCTCAGAAATATAGACAGATCCTGAAGAAAACCAGGGTGTACAATGTCTGAAACATTGTGAATATGACAATAAAGATGATGGCAACAGTCCGACCAATGTAAATAGTGTAAATAGTTACAATACTTAATCTCAGAAATATAGACAGTTTTTTAGTATAGAATACTCAAATTAAGTGAAAGGTGACTTCATATCAGAGATAACCAGAAACAAAACTTTTAGTAACTGAATACTAATGCTAGGAATTTTTGACTGAACCAAATATATTATGAAAAACTTTATTGAACATAGACATAAAAGTTTACATCTATTTTATATGCTGAACTTCCTTTGAAAATCTTTAGTTACTTCCAAGACATTCTTGAAAGACAGAACTGTTATATAAAAGTTTTAAGAAGTCATTGAAATAAGAAAAAAATGGAATAAAAAAAAAGGTGAAAAAGGTCTGTATCAATTGTGAAATGAATAATTTTTTGTGTGTTAATGAAAATTCTAATATCCTACTTGGGAACTCAATAAAAAGTCCTGGAATAGTATATTATGTAGACAGTGAGGAATCAGACTAGATATAGGTATAATACATCTATCTTTATTTACTGAAACTTGGATATAAAAAGTAATAAAATGAAGTCAAATACACTCCCCACACATGAATGCAATCGTAGAAGTAGGCATCGTATGCATCTTCTTTTGTTGCCTGAACACAGAGGAACCGACGGCCCAAAAAAATCTCATCAAGTTTTAAGCTTTCATATATTTATAGATTTAGTACATTGAAGAATATGTATACAGATGGGGATTATAGGAAGTCAGGATTTTATTCAAACACTTTTACAGGAGATGAAAATGAAAAGGAAATCGAAATTTATACGCATTCACACAGGTTCTGAGTTGCACATAGAAAATGTCTTGGTAGATTTTGAAAGGTATTCTTCTTTGGTACATATTTAACAGTAGAATTGGTATTTCATACAACTTAGTCTATGAGAAATATTTAAAAATGTTACAGCTATTTTCAGGTAGCGGGTGTGAAATGTGTTTTGTTAATATTTCAATGTTTACTCACATTATCTTCAGCAGGAAAGCTTCCTTTTGTTTATTTGGCTTCAAGCAGCCATTTTACTCTATTTGATGTACATTGTTTGGTTTGCTGTAATAATGCTTATCAAGTTTGTTTCGCTGAACTAATTATGACTGAGTAGTGAGTTCCATCCTCACTAGAGGCACCATATTTTCAGCCTTGTGCTATATATAAGCAATGCTTAAGGAATCAGTATATATATATTTATATATATATAAGCTATGCTAAATAAATCAGTATATATATATATATATATAAGCTATGCTAAATAAATCAGTATATATATATATATATATATAAGCTATGCTAAATAAATCAGTATATATATATATATATATATATATATATATATAAGCTATGCTAAATAAATCAGTATATATATATATAAGCTATGCTAAATAAATCAGTATATATATATATATATATAAGCTATGCTAAATAAATCAGTGTATATATATATATATATATATATATATATATATATATATTAGCTATGCTAAATAAATCAGTGTATATATATATATAAGCTATGCTAAATAAATCAATATATATATATATATATATATATATATATATAAGCTATGCTAAATAATTCTACTTGTTTAACATTAGTAAGAAAATCTACTTGTTTAACATAATTGCAATTGTGTAGCAATTTTTAACACGTTTTCGTTTTAATATCCTAAAATAAATAATATATATATATAGACAAGAAAAAAATCTTGAAAAGGAAAAAAAATAGGAAAAAAACAAAACAAATGGATAACAACATTTTATGTAGTAAATTAAAGTGCTCAATACCTAGACTATCTATACAGAGCAAAAACACTTCCCAATGTCAACACACAAGGAAAGACAACTCAACCTGCTACTCAAGTTTCACACTCTTCTTATCTTCAGGTGACTAATATATATATATATATATATATATATATATATATATATATATATATATGAGATAACAATATATATTTTTATATATCAAGAACAGTATTGGAGAAATTATATGACAAAGTGGAAAAAGGTTAATTCAGATGATATTTCATTCATAATTATGTAAAATGTGTAGAGAGTGCCTTAATTGCAAGGTCATCTATAATAAATTTGTGCCTTGGCTCTTACGACATTCCACCATTTCTGGCAGATCTTCTAATAATGTGGAATACCTTCTTACAAAAGTGATGGAAAGAAAAAGGAAAAGGCACTAAATGAATTTGGTTTGATAAAAAATATTCTAAAATTACAAGCACCCCTCTGTTGTGTGTGTATGTAGTCCTACCAACACAACAAATTTAATCTGCTGAAGGCCTGAAGGATAAAATGTATAACAAGTAAACTTTTTCTATTCTGTCATAACCAACAAGGGTTCCCTGCTTAACTTTTTTTATTGTATATTTCCAATTTTTGGATAAGTTGTTGAGTAATGTCTTCAAAGTTATGGATATACTGTCCAAAGTTCATATTTTGTTATTTTTGTTCAAGTACTTTTGACCATATCCTAATCCTATCCCTTTAGTCTGATGAAATACTAATGGGTGAAACGTGTCACCTGAAAAATTTTTCCTACTTTTTCTTAGATTTTCCTAAAATATATATATATATATATATATATATATAAAATGAAGTGGTTATAATGGTTCCAATGAGAGAAAAGTGTCTATATTAAAAATTAAAATTAAAATTGGCCAATTCAAGAAAGATATTCAGATTACCAACACAAAAGCAGAGAATGTCTCATATCAAGAATATTTAACATTGAAAAACATAAAGAAAAAATTAATTATTTTTAATAATATGTGAAAATCTACACCCTTTACCTGAAGACAGTCGCGAGACCAGAAACATGTGTAGTAAAATTATGAAAAATAAAGGATAATTATTTTTTTAAAAAATCCACATTACAACCAAAAAAGTTTGCGGTACCTCTTCTTTTTAATATATATATATACATATTACTATATCTTAAGCCAAGTATATCAATGTCAATGACTTTTTTACTATTTCAGAGTTAACACCCTTCAAATGGTGATGCCAGGTGAGAGTGTCTTTGTTATAACAATAGCAGATGATTCCAAGAATTTTAGGTAAGATAATTGAACATTTTATCTGTCATCCCATCATGTCCCATATATGTTCGGTTATTGCCATTAGTCAGGCAATCATACCATCCAATACAAAGCATGTTGTATAGCATGGGCATCATACTGGAAGGCATTCTCCTGCTGGAAATGAAGGAGTACATCAACTTCCTGTTGCAGAAATAGTAGTAGAATGAATTGAACAACGTTCCTGACTTTGTTAATTATTAATTATTTCCTCCACAATGTGAGATTTGTAACTTGAGTTCCTCCACACAATGATGCCAGGGCTGTGTATCAAGGACAAAAAATCTAGATGTTGCACCCCAGAACCATGCAACACACGCAAAGAATCATAACTTGCATGAAGGCCTACCCTGCTCTCATCACTGAAAACTAGAAAGTGTTATTCAATCCTAAAGTCAACTCTCTTTTACGAAAATACTGGAGATGATGGTGTTATGGCATAAGTGGAAGTCTGGATCAAGGTATCCATATTTATAAATCTGTTGTAAGCAAATGATTCCCAAAGGTCTTGACACTTCTGGAGCCACATTTGTTCTGATCTATGGACACAATACAGTCTACTGGATATGGTGGTCAAGCCTTGGATTGAGAAAGTGTTATATAATGTAACCATAAGTTCTATGCTAACAGTTTCTTCTCTTGCACTTCTTGCTTGTGGGACTCTCTTCCAGCTTCTTCCTTCCCAGTTAACTTTGATCTTCAAAAATCTTAATGTAATGTCAATCGTTATCTTCTGTCTTCTTAATTCCTGTTCTTTTATTTTTCTTTCCTTAACATTATTTCACACTGAGCGACCCGCTTGCATCATAGTGGATTTATTGCCTCACTTGGAGTGAAATGATTAATATTTGTGATTTGAATCCTTTATATCCAAGTTTTGTTGAAATGAATACCCAAAGAAAACCCAACAGTACAAAGGACATTTTGAAGCCACCACCATAAATTGTAATTTATTGCATTTCATGCTATGATTACAGGGGTCAGGTTGCTTCTGAGGTCAATGTCACATGTACAAAAATGACCGTCACTTTCAAGAAGGCAGAACCTACTCCCATCACTAAACACTAAATTGTCATTCACGATCCTTGGTGACTTAAAGGTAATTACACTGGAGACATGCTAAAAAATGTTGTGGTATAAAATGATGTCAGGTTAAAGGTATTTGTTTCCATAGTCCAGCTGCATGTAAATGATTCCTACGGACCAATAATTTGATACTTCTGGTACCACTTACACTTTGATCTATGCTGTGGACACTAGACAGCCTGTTCCTTGCAATACGATGATCTTGGCAAATGTCTATATTTCAGTTCTTATCTGGATACTGAAATTCCTGAAGAGTGGAACATAGCAAAGCTTTGAGTTGGTCTTTGCTAAGTATCCTGAACTTTTATATGTATATATCTCTAGGAAAATTTGTATCACTTTCACTATTGGAATTGTTTCAAATAAAAACTGACAGCACACTAGTGGTACTAAATATGTCAGAGCATACTTCTGTACCCTTCCCTATGGCACACACAATACAAAATTTTCATCATCATGTTACTAAACAACAAGTATTTTACTTTATAAATATCAACTCATTATTTTAATTTTTCAATGTATTTTCAACATTTAATTGTTACTGTTTGTCAAACAGGGTCTAAATATTTATTAGAAATTCTTTTGCTTATGTTTAGACTCTAATTATAAAATCTGAAGGGCAAGTTTTAACAATAATATTATCAGTTCTTTTGAATGATTTGTGATTTTTTAAAATTTTAATGTATCCAGTTATGTTTGCCAATTATAATCATGATTAAACAATCATTTGTCCAGTTGTCCAGTCACGTTATCTTTGTGTCACTTTTGGTAGAAAGACAAACCTCAGACAAGACCCAAGTGAATAATGATCTTTGATTGGCTAATTTTCAGTCTGATCAATTGCTATCAAGAATGTTTTGCCTGGGCCTATAAAAAAAGTTTCTCTATCCTATAGGGGTGGGGGATTATGCTAAAAACATTATAATTGCAACAAAAAAGTGTCTGTGATTAAAAAATTGGAAGACAAAAGAAAAAGAAGAGAGAAAAAAAGGAATATGGTTGTGTGCATGTCTGTGCTTATGTGTGCATGTGTGTATCTCTGTGCGCTTGTTTATGCATGTGTGCATATGTGAGCATGTGCTTGTGTGTGCATATGTATGTTTCTGTGTGTATGTGTGTGTTTGCATGTATGTGTGTATATACTTGTACATGTGCTTGTGTGTATGCATGTATATGTGTTTATATGCTTGCATGTGTATGTGTATGTAGGAATATGTGCATGTGTGTGTGTGGTGCATGTGGTTATAAAATCGACTGAATCAAAAAACATTGATGTAAACAGCTTTTTAGGATGAAGAGATGTAGAAAGAAAACGAAAAAAAAAAAATAGAGAGAAATAGAGAACAAATGGTTTTTACATTGGTAAACAAAATTATTTAAGCAATTTTTTTGTCCCAACAAAACAGAGGTTTTAGCAAAGAGTCTGAGTATTTTATAGTCTTGTGAACAATGTTCAGTGATATATAGTGAGTCAGAAAATAATAATGTCTGATGATCAGACAAGCCATTGCAGACGGTCACAGCTTGGACCAACTATATTACCTGCACAAGATCGACACATTCCCTTCAAATTCCATTGGTAAGGAGGCTATTCCACTCAGACAATTTCTTCCTAAGAATGATTACTTTGTGGAAAACTCCTGAGAAGATGCTTCCCCAGCCACCACGATCTTAATCTTTTCAAGTCTAGAATCAACCATTGTCTATCCTACATATACTCATAATATGCACTTCTTATTTCTCCCTTTTACACCCACACAATAATCTTGTTTGTTAACATCTTAGGCTGTGGCTTAGGTTAAAAATAATGTATATTTTCCAGTGGTTTTCACCATATCCTCATGATAGATAAGGAAATATTTAGAGTGAAGAAAAGTAAAAAATAAACATTGTAAATGCTATATCTTGTCAATCGACAAATTGCTATTTGTCGATTTTGTCAAAATGAATTTGACAAACAAGAGGCTTTTTAGAGTTGTCTTATATTTTAATATGATGTCTATTATTCTCCTGACAGGTACGCTGGTGAATAGGTTTTTGAACTGCTGCATTCAATAATGCAAATCCATTGTTATTGGGTCAGAGTTCTTGTTGATTTATCTGATAATTCCTCAGTTAAATTATATATCACCAAGAAAAATTGAAAAACACCATATAAAGAACCGATACAAACACTATCACGTTTTTGTTTTTCTTTCCTTTTTTACACTGCTGATATCAAGTTGACCTACAAGCCATTCACTCATGATTCTAGGGACAGACCCTTACTACCTATTACCTCCTCTCCACCCTAATATACTAGAATATCAGTTAAACAGCACATGGTCAAATAGTTCTGTGGAACACAGATCAACTCTCCAAATAAGTTATTTCAATGTTCATTCTTTGAAATAACTAGAAGTCAAACCTAGGACTATGTTTTTTAAAGTTCTTTCAGAGATAGGTCTCTGCCGGTTTTAATTCTTTGCTGAAATTTTAATCGATATCTTGATTTTGACTAGGTACCTTCTTTTTTTTTTTAGATAGGAGTAAATAGGCTTTCCTATTCTCTTACCCTTTCTCTTGAACAGGAGTAAAGGCTCATCTTTCGTTTCCTGTTTAAGAAGTGGTTGTCAGTTTCTTTCATTTTCTCAGGGTATAATAGTGGTGCTGTCATGAATTTTTTGTGGATGGAGCAACGTCTCTTCATGCTAAGTGTACTAGGTTGGCAGGTATCTGGTTGCTGTTTCTGACTGGTAGTTAGGAGCCCAAACTCTTGCGCAGCATCTTCAAAGGCTGCTTTGATCAGCACTTGCATAATATTGGGGTCCTTGCAGTGCCATGTTGCGCATGGAAAGGTGTCCCTGCATCTGATGAGAAACCCCAAGGCTACACTATGTTGCAATCTGCACTAGTTCCCTTGACATACATGTTACATTAGACAACCGAAGCTACTACTACCCTAGGCCTTTTCTTTAACAAAATAACACACCATGACTATAAGCGCAACCAAAGACGTAAAACTAAAGCAGCTCAACAAAAACACCTAAACTCCTCAACCTTTCTTTCTCCAACATTCGTAACAACCTCTGCAATGTGGAATCGTTTCTCTTCAAAATGTCTCTGGACATCCTAGCTTTTTGAAAAACTGATCTTAACTCTTTAATCTCCTCTTCTGATTGCTCGGTTCCTGGCTCTCTTCCTCCCTTTAAAAAGGACTCTAATGTCCACATGCCTGGCCTGGGAGTTTATGTCTGCAAACATCTCCTGCTAGTTAGGGAACTCTCTCTTTAATCTTCAGACGCTCCCTATATGTGTCTCCATCTCTCTCTATCAAACACATCTTTTCATTCTCTACTGTTCCCCTTCCTCTCATGACTGTTGCATGCTAGATAGTATTTCTGATAATATAGACAAGGCCATATCCATTATCTGTTTATATTTCTGAGATGAGGTATTATGTAGACTATTTACATTATTTGGACTATTGTCCTCATCTTTGTTGCCATGTTTATCACAATGTTTCAGACATTGTACATTCCGGCCTTCTTCAGGTGGTTGGAATGTCGAACTGAACCCTTTATTTCACTCAAGGATACATAGCATTGGACACAGTGGATAAAGGTGTTAGTTAGATCCAGTGACAGGACACAAAGAGTGTGAGTTCAATACCTGGTTAAGGCAGTGGAGAACATTCAGAGGGGAATTAACAGGAGATAACTGACATCCATTAGACATGGAACTAGAACAGTCTACCCTTCAGTGAGTGAAATAAACAGTTCAGTTTGACATTCCAACCACCTGAAGAAGGCCGGAGCATACAATGGGTGAAACGTTGCGATAAAAATGGTGAGAAAGATTTGCAAATATATTTGTGTTTGGTGACTTTAATGCCCTCCATACCAGGTATACATCATTCTGAATTTTTATTGCTTTTTCTGATTTAATTCTGATATCACATTGCAAACTGTAAAAAACAACTATGAATATTTAAAATGTCCTGACATCGATAAAATGATATCAAATTTAGGAATAAACATATAAAATATAAATGAAAAAATACAAAAACAAAATCACGACAGAAACAGACATGTTGACACATGGAAACATGATATCTAAAACTGAAGAAACTGACATAGCATAAAAATGTCTTTGATAATGACTAAAAGTAATGGTAATGCTAGTATTAACTGTTTCCTTATAAGGAAACATTCAGCATTCAAGCTGCCAGTGCTATTTTGGGATGAAATTTATAAAGACTTTCTACGAAATCACTTTTTCAGGGTAATAGATTTCTCATGTCCACTAACATTTATTGAACTGATATATATGTTGGGTTAGAAAGAATTGTGTGTGTATGTGTGGCAGCATTCTTTCTAACCCCATATATATATATAAATAAATATATATATATATATATAAATAAATATATATATATATATATATATATAAATAAATATATATATATGCAGAAATATAGTCTTAAAGTGTGCTATATTTATGGGGTAAAGTGCTCAATATCAGAGATAGAGCGTGTGTAAATATAAAAGTGGACATGGAAGTCAGCACTTAGAGGCGACAGTCTGTTTCATGCTAGTGCAATCGTCAGGCGACTAGTGCTGTTATTTTTCTCGGCTATTTATATAAGGGTCAGTGGTGCATTATGGGTAGTCTATTTTGGCGGTTACTTTTACCGGAAGTGGCTTGTTTATTTATTTATGTCAAATTGTTTTGCTTGTTTTTTGTTTGTTTTTTTATTTTTATTTTTATTTTTTATCTTATATATTTATTTATTTATTCTTTTATTTTGATCGGTGTTTTTGGTTAACGTAGTAAAATTTGTTTATATAGCTTATTGTTGGTAGTCTATAATGGCCGTCATTACCGGAAATCGCTTGTTCGCTTATTTATTTGGGTCAAATTGTTTTGCTTGTTTTTATTTATTTTCATTTTTATTTTTTATCTTATATATTTGTTTATTTGTCATTGATTAAATCTGTTTGTTGGATTTGTAGTTTTTTCTGACTATTATTTAGGTGGGAACAGTTTTTAATTTATCTATTTAGGTTGGTTATCTTTATTTGTTTTTGTTTTGTTTTGTTTTTTAAACGGCTAGTTTATCGTAATCGGTTG
>OZ038491.1:24305294-24312794 GCA_964036315.1 Acanthosepion esculentum
AATGTTTTTTGCAGTGATGCATTTAATTTTTAGAAATACACATGAAAAAAAGAATAAATTTATTTTTAACACTTAATAAACTCCAAAATTTTCAAAAATATTTCCACAAAATTTTCTAAAATACTAACCTATTCAATATAAAAATTCATTCATTAATGAATAAGTAATTAAAATTTCATTTAAATCAGATAATTCTCAGATTAAATCAGAGTTTTGGTAAATTTTTTAAAATTGGATTTAGCGTGTCCTTTTGCTTTTGTTATCCAAAATGCACACACATTTTGTTGATATTTATGGAATATCATCGAGATATTATATAATTTTTTTTAATCAATTCACACCAAGTAAGGCAATAATTCCACTAAGGCGCAGGGCTTGTAAATGTGAAGACATTAAACAGAAAACAAAAGATAAAGTGCTACTCCTGTTTAAAAGACTGGGGAGGAAATGGTGAATTATTTTCTCACAGAAAAGTATTAAAATTTTACCTGTTTATTTATCTCTTCTTCGGCATCTCAAGGTTTGCGTTGAAAATTTTAATTTCCTGTTTAAAAACAATGTTCTTTCTTCCTTTTTCGTATGATTCTCATTATAGTGATTTTCTAAGCCCGGCTTAGATGTGGCACAAGGCCGAAGGTATGGGGCACCCAGTGAGGATTTAACTCACTACTCAGTCGTAATTGTTCTAGCGAGACAAGCTTGCTAACCATTACACCACGTTGAGGTGCCCATGATTCTCATTATATGTCATGAAAGCAGAAAGGCTAGAGGAAACCATGGACCTCACTCACTGATGCCCTAGAGTGTCAGGGAGCCAACATTGGAGGGAAACCCTGCTGGAATATATTACAAATTAGACAAAGATCCTAATTACTCTGGTCAATATTAATAATAATGATAATGAAATATTTGTGTTACATGAACTCAAGTCAACACAATATTTAACAGAACAAAAATGAATATCTGATTGATTTATTCATTTTTTACAGCTTATCAACCCTTTCCAGGTTATTTAAATCCAGAAAATATTTTTAGATTGTAAGGATATTTTTTATCTAATAATGATTTAGTGATACAAGTCCTACTAATTAACAGGAGGAGACGTGGATTCATACCTTTCTTAAGGGTATTTGCATGTAAGTGACAAAACCAACAGAAATTGGAACTTGGTTCTCTGATTAATAATTCTGAGCCATTATCTGTTATGCCACACACACATCTGAGTGTACAGCACATTCCTACAAAAGTCTGGGAAAATGTATTGCTTATACATTGAAATGAGGTATTTTAGCAAAACAGCTCAAAGTATCAACAATTTGCCAAATAGTTGGGATAATGAGAGGAAATATTATCTTGATTAAATACAACCAGAGACATTTGTTTTTTTACAGTTCCAAATGCAATAGAACTTTCTTCCCAATCTAATATCTACCTGCAGACAATGCGTAGATATCTGATTTTGAAAAGCAAATGTGAGGATTTTCTGAATTATAATAATTTAACAGAGGATGGAAAATTTGACAACAAAATCTGAACAAAGCAAATTGCAGAGAGATAGAAAAAAATCATTAAAAACAAAGAAAGGAATACTTGTTGGTTGTTTTTATTTAGAAACATATCAACTTCTATAAGCTATTTAATGCCAGATAATATTTTGTATACAATTTTTTTTATTGTACATAATAATGCTTTAGTGAAACAAATTTTATTAATTAACCCATAGCTGGGGGGAGAAGAGGTAGATTCATACTTTTCCCTGTGTAAGTGAATATAATGAACCCAACAGGAATTGGAACTTGTCTCTTTGTTTAACAATTCTGAGCCATAACCTATTACACCACCTGCACATCCAAGCTTACCTGGTATTCCCAAATGGTCACCCATCTAAGTACTGACCATGCTCAAAATTGCTTAAATTTTCTAATTGTACAGAACCAGTGTGTCAACAGGATGTAGCCCTAAGCCTAAAAGAATGCGAGTTATATCCACCCTTTTATATGCCAGTGAACAGAAGGACACTAAGAATTCCGTGGACAGAACAAAAGAAACAATGAAGACGTCTTAAAGGAAAGAGTAACGAAAAGAATCCTACTCAGAATCAGAAAGAGACAACTGAAATTTCATGGACACAATGAGAAATGAGGGCTTGGAAAACTTAACCTTCACAAGGCATGCTGAGAGGAAGAAAGATGAGAGTAGACAACAAAGCAACTGCCTGATAAGCTCAAGGGAGAGACTCTGATAAGGACCAGAAAGGACAGCAAGTTTTATCAAACCATGACTGACCACATCCTGAAGGGACGTGGTGCATTGAAAAAGAGTTTCCATTACAAAATGTTATTATGGCTTTAAAAAAAGACATTTTAAAAGTATTTATTGATATATAGAATTTACACATCATTTGAACTATTGTCCTCATCTTTATTACCATATTCATAAAGTTTCAGCTGATGTGCTCTCCGACCTTCTTCAGGTGGCATATGTTGGAATTTTGAACCAAATTCTTTATTTAGTCCCTAGGGGTAGATTGTTCAAATTCCATGCACCAAGGACACATTGCCCAGGACACATGGTCCATTGGATAAAAGCATTGAAACATTGGTTCCTTAGGATTACCCAAAGTTAAGCAAAGTTGAGTAATCCAAAAAGCGACTTGACCCAAAGAGTTGTGAGTTCAATACCTAGCCACAGCAGAGGTGAATAAAAAACTTGGAAAGTTGAGTCACTAAAGGGAAATAACTGAAACTGAGATATCCAGAAGAGGCATGGCACGTGGAACTAGATCAATCTACCCCTGCAAACTAAATAAAAGGTTCTCTTTGAATTCTTAAAATAATTTTTCACCTGAAGAAGGCTGAAGTGTACAACAGGTAAATATTTGTGAATATCATGATAAAGATGAGGACAACAGCCTTATCAATGTAAATAGTGCAAATAGTTACAAGACTTCATCATAAATATATATATATATATATATATATATATATATATATATATATATATACATACATACATACAGGATGTCCATAAAGTTTGTGTGCACTTTAAAAAATTCCATTGGCGAGGAAATGGAACTAATGTCTCTGGTTTAATAACAAAATTAAATTTGAAAGCTTTAGCTTCCATTTCTGAAACATGGTTATCACTGTGTAGCGAAAAACCCATATTTTAAATCAATTAATTTATAATATTAATGCTCAGTAAATTTACATTGAGCACTATTGTGTAAAAATAAAAATATCTATAAGAACACTGGATTTTATATCTTACTGTTCTTTCTTTTTATTTATATATACATACATATATATATATATATATATATATATATATTTTAGAATTGGACATAGCCCGACAATTTATTTAAAGACATTTATATTATGTTATATATATATATATATATATATATATATATATATATATATATATATATATATATATATATATATATATTCATTCCTGAGATGAAGGATTTATTTTATTTATTTGAGCCTATTAAAACACTGTGGAAGACTAAGGACAAGCAAAAACATTATTACTCACCTTAAAATGGTGAACTTAAAAACATAGCAAAACTGTTTTTGCTCTTTGCTCTTCAGAGCTTAATCAAGGATAAAAAATAAAAAATGAGACCAATGTGTTCATTGTATCTCCACTGTTAATTAAACAAACATCTAACATGTACATTTATCAAATACAATACTTTCAGGGCAATTGTCCTGATGAGTTTTTTCTATTGCACCTCAACTTCATGTATTTAAAGGTAGCACGAGATTGGCAGATAGATTCCTAAATATAATGAAAATATAACAGTTTTTTTCTTGCATTTCTCATCTACAGAACTCTCTTCTGGATCTCTCTATATTTCTGAGATGAGGTATTATGTACATTATTTGCATTATTCGGACTATTG
Source organism: Acanthosepion esculentum (assembly GCA_964036315.1). Taxonomy (NCBI): domain Eukaryota; kingdom Metazoa; phylum Mollusca; class Cephalopoda; order Sepiida; family Sepiidae; genus Acanthosepion; species Acanthosepion esculentum. Next base: position 24,309,205 of record OZ038491.1, read on the forward strand.
TCCTCATCTTTGTCGCCATATTTATTACAACGTTTCGGCCCTTCAGTATCTGTCTATATTTCTGAGATGAGGTATTATGTACACTATTTACATTATTCGGACTATTGTCCTCATCTTTGTCGGATATTTATTACAACGTTTCGGCCCTTCAGTATCTGTCTATATTTCTGAGATGAGGTATTCTGTACACTATTTACATTATTCGGACTATTGCAATGTCAAACTGAACCCTTTATTTCGCTCACTGGGGTAGACTGTTCTAGATCCACATTCCATGTTTAATGGATGTCAGTTGTCAGTTATCTCCTGTTAATTCCCTTCTCCAAGTTCCCCACTGCTTTAACTGAGTATTGAGCTCACACCCTTTGTGCCCTGTTACTGGATCTAACTAACGCCTTTATCCACTGTGCCATGTTTATGGAACTTCATTTAACTAATTCATCTTTAGTGTTGAAAACGTTTATTTCATTATAGTGGATGGTTACAAGCGAGAGGGGAGATGGGATGTACTTATTTTATTATAGTGGATGGTTACAAGCAAGAGGGGAGATGGGATGTGCTTATTTTATTATAGTGGATGGTTACAAGCGAGACGGGAGATGGGATGTGCTTATTTTATTATAGTGGATGGTTACAAGCAAGAGGAGGGATGTGCTTATTATAGTGGATGGTTACAAGCAAGAGGGGAGATGGGATGAGATTATTTTATTATAGTGGATGGTTACAAGCAAGAGGAGAGATGGGATGTGCTTATTTTATTATAGTGGATGGTTACAAGCAAGAGGAGAGATGGGATGTGCTTATTTTATTATAGTGGATGGTTACAAGTGAGAGGGGAGATGGGATGTACTTATTTTATTACTCCAAACACCAATTATCTTCTGTCTGTCTGAATCCCTGTTCACTTATTGCCCTTTCTCCTCAATAAACACTTCTCCAATCCTACAATCTTCCTTTGTTCAAGTCTCAAATCAACAGTTATCTTCCTCGCATATCTCCCCATAAACTTGGCCTCTTACTCTGTAAACCTCTTGTTTGACTGGTTCTTGTACAGAATGAACATTATCATAAAAAACATTTTCTCAGTTTCTTTCTTAGTAACTCTTTGCATCTTGGTGGATATATTGCCTTGCTTGGGGTGAAATGATTAAAAACAGATTGTTGGCTAATATGCAGTTTATCAAAAGACAGTTCCCTAAAAGTTCATATTAATCAACACAGCAAACAAGGTCATCATATTCCTACCAATTTTAAACAGACACTTGTAAACAACACAAAGATATATAACATTAACGCGGGTGGGGGTGGGGAAGAAAGATGACAAATACTTGAAGCCATAAACATAAAATTAAAAAACAACTGCATCAAATAAAATATCTTCCAGCGTTAGGGACTCGTGTATTAAATATATTCAATTATTCATTTATTAATAAACACACAAGCGTAATCTGCATAATACAAATGAAGCCATCAACATGTCAAAATATGATAAAAAATTGTTTAAAGTGCCAAATACAATGATGAAAAAAAAATATATCCAAGTTTTCTTGAATTGTAAAGCCATAGCGTAATTCCTGTTCTGAAAAATGACTAATGGTGGTTGAAACAAATGCAAACTGACAATTTTTACACACACTAGAATCAAACAATGATTATCTCAGATGAAAACAAGAAAAAAATGATAAAAAGAAATTGTCTCTAGTCTTTAATAAAACTGTATGAAATACATCAACTCTGCAGCAAACATATTTGAAATTTGAGGTGTTATCATTACGATACAGTTAATCTGATAATCCCAATATTATTTATCAATGTTAATATTAATTATTGATTATCATATAATATCTGTATTATTATTGATTTTAGTCCATATCTTCTTTAGCTTCCAAATGCATGTGTGTCTGGTATAATGGATCAAATATTTATGAGCTTAGTTTGAATTCCTGTTGGGTTCACTATATCCACTTACTTATTCTCACAGTGTGGGATTATTTAACAACAAAAGTAATGGAAATATAAAGAAAAAAAAAAGAATTTAAATGAAATCGGCTCGATTATATACCCCCAAAAAACATACAAAAGAAAAAATATTATTTTTAAATTTAAAATTCTTGGCATGTCTCTTTTGTTTGTGTACATATGTAATCACATCAACGTAAATATCAATTTAGTCAGATGAAGTCCTAATGGATGAAATACATCACATGAAAACTTTTTCCACTTTGTCAGACTTCTTTCCCCTAAAATTCACTTATGCACAAATAGCCTTGGGAAAGGTATGAATCCATCTAGTCCCCCACAACTATGGGTTAAATAGTAGTATAGCATCCCACTACCTCTTTCTTATCAATGTCTAGTTTTCTACATTTTTGTGCAAAAGAGTGGATCAGAGAACCTGCTCAGCTTAGGAAATATTTTCAGGAAATATCAGCTTCTAATTGGTCAATAAACACACAAGCTGGCGTTGCAATCCACCCACGTACAAATATTTTTCCAGTGCGTGACCAAGTCAAGTTTCCCGCCAGTTTGACGTGATCCTGTCACATGATTATATTATCTATAAATAGCAGACACAAGCTTGCTTTCGCTCTCTCCTTTCTTAATTCGCCTAAGAAGATGTGATCTTCAGGATTCTCATCTAGACCATGGGCGGTCAGACCTTAAAAGCATATTCACGCATGCACGTACGTACAAACTTTTCCAAACTACATTACAAACATACAGAACATTTCCAAACATGCAACAAGAACTTTTCTCTCTGAAACATTCTTCTAAAACCACAGTTTATTCAGCATTTCTCAGTTTTATAATTAATTCAACTTTTGTGAGTTCAGATAAAAATATTCCCAGTCTAAGAGACATAACTCCAACAGACCTTTAACTTCTACACATGTACATCAACACAAATAAATACAAATGTTACATTTTAAAACCATTTTGTTCCTTCTTGTATTTTGTGCTTTATGGTATTTTACGTTTAATATAAATTAATGTGGTCAAGTGCAGCACAGTAGTACTTGTATTAGGAAAAGTCATTTTTATTCTCAAAAAATTGTTAATACAATATCCACTTGCAAAAATATATATATTATTCTTATAATCCAAAATATGTTTTGACTTTAAATAACCCACAATGGGTTGATAAGCCATAAAAAAACAAAACAATCAATCAATACTTCCAAATTAAATAGACACAAATCTTACAGTTAAATTACAAGGCTGAAACCTGGTGCTAAAAAGCAAACTAAAAATCTCATTTACAGTATATTGTTTGGACTAATTTTTATTGCCACATTTACGATGTTTTGGCCGTTGTACACTCAGGCATTCTTACACTGGAATTTTGACCTGATCTCTTTATTTAGTCTATGGGGGTAGATTGTTCTAATTCCATGTGCCATGAGTTGAATTACTAATGGGAATTAACGGAAGCTGCGATATCCAAAGGCATCACAGATACGTCAAGTAACGATAGCGTTGAAGAAAAATGAAACATATGATGAAGAGGAACAATATGATTTGGAAACTGAGGAAGACCAGTCACTGCACAAATATCGTCATGGGAACAAGAGAACACTTGATAGATCTCC
>OZ038491.1:24320294-24325294 GCA_964036315.1 Acanthosepion esculentum
TTTTCGCTTTCAGCGTTTTATATGCACGTGTTTATCGTTGCTTGGAAATCATCCATGTAAACAAATAATACTATCATCAATTTCTTGTTCGTGTATTGCATAAATATATTGTGTAATTGTCATCTTTGATAATGGCTTATGTAAGCCGAAAGCTCAGATTGGATTAAATAAAAAAAAGTATGTATCAATATTGTGATTTTCTTTCATTATTTAATGATAATGTTATTAAGATTATCAGACTATATGAAAAAAACTTACATAAAATATATAGACAACGCTTATCTATATTATTTAATGAAACATGTATTAATGAAAAAATGCTGCCTAAATACACACAATTTAAATTACATGATCCAGCAGCTCATAATACTATCAATACTTGGAATTATAAATGTAGCCTTGTGAAAAGGCAAATTGAAATATCCAAGGAAAAATTGAACACACTTAACAGCAACAAACAAGAATTATACGATAAACTAAAGGATATAACTACCCCGGACCAACTGGAGGAAATTACGCATAGACTCACGGAAATTATCAACAAATCTGAAGCACAACACCGGTTTAAAATTGTTAAAAAACTGAATACATTATACAAAGGTAATATCACACTTCCCGACAAAACGGATAAATACATTAACCTTTCTAACTATGAACTAACCAAGCACCAAAAAGAATTACTTAATCTTGGACCTAACTGCCATATATACCGTAAGTACAATCGACTTTTCAAAAAAATAGAAATCGAAACCCTATACCAAAACATCGTTAAACTCCAGGATGAACAGCTAATAAAAACTACACCAGAATTCAAAGACTTACTTAAGGCTGAGGCACTCAAGGATCGGCATGATAAAAGCCGAAACTCCTCAAAAATACTTACTAAACAACTGAAAATTGCCGCACAAGAACTACGCAACCACCCTGACATAATCGTAAAAAAAGCTGACAAGACCAACATTTTCGTCCTTCTAAACAAATTAGATTATAACAAAAAACTTGACCACATACTCCATGATCACATAAAATTTAAAAAACTCAACAATAATCCGACCAACCAACTAAAATCAAAGCTTAATAAACTCATTAATGCTAATAATGCCGAACAGAACTCATTAAAACTCCCTAAGATTGTTGGTGATTATAGGCCTGGTTACATATACGGCAATATAAAAACACATAAACCTAACTATCCTCTCCGTCCTATCATATCACAAATTCCAACTCCTGTATATCAACTAACAAAATACATCAACCAACTCATTACTCCTTATCTTTCTAGTAAATATAGTGTTAAGTCAACATTAGAAGTAATCCAAATCCTAAAAAGCGAAAAACCCGACAATGAAATCATAGCTTCACTTGATGTTGAAAACTTATTTACCAATGTCCCTGTTAGTGAAACTATTGACATAATTATAAGAAATATATACAGTAACTCATCTTTACCCCCACTTAAAATTAATCCTAATATATTACGGAAACTACTATTAGCTTGTACTACTGAAGTCCCTTTCTTAGATCATAATAATAATATATATATACAATGTGATGGTGTCTCTATGGGTTCAGTACTGGGTCCGACATTTAGCAATTTCTATATGTCGAACCTGGAAAATAAGATATTTACAGACTTTAAAAAACCATCCATCTATGTAAGATACGTTGATGATATTCTTATGTTAGTTGAAAATACAGATGAAATACTTCAACTACAAAAATGTTTCCAAAATAATTCTGTCCTCAAATTCACGTATGAACTCAATACTAATAATAAAATTCCTTTCCTTGACATATTGATAAACACAAATAATAACAAATTTACTATTTCGCCATATAAAAAACCTACTAGCATAAATTCATGTACACTTAACTACAAGAGCGAATGCCCATATTACTACAAAATAGCAATTATAAAAAATCTAATACACCGTGCAGAAACTAATTCATCCACAAAACAGATTTTTTACAGTGAACTAAAGAATATAAAACAAACACTTGTTAATAATAGTTTTCCAAACTATATAATTGATGAACAAATAAGATGCTTTCTTAGAAATCTCAATACTAAGCAAATAGTACATAATACTGCTTCTACTAATCTCAAACATATTAATCTCCTATATCGTAATCAAATGCATACTAATTATAAACAAGATGAAAATATACTAAAAAAATTAGTAAATACTAACATATCCACAACAGATCCTAGCAAAAGAATTAATTTAATTATATACTACACTAAATCTAAAATATCCAACTCAATTATTCGAAATGATTCTTCTCCCCCGGTTAGCGATTTGAAAAAAACCAACATAGTTTACAAATTCAGGTGCCCTTTGGGAGATTGTATCTCCAACGAACTAAATAATATCTATGTTGGTCACACCACAAACTCGCTTTCACGACGCTTGACACTACATTTGAATGATAACTCTAACATTTTTAGACATTTAAAACAACATGCCTGGCCGCATACACAATTCCGAAAAATCCTCGTCGAAAACACAACTATACTTAAACATGAAAACAATAAACAAAAACTAAAAATTCTTGAAGCTATATATATAAAACAGTTGAAACCTAACCTGAACAAAATAAACTATGAAATCTCCAAAAATATCCTTAAATGCCTATAATTAGTAACAGAAGTCATTGGTTCATACCAACGGCTTTCCATACTCAATACTCATCGGATTCACTCTCGCGTGGTCATGTGTGACGTCATGAGCTGTCGTGCGATTTTCGCTTTCAGCGTTTTATATGCACGTGTTTATCGTTGCTTGGAAATCATCCATGTAAACAAATAATACTATCATCAATTTCTTGTTCGTGTATTGCATAAATATATTGTGTAATTGTCATCTTTGATAATGGCTTATGTAAGCCGAAAGCTCAGATTGGATTAAATAAAAAAAAGTATGTATCAATATTGTGATTTTCTTTCATTATTTAATGATAATGTTATTAAGATTATCAGACTATATGAAAAAAACTTACATAAAATATATAGACAACGCTTATCTATATTATTTAATGAAACATGTATTAATATTCATATATATATATATATATACATATATATATATATATATATATATATATATATATATATATATATACATATATACATATATATATATTCATATATACATATATATATATATTCATATATATATATATATATATATTCATATATATATATATACATATATTCATATATACATATATATATATATTCATATATACATATATATATATATTCATATATACATATATATATATATTCATATATACATATATATATATATTCATATATATATATATATATACATATATACATATATATATATATTCATATATATATATATATATATATATATATACATATATACATATATATATATATTCATATATATATATATTCATATATATATATATATACATATATACATATATATACACACACATATGATGGACGTATGAGGGTCAGGCAGATCAGTTCCTAGAAACTGAAAGCCCGACATCGACACATGAGATTTGATTATAGTAGTGATGGCTTTGTGCAGGGCCATCCACACTTTTTGGAGGGACGAATACAGGGACCTGGTGCAACGGATGCCACAAGGTCCCCAAACGACCCTCTGCAGGTTTTGAATTCATAGTTGTCCTTCTCCTAGACCAGTTGCCATCCAAGGCTATAGAACCCAGTCTGTCCTGCTATTTACCCATAGTTGGAGGGAGAAGAAGAGGATGCACACCTTTCCCGAGGGTATTAGCACATAAGTGAATGTAATGAATTCGACTGGAATTCAAACTCGGCTATCCGATTCCTCAATCCAAGCCGTTATCCAATACTCCACCGTGCCTCTTCATACATAGATATATATATATACATAAAACTGATGAGAATAAACAAAAATTATGTAACTGGAGAAACCCTCAAAACTGTCCTCCACAAAATAAATGTTGCACGGAATCATTAGTATACCAATGCAATATATCTTCTATTGAAAATCCTGAAAACATAAAAATAGATATAGATTGCACTAGCCATGAGTTCAAAAAAATGTTCAACCAACATCAACGTTCGTTTCAGATAAATAAATATAAAAATCAAACATCTCTCTCAAAGTACTTCTGGCACCTAAAAGAATCCAACAAAACACCTACAGTAAAATGGAAGTTAATAAGAAAAGCTAAAATATGTAGGTCATTAAATGACCCATGTCCTTTGTGCATACATGAGAAACTATATATTATTAAGTTTATAAAAAATAAAAATAAAAATTTACTGAATCAGAGAAATGAAATAGCTATTTTGTGCCGTCATGTTCTTTAAACAGTATTTAAAAATTAAATTTTAAAAAATAAGACCTGGTAATATACATACTTATATTTGATGTGAATAAATAATTTTAAATATTGTAAGTAATTCTATTTTATAAAAAAAATTCTGTTTTATAAAAAAAAATATATATAATCAATTAAATTTAAAAGTAAAAATATTTTAAAATTGTTTTTAAAATTGTAGTTAAATAAAACGGATTCTAACCTAAACATCTTTTAAAATTGTAGTTAAATAAAACATATTATAACCTTAACACCTCTCTCAAAGTACTTCAAACACTTAAAAGAATCCAATAAAACACCTAAAGTTAAATTAAATTAATATGATAAGTTAGAATATGTAGGACATTAAATGACCCATGCCTTTTGTACATACATCAGAAACATATATATTACTAAGTTTATAAAAAATAAAAGTTTACTGAATCAGGGAAATAATTTAGCTATCTTTGCCGTCATTATCATAAATTTTACTTAAAAAAAAAAAAAAAAATGTAACCTGGTAATATGCATACTTATACTCGATATGAAAAAATAATTTTACATACTGTAAGTAATTCTAACACATTTACTTGGTTTTAAAAAGAAATATAGTCTATTATAAATTGAAAAGAAAAATTTTTAGAATTGTAGTTAACTTAAATATATTC
>OZ038491.1:24331557-24349057 GCA_964036315.1 Acanthosepion esculentum
AAATGTTCCATAGTAGTCTTCACCTCCCTTCAGCTCTTCGGACCACTTGATGACCTGTGCCAAAACTGATGCCAAATCAGAAACCATCCTCTGATGTTCCATTTCATAGGACAATTTTTCAATATTCCAAAGATGTTTGTGATAGCTTCAGATGTTTCACTGCAGAAACTACACTCTTGGCATTCTTCAAAAATACAGTGTCCAGAATAGCCTCTCTCCTTTCTGAGTGGATTCCTTCTATACTAAACATTAAATCTGTTACGAAAAAAGAACTAAACAAAATGAACACAAAACGATCAGCTTTAAAAAAGGACTCGTAACTGGAAAAACCAAATGAAAAAAGAATGTTAACAACAAATACTTTTTCACACCCAACCCAGTTCTGCGGAATCAGAATCAACGTTGTGTTTAAGCAAGCGAATGAGCCAATTGGAGTAAAGTGCCATGCAGATTTAAATTTTTCCCACTTGTGACGAATGCAGCTATCGATTTTTTTTGCATGCTAGCATGCTAGTTAACATTCGTGTCAGTCAGCTGTTGCCAATAGAATCTTCCTGCCTATCCGTGGCAGCCAGCTATAGGCTCTCACTCTGGCCAGTAGAAAATGGCTGCAAACTACATGAAAACTGCCGGAGAAGCATGAAAAAATCGATTATTTCCACTATGGATGGGAGTTGGGAAATGCAAAGTTGGTCTTGGCCTTTTAGCTAACTTGGAGCATGTACATATAAATTTTGGTGCAAATCCGTCAAAAATTGCAGCCATACATTTGTTACACACACACACGCATCCTGCCTTTTATAGATAGAGATTACATTCTTCACTATTTTTTATGTAGACAATATTTCTTAGATTTCTTAAAACTTCAGATAATGTATCACAGGGTGTCATTCAGAAAATTAAAGTTTCTATTTTGCTAATTAAATATTAATGATTTCTGATATCTTTTGGGGAAAGACAACTTTGAGAAAAGGTCACATTTCAGAGGCATTAAGTACAAAACACACTTATGACTTATGAAACTAACAGGTCAAATCCAGGTCTACTGTAAGTAGTCTCTCTTCTAACCACATTTTGTTCAAGATAGCAGATCATCTGAAGTTATTATGCAAATCATATAAACCACAATAACTCGAATTTACTTGGAATAATTTTTATCAAATTTTAAAAGATTAATTTAGACATTGAAACAATTAATTAAATAAATTAATTAAATTATCAATTAAATTAATTAAAGTCATTGAATTTATTATAAAAACTCTCATCTGAAGTTAATATGCAAAACCAGAAAATCACTTTTTACTTCAATAACAAATTAATAAAATCTTCAACAATGGGTGAACATCTACAATAAAACAAACAACAAACATACATGATAAGTGTTTGTTGCATTTACATCTTAATATATAGACCTTTCTTCTCAATAACAGCCAGCAATCTATTGTCCATTGATTTTGCAAATTTCTTTAATTAATCAGGTTCAATTTCCAATATGGTACTTTTAATTGCTTCCTATATGTTGGCTTTGCTGTCATATTGTTTGCCACTTTTCTATAATTTCATCTTTACAAGTCACTATAGATTTTTGATCAGATTCAGATTTGGACTTGATGGTAGCCAATCCATTATCTTATCTCCTGTAAACTTTTTATGCTAAAAAAGTTCATGGGTAACCCTAAATACATGAGAGGGGCATTGTCATGCATAAATACAGACTTCACTTTGAAACGTCATGACGGAAACTTGTATCATTAAAAAAAATATTGTCAATGAAATCCCATTAGCTAGAACTTTTCCGTATAACTCCTTAATTGACTTTGAATGGTCGAACAATGGTTTGGTTAAAAATCCCAGACCATCTCATCACTCCCACTTCCTTGCTGCCTTCTTTCAGTCACAGGGCAACATTTGCATTGGATAATCCATCCTTGAGTCTCACTTAATTATGGTCCTATTTTGAAACTTTAAAATATTTGTTTTACTCAGAGGAGTTTGCTGACAGATCTCAGTTAGTAAAGTGTTCTATACCTTTTGATATTCTTGACTCCCTCAATTCCAATCTATTCAAAGATCCTAAGACTGATCAAATATTGTTGTTTTGCTATAACTCGCTTTAGTTTACATTCCCCTTGAAGAGATATGTTCTTAAGGCTTTTTTCCTTTGAATGAATTCCTATTGCTCAAAAATACCAAACGGATTTATTCAGTATCTGTCTATATTTCTGAGATGAGGTATTATGCACACTATTTACATTATTCGGACTATTGTCCTCATCTTTGTTGCCATATTTCTTACAACGTTTTGGCCTTTCAGTATCTGTCTATATTTCTGAGATGAGGATGTACATTATTTACATTATTCGGACTATTGTCCTCATATTTGTTGCCATATTTCTTACAACGTTTCGGCCTTTCAGTATCTGTCTATATTTCTGAGATGAGGTATTATGTACACTATTTACATTATTCGGACTATTGTCCTCATCTCTGTCGCCATATTTATTACAACGTTTCGGCCTTTCAGTATCTGTCTATATTTCTGAGATGAGGTATTATGTACACTATTTACATTATTCGGACTATTGTCCTCATCTTTGTTGCCATATTTCTTACAACGTTTCGGCATTTCAGTATCTGTCTATATTTCTGAGATGAGGTATTATGTACACTATTTACATTATTCAGAATATTGTCCTCATCTTTGTTGCCATATTTATCACAACGTTTCGGCCGTTTTTACTTTCTGGCCTTCTTCAGGTGTTTGGAATGTCGAACTGAATGCTTTATTTCAATTGCTGGGGTAGACTGTTCTAATTCCACGTGCCATGTCTAATGGATGTCACTTATCAATTATCTCCTGATTATTCCTGTTTATTCGGTTTTCTATATCCATAGATCACTGGCTGGAAACTTGTACTTCAAGGAGCAGAGAAGCCCATGGTCAGGAACCTGTCACCAGTGTTCTCAGAGCAGTGGTTGGAAAACCTACGGTTCACATCTCTCATTTTTATTCTTCCGGTTTGCATAACTTCCGACAGCTGTTTTTGTTTTTATAATAAATCTAATAACTTTCCCAAAGCATATTTAAAGTACTGAAAAATTTAAATTTTTTTTCTACCATCGCCTGTCATATTTGCTTGGGATACCCACCTTTTTCTTTTGGTCAGTGCAAAACACTTTTAGAAGGAAAAAGCTTTTTTATAATAAAAACAAGTTACAAATATTTACTGAAATATTTTCACATCAAAACCTGCAGAATTGTGTTTGCTATCAAAGAGCCTCTTGATAAGTAGCAACTGTCATTGCAAATAATAGTGGATAATATTATGAAATAAAATGTAATTCTACTTTATATTTTTTTAAGAATAAATTTGGTCAATGAAAATGGAAATTATTTATGACTCAACCCCAAAATTAGTGTTCTTCTCTGTATCTTTGGCACATTGGCAATCATATATCTCCACAATTTCTTGTCTTTTTTAGCTATTAATAAATTTTGTCTTGCATTATTTCTCCTAAACCCTGTTCCGCCATCCATTTACTCAGGCTCACTAAGTAGGTTATGCATTGTTTTCCTCTGTCCTTCTTGCCCTCAATCTGTCCTGTGAGTATCAGATTTTCCAAGTCCTCTTTCCTCTTTAGGTGTCCCAGAAACTGCAACTGTATCTTCCTGTTGTTATAAATAAGTGGCCTTTCTGTTTTCATTGTCTCTAGAACTTTGTTGGTGGTCACATGGTTAAGTCCATGTTATTCTCAGTATCCTTCTGTATAACCAAATTTCTGTTGCTTCCAGTCTTGTCTTCATCTGTGAAGAGATTGTCCAGCATTCACTTTTGAAAGGAATCTTTCACTATGACAATGCACCTTTGGATTTCAGCGCCACACTCTCCAGATTTTGGTAAAACACTTCCCAGATATTTATGTTTTTCCACTTCTTTGATTTTGATATCTCCAGTTTGTAACTTGTATGTTAGACTCTTCTTTTTACCGACACCCACGAATTCTATCTTCTTACAATTGCTGCTTAGTCCTTTCTTCTGGCTTTCCTTTACTACCTTCTGTAGGAGTTCTTGTAGTTTCTTTTCTGTGTCTTCTATCAACACTGCATCATCTACATATCTTTGTCTTATGGGCCTATCATGTTGAAACACAGGTTGTAATATGATCACTGAAGTTAAGCAACATCAAGCCTGGTCTGTACCTAGATGGGTGACTGCTTGGAAATATTGGTGCTATAAGCATGGATGTGTAGTGGGTGTAATGTATAATGGCTTGGAATTGTTAATCAGAGAGACAAGTTCCTATTCTTGTTGGGTTTGTTTCATTCACTTATGTGCAAATACCCTTGGGAAAGGTATGAATCTTCCTCTCGTCTCCCCAGTTATGGGTTAATTAGTAAGACTTGTATCATTAACCCATTATAATTCCTAAAAAAATTTTTACAATTTAAAAATATTTCCTGGCTTTAAATAACCTGCAAAGGGTTGATAAGCTATAAAAAATGAATCATTCTTTATATCTTATGTTGTTAAGATTATGGCTACAAATAATAAATCCTGATAGGACTTCTAATTCTCTCCGAATCGCCTCACTGTATAAGGTGAATAAGTCTGGTGAGAAGACACAACCTTGCCTTACACCCCTTTCTATTTTTACTGAATTCATTTTATATCTGTATGCAAGTGGTTTGCTACCAATATAGGTTCTGGATTACACTCAGTTATTTATAAAATATTGCGACCCTTGTGTCCAATCTGATTTATCTTTTCATCCCTTGCATGTACGAACAGAATGATAACGTTTTACTTTCACTTAATGTCTCTGTTTAACTGGCAGTTCATTGAGTGCTTTTGTGTTTTTCTCTAATAGAATAAAATGCAAGAAAACTAGTAAAGTAAAAAGATTGGTATTGCTCAACCCCCCTAGAAATAAGAGACCCCTGATTGTTTGTCTTTCCGTGTTATGCTCCGAGAGTTTGGTGGGTGGGGGTCAAAATCAAGCATTTCTTTTCTTGGTGTTTGAAGCTCGTTTACCCAGTTGACTACTTTGTTTTATTATTTAGATTTCTTCTTGCTTATATTTCTTTTGGGAGGTGTGGGGTGGGGGTTTATTGTTCTTGCTGGAGGGGCATGTGTGTAGCAGCTGGCGGGGAGAGGGTGGGGAGCAACTGTTTAAAAACACTCAACCATCTCTTCTGAGGATTGTTTTGCCAGTTTGCTTTGTTCACGGTTGTTAATTACTCAAGCGATGACCTTCTCTTTTTTCAGTTCCTTTCCCCCCTCCAGATTCTTGTTTTCATTACCACTCTCAGAATAGCACCTCTCAGATACTCTCTTTCTATTCTTTCCTTCCACTCACCTTGGTTTCAGAGGGCAGAAGGTGGCACTAATAGGACTTGGTTACCGTGATAAGTGCTGCTAATGATCCCACATGAGGTCACAGATTTTGTCTGAAGCATAGATTTAGTTAGCTTAAGTCTGTGCTCTTCAGAAATCCTAAAATACAAGACATGTCAGGGAAACTGGTGTCTGGGAAGTCAATCAGTCTGTTTTGGTGAGATGTAAGCAAATGTCACTTAGGCTCAAATATCAAAATGGACTTTAGTGTTTCATTCACATTGTTTACTGAAATCTGATGTAATTTTTTTTGCCATTATTATTATCAAGCTAAAATGGGCCCTCATCTCCTGTTGAGAGAATTTTCTTACATCCACAAATATTTGACAATATTTAGTATTAAAGGACAGAGCAAAAACCCAAGGAATTCAAAGGAATGTAATCTGAAATGGTGGGTAAAAACAACAATGAAAAAGATCCTAACTTCCGAATGGTGTTGTGTTCTTATAAAAGAGATGACTAAGAAAAAAGACAAAGTAACTTCTAAAGACCACTGAGTGCAAGATATACATGAGGAAGGCTGAATATATCAGCTGAAATGGTGGGATATATACAACAACGATAAAGATCCTAAGTAACTTCTAAAGACCACTGAGTGCAAGATATACATGAGGAAGGCTGAAGAATATATCAGCTGAAATGGTGGGATATATACAACAATGATGAAGATCCTAACTTCCATATGGTGTTGTGTTCTTATAAAAGAGATGACTAAGAAAAAGACAAAGTAACCTCTAAAGACCATTATGTGTAAGATATACATGAGGAAGGCTGAAGAATATATCAGCTGAAATGACACAATAAAAACAAGATTCATTTTATTTAATTCCAACTTTTTGGTTAACTCTTTCAATGGTAGCAGTCCCTGACATTCTTCATTAGTTCTTGTTTTTATTCATAAACACTTTTATGCCCAAAGCTGTAAGCCTCCCCCAAAATGCAAATGCTAATTTACTATATATACAGATATTTTGACTTCCTAGGAAATTCCAAACCCCCACTTTGGCACCCAGTTCCATGTTACCTTTTATTCTATGTACCCACTTCTGAGTGAAAACATAGCATAGCATCTTTTAAAGTTCGATGTCCCACTGAATTAATAAATTCATGAATATTTTTCTGGCAAGACACTCCTGTTTCCAGCTCAGTTGTAAAGAAAACAAATTATTGCTTGATAATTTTAATAAAAATGATAGTAGGTTGTACTGCAATTTCTTTCAAAGATCTTTGTTTACCGTAAAGATAGGGATATTAATTTAAAAGGCTAATTCATTATGAAAATAAATCTTCCAAAAGATAAAGGAAAAGAAGGTGTTTTGTATTGAAGGGAAATCATTTGTATTCTCAGTTGATGACAAGATGAAAGTTATCTTTTGATAAAGGAACCTCAGCAATTGTTTTGTCTTCTCAAAGAATTGTTCTTTATTTCTATCTTTACCCATTCTTTTACATAGAAAAATTCTGCCTTCATTGACTGAGGAGAAAGTAATACTTTCCGTGGGAATTTATAAAATCTTTCTACTTAGGCAATTTTTCAGAAAAATAGGTTTCTCAAGTCTACTATTATTGCTCTTTCTAGTATAAGTAAGTGAAAAGGAGTTCCACAGGCAGGAAGTGCAAGCAAAGGAATTGTTAGAGCAGAAGTGGTGGTTACACTTAGCTATTTCAACAGTAAAAGGGTGGGACCTAAATACCAATCTAGTAGCACACTTAAATTCATGTAGTCGGGGCACCAGGAAAAAAGTTTATCAGAGCAGTTGCCATGAAAATATCTGTAGAAAAGACAGAGGGATGTGAATTCACATCAGTGAGAAAGTGATGGAAGTTGAGATGCCAAGTCAGGATCAATAATAATGCAGATTCTTCTTTGGATCTTGTGACGAACCTTGAAGTGAACAGCAAGAGCACCGGACTAAATATGACAACAGCGTGGGTGGTGTAATGAATAATGGCTTGAAAATTTTTAAGTGGAGAGCTGAGTTCCAATACCCGTTGAGTTTGTTATATTCCCTTACAGGGAAACACCCTTGGGGAAGGTATGAATTCACTTCTTCTCCTCCAGCTATGGGTAAATTAGTAAGATGTGTACCAGAAAACAATTTTATCTCCCTTCCTCAATTCTTACAATCAAAAAATATTTTCTGGCTTTAAATAACCTGCAATGGGCTGATAAACCGTAGAAAATGACTCAATCAAATTAGACACACACATATATTTAAAGAGTTGAATATATACATATTATATATACATTACAGAGTTACAGAGAAGATATGACTTTTGAGAAAATCTTGTGTTTTAAAGGCAGATAAAAACTTGTTTGATTGGGAAACTTTTTCTAGCCAAATTGTCAAAGCATGCTAATCAGGTGGTGGTTTCTCCTGTAAAATGTGATGTGCTGGTTCAAATCCTGCTGGAGGGCATATTTTCTTTTATAAGTTTTCTCGAGTGTGCAGGCTAATAGACAAAATAAATTATTTAAAAAATAAAATGGATCATCTATTCAAATTTGAAGTAATAAAAGCAGCCATATATTCAGTGCCTCATTTTATCCTTTAGCCAGATTAACACTTAGACGAGTATAGGTTCCGGCCTAGGGCCCAGCGCTGGAGTAACATTAGGTGAGTATAGGCTGCAGCCTAGGGTCCAGAGCTGGAGTAACATTAGGTGAGTATAGGCTGCAGCCTAGGGTCCAGACCCAGATTAACATGTAGGTGAGTATAGGCTGCAGCCTAGGGCCCAGACCTAGGTTAACATGTTGGTGAGTAAATGCTGCAACCTAGGGCCCAGACCCAGATTGACATGTAGGTGAGTATAGGCTGCAGCCTATGGTCCAGTCTCAGATTAACATGTAGATGAGTATAGGCTGCAGCCTATGGTCCAGACCCAGATTAACATGTAGGGGAATATAGGCTGCAGCCTAGGATCCAGACCCAGATTAACATGTTGATGAGTATAGGCTGCAGTCTATGGCCCAGACCCAGATTGCCATCTAGCTGAGTAGAGGCTGCAGCCTAGGGCCCAGACCCAGATTGACATCCAGGTGAGTAGAGGCTCCATCCTAGGGTCCAGTCTCAGATTAACACGTAGGTGAGTATAGCCTGCAGCCTACGGCCCAGAGCTGAATTAACATTTTTTCAAGTATAGGCTGCAGCCTAGAGCCGGATTAAGGATGTTGGTGAGTATAGGCTGCAGTCTAGGGCTCAGAACTGAATTAACATGTAGGCACACTTGGGATTATTTCCAGGAATCATTCTGCTTTGCCTGATGCTCTTGGGAAATTACCTGACATCAATGGAAATACCAAGGTGGGAGTATTACTTGGGAAATCTCACACACTGTGCAAAATGCTGTGTCTTTAGATTGTAGCTTGAACAGGAGTAGAGGTTTATCCTTTATTTCCTGTTTAGGAATGGGTTTCTGGTTCCTTCTAAAATCTCTTTCATTCTCTTTCACTCCCAGAAACCCCTTGTGTCTTAGTGGCATCATTGCCTTGCTTGGGGTGAATTGATTAAAAAGACCAAAATGGAAGGAAGAATAAAAATAAGGAATTGGTAAAAAGTAAAGTTGTTATGGGAAATTGGCAGGAATCCAAGTTTTGTTAACCTATGATTCAAGCAAACTTAACAGTAACCAATTCAATAATTTAAAGAGATTTTTTTGTCCTTCACTGGGGTCCTAATAAGTGTGTCTTCACATAAGGCAATTCACAAATCAAAGTATCAAGATCATTGATAAATTCCAGAATGGAATGAGAAAACAGCAACAAACTCGCCTTGCTGGATATACCAATATCTCAAACAGAGCAGAGGTTCAAGATATCCATATACTGCAAACTAACAATTACCAGACAATATCTCAACTCCCACCATCAGTACAGTGTAATGAAATTTTGCCCCCTCAAAAATAATTCTGTGTATAGTGCAAACCCTGATTTTTGCATTAAAATCTGTTCATTAAAAAATTGCACTATACATTGAGTATATATGGTATAACTATTTACACTATTAACAAGCGGACTATTGTCCTTATCTTTCTTGTTGTTATCATAACATTTCAGCCATTGTGCTCTTCAGCCTTCATCAGGTGTATGTTTATATGGGTAACCTACTGGGACAATAGGCTAGTGGATTAAAGTGTTGGTTTATGAATTTGGTGACATAGTGATTGTGAGTTCAATCCCAGGGCTAGGCAGTATGTACTTGAACTAAGTGGAAATATGATGAGCAATAACTGAGCAGTACTAAAACTCAGAACTTGTCAAGATATCCCTAGACATGAGCAGTGGAATGAGAATAATCTATCCCCATAGATTGAATAAAGTGTTCATTTCAGAATTCCCTGATGGTTACCTGGATCA
Organism: Acanthosepion esculentum; assembly: GCA_964036315.1. Lineage (NCBI taxonomy): Eukaryota > Metazoa > Mollusca > Cephalopoda > Sepiida > Sepiidae > Acanthosepion > Acanthosepion esculentum. The sequence continues at coordinate 24,341,311 of OZ038491.1, forward strand.
ACCTACACCTGAGGCCACCATGAAAGAAACATTGTAATAACAACAACAGAGATAAGGATAGTAGTTCACTTTTAAATAGAATAAATAATAACGATAACTCTTCATCTCAAAACTAGTTTTAATAATATTTAAAATAGTAAATTGATGAAAATACACACTTGGTAAGATTGGAGAATTTTGAATTAAATGGAGAGAGACGGTAAATATCTTTTTCTGAAAGGAAAACATAGTTTGACTTGTGTGATTTTAAGTGTGCCAAAGAGAAAGAACCCGAGTAAAAAGCCTTAAAACCCTAACAGCTAAAAATCAGCTGTCAAATAGGGAAAAAGAAAGAAAGCAAGAATTGATGAGTAAAAGCTCTGACTAAAGCTCTTGTTAAAAGAGTTTTCACATGGTATCAGTTTCACAGTCGACAGCTTAAAGACCACTCCAGCAACAAAGTGATTAGATTAAAACATCAGCATTTTAGTAAGTGGCAACAAATGTCATTGAATCACAGAACAGTGTCGAAAAACAGTTGGACACTTGCTGTCTTTGTGCTTGTACGAAACATCAAGAGAGAGTTGTTTGTTTGTTTTTGAAGTAAACATCAGAAGATACCATTGACCTTTGGAATGGTAGGATGAAGCTGGCGAGTATCACATGATTGATGGAAGCTGGAACAGCCAATAGAGTGAGAAACAAATATTTGAACAGAAGTTAATGGTACTTAGAGCTTTTTTTTTTTTGCCAAAGTCCTGATGATGGCCACTTGAGCAATGATAAAATCATCCGTATTGATGGGGTTCAATACAATTGATAAATGCATAATAAATTTCATAAGACAGGGTGACAAGCTGCAAATTTCTTCCCATGGTTCACTGGTTTGCAGTTCTATCCCTCCATATGCTGCAAGTGTTACTTTATATCCAAAGCAAACTGCACTTAAGTTAAGTGCTCGAGTCATTTTCTTACCCTCTGTTTATTATTCTTTAGATTACGTACTCTCTCTGACTCTCTGTCTCTGTGTATACCTATCTCTGTTTCCTTTTATTTGTTCCTTACTGACTCGCCAGATCACTCTCTATCTGCCTTTATCTAGTTCTGCCTGTCTGTTTCACTATCACGGTGTCTGGATGTCTGTTATAGATTCTGTCTATCTGTTTCTCTCTCTGTATTTATCTATATATCTTTATCTATCTTTCTGTCATAAAAACTCTCTATCTTTGTCTCTCTCTTCATAAACACACACACGCATGTATGTATGCATATACATATGTGAGATAACGATATATATTTTTATATATCAATAACAGTATTTGGGAAATTGTATGACAAAATGGAAAAAGTTTATATTTGATGCATTTTGTCCTTTGGAACTTCATCAGATTATATGTGTTATGTTGGTATGACTATACATGCACATGTAAGGGGGGTGCTGTGAATTTTGAGTCTTTTTTTTCACTGTTCACGTTATTCGGACTATTGTCCTCATCTTTGTCGCCATATTTTTTTACGTTTCGGCCATTGTACTCTCTGGCCTTCTTCAGGTGGTTGGAATGTCAAACTGAACTCTTTATTTTGCTCACTGCGGTAGACAGTTCTAGTCCCATGTGCCATGTTTAATGGATGTCAGTTATCAGTTATCTCCTGTTAATTCCCCTCTCCAAGTTTTCCACTGCCTTAACCAGGTATTGAAATCACACTCTTTGGGTTCTGTCACTGGATCTAACCAACACCTTAAGGACACATGGCACAGTGGATAAAGGCGTTGGTTAGATCCAGTGACAGGACCCATGAGTTCAATACCTGGTTAAGGCAGTGGAGAACTTGGAGAGGGGAATTAACAGGAGATAACTGATGTGACCTCCATTAGACATGGCAAATGGGACTAGAACAGTCTACCCCAGTGAGCGAAATAAAGGGTTCAATTCAACATTCCAACTACCTGAAGAAGGCCAGAGAGTACAATGGCCAAAACGTTGTCATAAATATGGCGACAAACATGAGGACAATAGTCCGAATAATGCAAATAGTGTACATAATAGCTCATGTCAGAAATATAGACAGATACTGAAAGGCCAAAACTTTGTAATAAATATGGTGACAAAGATGAGGATAATAGTCCGAATAATATAAATAATGTACATAATACCTCATCTCAGAAATATAGACAGTCTCTTTCTTTTCATCATTTTTTAAGAAGGTATTCTACAATGTGTTATTGGAAGATCTGCAAGGAATGGTGAAATGTTGTAAGAGTCATGGCATAAATTTTATAAGATGACCTTGCAGTCAAGGTACTCTTTCTCTCTCTCTCTCTCTCTCCCTATATATCTATATATATATATATATATATATATATATATGTGTGTGTGCGTGTGTGTGTGCATGTGGCTGAGTGGATAGGACTTTCGCTTTCTCACGATGAGACACAGGGTTTGAATCTCACTATGTTTAATTTGTCAGGAAGGAGGAGGTAATCTCAGATTGTTGATCATGCTAGATTTAGATTTCATTAGTTTGATTTGATTTTTGTGTTACTGATACTTGAAAATATAATTATAATTAATATAATAAATTTAAAAGTAAATCACAAATATAGTATCTGAAAAACATTTAAAAATTTAGTGATACTAATCAGTAGAATTTAGTAATACCAATCAGTAGAATTTAGTGATACTTATCAGTAGAATTAAGAGATTAACAAGAAATAAATTATACTGCATGAAATTAACAATGATTTCTTTAAAAATGGAACCGTTCCTCTCCAAATATGATTTACAGTATTCTTCAAAAAGAATTAATTCCATTTCAATGTCTTCAAAGACAAATGGAAATATAGGCCTGTTCACTTCAGAACTAGTTTGGTTTAATTCAAGTAAGAGATAATATCAACAAAGATGAGAATATTAGTCCAAAGAATTTGTGGAATAATTATAATGATTCATGTAAGAATTTCAAACAATGAGGAAGGCCAAAGAATGCATCAGCCAAAATGTGGAGATAAAGCCAACAAGGATGAGGATATTAGTCCAAACAATTTGTGGAATTATGATAATGATTCATGTAAGAATTTCAGACAATGAGGAAGGCCAAAGAATGCATCAGCCAAAATGTGGAGATAAAGCCAACAAGGATGAGGATATTAGTCCAAACAATTTGTGGAATTATGATAATGATTCATGTCAGAATTTCAGACAATAAGGAAGGCCAAAGAATGCATCAGCCAAAATGTGGAGATAAAGCCAACAAGGATGAGGATATTAGTCCAAACAATTTGTGGAATTATGATAATAATTCATGTAAGAATTTCAGACAATGAGGAAGGCCAAAGAATGCATCAACCAAAATGTGGAGATAAAGCCAACAAGGATGAGGATATTAGTCCAAACAATTTGAGGAATTATGATAATGATTCATGTAATAATTTCAGACAATAAGGAAGGCCAAAGAATGCATCAGCCAAAATGTGGAGATAAAGCCAACAAGGATGAGGATATTAGTCCAAACAATTTGTGGAATTATGATAATGATTCATGTAAGAATTTCAGACAATGAGGAAGGCCAAAGAATGCATCAGCCAAAATGTGGAGATAAAGCCAACAAGGATGAGGATATTAGTCCAAACAATTTGTGGAATTATGATAATGATTCATGTAAGAATTTCAGACAATGAGGAAGGCCAAAGAATGCATCAGCCAAAATGTGGAGATAAAGCCAACAAGGATGAGGATATTAGTCCAAACAATTTGTGGAATTATGATAATGATTCATGTAAGAATTTCAGACAATAAGGAAGGCCAAAGAATGCATCAGCCAAAATGTGGAGATAAAGCCAACAAGGATGAGGATATTAGTCCAAACAATTTGTGGAATTATGATAATGATTCATGTAAGAATTTCAGACAATAAGGAAGGCCAAAGAATGCATCAGCCAAAATGTGGAGATAAAGCCAACAAGGATGAGGATATTAGTCCAAACAATTTGTGGAATTATGATAATGATTCATGTAAGAATTTCAGACAATGAGGAAGGCCAAAGAATGCATCAGCCAAAATGTGGAGATAAAGCTAACAAGGATGAGGATATTAGTCCAAACAATTTGAGGAATTATGATAATGATTCATGTAAGAATTTCAGACAATGAGGAAGGCCAAAGAATGCATCAGCCAAAATGTGGAGATAAAGCCAACAATGATGAGGATATTAGTCCAAACAATTTGTGGAATTATGATAATGATTCATGTGAGAATTTCAGACAATGAGGAAGGCCAAAGAATGCATCAGCCAAAATGTGGAGATAAAGCTAACAAGGATGAGGATATTAGTCCAAACAATTTGTGGAATTATGATAATGATTCATGTAAGAATTTCAGACAATGAGGAAGGCCAAAGAATGCATCAGCCAAAATGTGGAGATAAAGCCAACAAGGATGAGGATATTAGTCCAAACAATTTGTGGAATTATGATAATGATTCATGTAAGAATTTCAAACAATGAGGAAGGCCAAAGAATGCATCAGCCAAAATGTGGAGATAAAGCCAACAAGGATGAGCATATTAGTCCAAACAATTTGTGGAATTATGATAATGATTCATGTAAGAATTTCAGACAATAAGGAAGGCCAAAGAATGCATCAGTCAAAATGTGGAGATAAAGCCAACAAGGATGAGGATATTAGTCCAAACAATTTGAGGAATTATGATAATGATTCATGTAAGAATTTCAGACAATAAGGAAGGCCAAAGAATGCATCAGCCAAAAAGTGGAGATAAAGCCAACAAGGATGAGGATATTAGTCCAAACAATTTGTGGAATTATGATAATGATTCATGTAAGAATTTCAGACAATGAGGAAGGCCAAAGAATGCATCAGCCAAAATGTGGAGATAAAGCCAACAAGGATGAGGATATTAGTCCAAACAATTTGTGGAATTATGATAATGATTCATGTAAGAATTTCAAACAATGAGGAAGGCCAAAGAATGCATCAGCCAAAATGTGGAGATAAAGCCAACAAGGATGAGCATATTAGTCCAAACAATTTGTGGAATTATGATAATGATTCATGTAAGAATTTCAGACAATAAGGAAGGCCAAAGAATGCATCAGCCAAAATGTGGAGATAAAGCCAACAAGGATGAGGATATTAGTCCAAACAATTTGTGGAATTATGATAATGATTCATGTAAGAATTTCAGACAATGAGGAAGGCCAAAGAATGCATCAGCCAAAATGTGGAGATAAAGCCAACAAGGATGAGGATATTAGTCCAAACAATTTGTGGAATTATGATAATGATTCATGTCAGAATTTCAGACAATAAGGAAGGCCAAAGAATGCATCAGCCAAAATGTGGAGATAAAGCCAACAAGGATGAGGATATTAGTCCAAACAATTTGTGGAATTATGATAATGATTCATGTAAGAATTTCAGACAATGAGGAAGGCCAAAGAATGCATCAGCCAAAATGTGGAGATAAAGCCAACAAGGATGAGGATATTAGTCCAAACAATTTGTGGAATTATGATAATGATTCATGTAAGAATTTCAGACAATGAGGAAGGCCAAAGAATGCATCAGCCAAAATGTGGAGATAAAGCCAACAAGGATGAGGATATTAGTCCAAACAATTTGTGGAATTATGATAATGATTCATGTAAGAATTTAAGACAATGAGGAAGGCCAAAGAATGCATCAGCCAAAATGTGGAGATAAAGCCAACAAGGATGAGGATATTAGTCCAAACAATTTGTGGAATTATGATAATGATTCATGTAAGAATTTCAGACAATGAGGAAGGCCAAAGAATGCATCAGCCAAAATGTGGAGATAAAGCCAACAAGGATGAGGATATTAGTCCAAACAATTTGTGGAATTATGATAATGATTCATGTAAGAATTTCAGACAATGAGGAAGGCCAAAGAATGCATCAGCCAAAATGTGGAGATAAAGCCAACAAGGATGAGGATATTAGTCCAAACAATTTGTGGAATTATGATAATGATTCATGTAAGAATTTCAGACAATGAGGAAGGCCAAAGAATGCATCAGCCAAAATGTGGAGATAAAGCCAACAAGGATGAGGATATTAGTCCAAACAATTTGTGGAATTATGATAATGATTCATGTCAGAATTTCAGACAATAAGGAAGGCCAAAGAATGCATCAGCCAAAATGTGGAGATAAAGCCAACAAGGATGAGGATATTAGTCCAAACAATTTGTGGAATTATGATAATGATTCATGTAAGAATTTCAGACAATGAGGAAGGCCAAAGAATGCATCAACCAAAATGTGGAGATAAAGCCAACAAGGATGAGGATATTAGTCCAAACAATTTGTGGAATTATGATAATGATTCATGTAAGAATTTCAGACAATAAGGAAGGCCAAAGAATGCATCAGCCAAAATGTGGAGATAAAGCCAACAAGGATGAGGATATTAGTCCAAACAATTTGTGGAATTATGATAATGATTCATGTAAGAATTTCAGACAATGAGGAAGGCCAAAGAATGCATCAGCCAAAATGTGGAGATAAAGCTAACAAGGATGAGGATATTAGTCCAAACAATTTGAGGAATTATGATAATGATTCATGTAAGAATTTCAGACAATGAGGAAGGCCAAAGAATGCATCAGCCAAAATGTGGAGATAAAGCCAACAATGATGAGGATATTAGTCCAAACAATTTGTGGAATTATGATAATGATTCATGTGAGAATTTCAGACAATGAGGAAGGCCAAAGAATGCATCAGCCAAAATGTGGAGATAAAGCTAACAAGGATGAGGATATTAGTCCAAACAATTTGTGGAATTATGATAATGATTCATGTAAGAATTTCAGACAATGAGGAAGGCCAAAGAATGCATCAGCCAAAATGTGGAGATAAAGCCAACAAGGATGAGGATATTAGTCCAAACAATTTGTGGAATTATGATAATGATTCATGTAAGAATTTCAAACAATGAGGAAGGCCAAAGAATGCATCAGCCAAAATGTGGAGATAAAGCCAACAAGGATGAGCATATTAGTCCAAACAATTTGTGGAATTATGATAATGATTCATGTAAGAATTTCAGACAATAAGGAAGGCCAAAGAATGCATCAGTCAAAATGTGGAGATAAAGCCAACAAGGATGAGGATATTAGTCCAAACAATTTGAGGAATTATGATAATGATTCATGTAAGAATTTCAGACAATAAGGAAGGCCAAAGAATGCATCAGCCAAAAAGTGGAGATAAAGCCAACAAGGATGAGGATATTAGTCCAAACAATTTGTGGAATTATGATAATGATTCATGTAAGAATTTCAGACAATGAGGAAGGCCAAAGAATGCATCAGCCAAAATGTGGAGATAAAGCCAACAAGGATGAGGATATTAGTCCAAACAATTTGTGGAATTATGATAATGATTCATGTAAGAATTTCAGACAATGAGGAAGGCCAAAGAATGCATCAGCCAAAATGTGGAGATAAAGCCAACAAGGATGAGGATATTAGTCCAAACAATTTGTGGAATTATGATAATGATTCATGTAAGAATTTCAGACAATGAGGAAGGCCAAAGAATGCATCAGCCAAAATGTGGAGATAAAGCCAACAAGGATGAGGATATTAGTCCAAACAATTTGTGGAATTATGATAATGATTCATGTAAGAATTTCAGACAATGAGGAAGGCCAAAGAATGCATCAGCCAAAATGTGGAGATAAAGCCAACAAGGATGAGGATATTAGTCCAAACAATTTGT
>OZ038491.1:24354057-24371557 GCA_964036315.1 Acanthosepion esculentum
CATATATTTCTCAGTCCTATGACTAGATTTTATGAACTGGGTGCTTGTAAAATCTTTCACTCATTTAAGAGACAAAATCAATCTGTTAATTTTTTAGAAGTGATTATTTGTCTCAATTTCTGCTAAAATCTTTTCTTCTCCTTCAAAGCCCAGATCTCCAGAGTCTACAGTCTCAATAGACCAAGTACTATTAACTTAGTGCTGACTATTTTATTGTCAAATGACCTTTCAGTCAATGACCTTTCATTAAGCCATTGTTAAAGGTTAGAAAACTGAACTGAACTCTGTCTTTAGTTGAAGTGATTCTTGATGTAGAATCACCAAGATAAAATTTCATTGAACCATGAAGAAGATTTTTTATTTGAAATGTTTCAAAACCAAAGCGCCATCAGATCTTTAAAGAACAAAGTGTCAATGTTTTAATATATTTACAAGATCATTTTGTGGTTTATTGATTTTGTTCGGTGGTTTGTGGCGCTAAAAGTCTCGGACCTAATCAGAATTACTTTGGCTTGTCTTTGAAGTTAAAACATAAACCAAAAAAGATTTTGGTCGTTACTTTGTATCCTAACCATGTAATTACAGAGGAAAGAGTATTGTAAACACGTATAAGGAGTTCAGGCTGTTGTCCCTATTACCAAAGCTGGTCAAGGTAATTACCATAAAATTCAAAAAGAACAGTGAAGTCTTAATTTCACATCTAAAGCAAAACTTCTTTTTAACAGTCAATCATCTATATTCATCATATTTCTGTTTTGACACTTGTCTTATAAAAACTATCAAATATGACAGATATTATAGAACACATTAACCTCAAGATGTCAATGCTGTCATTCAAGTATGGAGTCACACAAGTATCACAAATAAAATCATGGTTGCTGTTAATAAAACAAAATAGATTTTATGAATTTACAAATTAAAGTTTTTATTATTAATTTTTTTTTGCTTGTTTTTCCTTCATGTTTTATTTCTGTGACCAAATTTGGTAACGTTGATATAATCAGATCAAGTAAGCTGCTTAGATATGGGATACATGTCAGTGGTGAAGGGTGACTTGGATCCAGAGCATATAGTCATGAATATTTTGTCATATACGGTCAACCATAATATTTTGTCACTTTCTGTTTGTCTGTCAACAACTCTACAAACTACTAAAAACTTCAACAGCTACATAAGAAAATAAGACCCCACCATCTCTAAAAAATTATTTTTCCCTGCTATTTTTTTTTAAAAAAAGAGTAAGTCATTCTGGTTAAATCTTGTTCGCAGTTCATCAAATTAACGGTTGTAGACATTTTTATTTTAATTTCTAAAAAAATGTTTAAATAAGTTTCTTATTGTTTGATGACAGGTGTCAGTACAGTAGGCCATATATGACAAAATATTTGTGAGTGCATACCTTGGATCCACTCTTCACCACTGATTCATGCTCACGTCTCATTGGAGGTGATTTCTTAAGTTAATATCCAGGCTGCTTATGAAAAGAAATCAGAAAACTTCCTGACTTAAACATTGTGATAAAAAGCAACAATATAAGGAATAAAAAGAATTAATCGACAATTAATAAATGCAGATTGAAGATGCAATAAAATGATCATTTGTCATTATCATTGAAAAAAGGTGAACTCATCAGGTGTGCAAGTTGAGTGAAGTTGTATTTGAAAACATATAGCATTCTACATTTTTCATAATGTATCCTTTTTCTCAAGACCCCTCACCTTCAATAGCACAATTGTCAATTTCTGTCAAGAACGTTTTTCTTTTACCATAGCAGAACATGACAACAGCAGTCCTTGATATGATATAAACTACAACCGGCAGCATATCTTCTAATCAGAAGATTTCAGGTTTTGGGGAGTGTGGAACCACCTCTTTGCTGTTGTTCACTGGTCCACCTTGCTCCAGAGTGGTTGCAATTGTTAAGGCCCCAGCTTTGGGCAAATAATGAACCCTCAAACAAAAAGAAAACACTATAAAATTATAAAAATACATTTTTATAGTAAAATTATCAACAATACCTATTTAAAGCAAAATAGCTGACAATACATTTTATCTGTAGTTGAAAGCATTCAATTGCTTTAAACTTAAGGTTACATCTAGCCCAATGATTCTCGATGTGGGGCATGGTGATATTTTGATGGGGCATGTATAGGATGTGCACCCATTGGCTTACTATAACAATGTGAACTCAAATTTCATTTTGCATTATTATTTCATGATTAAAATGATCAAAGTATATTACAGAATAAGTTTTCATTCAAATATTTTACATTCCTGCCTTTCAGTTCTTTATTATATGTTTGGAAACTACGTATATCTGTCTTTTTGTTTTTGCAATTTTCCTCGTTCATGTATGCGATGGTCTTTGGAGGTTTGTCTAGAGACCAAGTTAATAGCCTTTTAAGCTTTCTTCATGTGAATTGCAGTAAGAAATAAATATTACAGGGGGGCACCAGAATTTTAGAAATACCAAAGTGGATCATAGCCCAAAATTGATTGAGGACCACTGATCTAGCTAGATCAAATTGTAAATTGATGAAATCTCGATGCCAGTCTAATATTATGCTTAAATTCAAAATGACTAGATATCATATTGAAGAGTTCATCCAAACAATTATCATGAAATTATTTATGGAAAAGGCACAGAGAAACTACCTTACAGTTGTGGGTGACTGACTGAAGCCGTGCTGCCAGATCAGAACCAATAATATTACTGATTCTTCTTTGGATTTTATCAAGGAGCTAAAGGTAAATAGCAGGAGTAACAAAATATTAAAAGTAAAAATATTCTAGGCATGTATGAATGGTAGACTTATAGATATGTAATCATATATATATATATATATATATATATATATATATATATATATATATACGAGGGTCATTCAATAAATAAGGTGAATTTTTCAGTATAAGGACTTCTAATACAGATAGAAGCTTACCCTTTTTTTTATTTTTTTTTGTTTTACTTCTTTTTCACATGGATTTAATTTCTTTTGCAGATTAAAAAAAAAACTTTGAGAGTTTTGGCGATTAACAAAGATGGCCGACCAAGAAGCATGCTCCAGGATTGAACAGCGGTCAGTTATCAAGTTTTTGGTTGCTGAAGGGTGCAAACCAGTTGAAATTCATAGGAGAATGTCAACTGTCTATGGTGCCACATGTTTCAGCCAAAAAATGTCTACAAGTGGGCTAAATTGTTTAAAGAAGGACGGAGCAGTGTTGAGGATGAAGACAGGCCTGGGAGGCCTACAGAAGTGAGGTCTCCTGAGGTGATCGAATAAATCAATGACCTCATTCAGTCTGACAGAAGGGTGACTGTGGATGACATTGCAAGGACATTGAGCTTATCTTTTGGGACAAATACAGGGGTCATGAGTCAGAAGGAGTCATCTTGCATCATGACAACACAAGGCCTAACACAGCAACCCAAATGGTGCAGACCATCAACGACCTGGGCTGGGAACTGCTCAGATAAAAATTTTAAAAAAGTAAGCTTCTATCTGTATTAGAAGTTCTTATACTGAAAAATTCACCTTATTTATTGAATGACCCTCGTATATATACACATACATATACATACCTATGTGTGTGTGTTTGTGTGTTAATTGGTATTACCCTATGCAAGGCAGTAAAGCAACTAAGACACAAGGGGTTACAGGGGGTGGAAGAATTAGGAACAGAAATATTAATAATGAAAAGAAAGTGGAAAAAATAATCAGGAGGACGGTAGATAACGATTGACATTGGGTTTAAATTTTTGCAAATTTGGCTGGAAAGCATTGAGTTGGAATGGTGTTCCACAAGTGAGAAGTGTGAGAAAAGAAACTGTTTGTATAGAATTTACGGCTACACTTAGCCAGCTCAACTATAGAGTTATGGGATCTTGATGTCAGGCTGGTACTGCAGTTAAATTTAAAATTTCTGGGTATCATAGCAAAGAGCTCATCTGAACAATTACCCGGAAAGTATTTATAGACACAGAGAGACAATATTAAGGCAGTGGAAAAGTAAGTGATTGAAGCCATGCTGCCATATCAGAACCAGTAATATTGCTGATTCTTCTTTGGATTTTATCAAGGAGCTCTTAAATATATAGCAGGGTCACCAGGCAATATATGGCAGAAATATTTTTAGCATTTAGTTGAAGTCATAAAATTGTGTTCAAAATATTTAGATATCGGCATTTAAATAACCCATAGAGGTTGGTAAGCCATTGAAAAAAATCAATGCACATGATAAAAAAAATGAAAAAATTCAAAAATACTATGAATAAAGTTGCCTATAAACTTTTGTTTAGTGAATGTTAGATTAAATCTCAATATGTGATTTATCATTGCAGAAAGATTAAACCAGTTAAGTTGTGCATCAAGAGTGTTGCAAAAACAAGATGGAAATAAACCTGTGAAAACAAATTAAAATCTGACATATGGAAGAGAGGGAAAAGCAGCAGGCATATTGTTCATCGAAGGAATTAACACTTAATGATGTAGAATGAAAAAAGAAAAGCCGAGTGTGAATCCATAACAACAAAACTGTCATTAATTACATTATTCGGACTATTGGCTTCATCTTTGTCGCCATATTTATTACAACATTTCGGCTGTTGTACGCTCCGGCCTTCTTATAACTGACATCCATTAAAACATGGAATGTGGAACTAGAACAGTCTACCCCAGTGAGCAAAATAAAGGGTTCAGTTCGACATTCCAACCACCTGAAGAAGGCCGGAGCGTACAACGGCCGAAACGTTGTAATAAATATGGTGACAAAGATGAGGACAATAGTCCGAATAATGTAAATAATGTACATAATACCTCATCTCAGAAATATAGACAGATACTGAAAGGCCGAAACGTTGTAATAAATATGGTGACAAAGATGAGGACAATAGTCCGAATAATGTAAATAATGTACATAATACCTCATCTCAGAAATATAGACAGATACTGAAAGGCCGAAACGTTGTAATAAATATGGTGACAAAGATGAGGACAATAGTCCGAATAATGTAAATAATGTACATAATACCTCATCTCAGAGATATAGACAGATAACAAAATTCTCTTTTACAAAAATGACAGAGAATAACACATAAAAAAAAACCAAAGTTCACATATTTGTTTTTTATTAACCCAGGAAAAATTTAACATTCTTTTCTTTCTTTTAAATAAATGCTACCTCAAAAGGTCTGATTCCATAAGATTTAAATTATAAAACTGTAAATTTGAGAATACTTCTTCATCTATATGCCATCTGCTTCAGGACATGGATGATCATGGCCCTCCAAAATTTCCAGTTCTTTGTAGCTCTTAATAAGTTTTGTCTTTTTGCTATCGCCCCTAATCCCTGTCCTACCAACCATTTACACAAGCTAGCTTTCCTCTGTCCCTCTTGCTTTCAATATCTCCTGTGAGTATCAAATATTCCAAGCCTTCTTTCCTCATTATGTGCATGAGAAATTTCAACTATCTCTTCCTGATGTTAAGTATACATACCCTTCTGTTTTGATTTTCTCTAAAACTTTGTCATTGCTTACATGGTATTCTAACCATCCTTCTGTAGAACTATATTTCTGTTGTCTTATGTCTATTCCTCATCTGTGAAGAGATGGTCCAGCAATCACTGCCATATAGGAAGGCTGATATTACATAACAGTTTAGTAGTCTTTTCTTTGTTTCTAATGAGAATTTCCTGTTTTAATACTTTACTTAGCTTTTAGAAGGCATTTTTCACTATTCCAATTTGAGTCTGGATTTTGGTGCCACACTCCCCCCCCCCCGTCTGTTAAAACATTTACTAGATATTTAAATTTTTGTACTTGCTTGATTTTGTAGTTTCCAATTTGCATTCTCTTACAATTTACGTTCATTCTTCCTTTACCAAGTTCTATACAAGTTCTTGTACTTTCATTTTTTTTGGTCTGCTATCAACATGTGTTATCTAATGTTGTTAAGATAATAATGAATCTTGGTAAGAATTCTAATTCTTGCAGAATCATCTCACTAAACATTGAATAAGACCATTGAGAAGATACATCCTTATCTTACACCATTTTCTATTTTTGTATATTTATTGAATTCATTTTCTATCCATAAATCTGAGCATTAGCTGTTATAAATTAAATTAAAGGTCTTGGACATTGCATCTCTTATATATAAATATTTATGTGGAAATACAGGTGTGTCGCATATATATTAATCATAAATGATTGATGTGAAATGCCTGATAAATATTTAAATATGGAATAAATGAAATTGAATTTCTTGACACATGGTTAAATTAGAGTTGGTCTTCTACAAAAGAATTGTTCTCTTTTCTGGATTTTACAGTGTAGGTTCAAGTAAGAAAAGTCTTTTGTCTATGCATAAGGAATGGTAGTAGGAATGACTTACTGGTTGCTGAAGTTGATCTGGTTTGGATTCACTGACATCTATTTGTAGTCTGATCATGATTGCTGTTGAAACTGAAAGCAGATTTTCTATTTGGTTTATGACTATTTATAGTTTGCTTTCTTGTTTGGAGAATAGCTCCAGGAATTATGGCCCATAGAGAAATTTTGTTGGTCAATAAATTAGATGATATATAATTTTACCTGCTTGCTATTATGTTCAAACTTATCAGCTGTCTAAGAAGAGGATTCAGCACTAAATTTAAATAGTCTTTTTGAATCATGTGCCTTATCGCATACAAACCTGAGTTTAGTAGATGACAAGAGAATTTGAGTCATATAAAAAGAGCAGAGGAAAGGCTGAACCTAATAATGTTGATATTATGAGAGAAATTGCAGTAAAAATCACACAAAATTTTATCGAAAAATAAATGCTTGATGATGACATGTAAAAAATTCTATATCTTTGAAAAAAAATGAATAAAAATATCTCCTGGACAGAGTTTTAAGTGAAATAGAAACAAAATGGATGTCTATATTTAGAAAGAAATAGTTGAAATTTTTTGGGACTGATAATGAAGAAAAAGGGCTTGGAAAATTTGACACTCACAGGACCTCACTGAAAGCAAGACAGACGGACACGGCTTGTATAAATGGATGTTTAGGGTGGGGCTGGTCTGGATCGTAAAAAGTCAAGCATTACTTAGAGTTACAAGAGATAGGACGTGGTGGAGAGCCCGACGAGCTCACATCCTGGAGGCATATGACATATAGAAGAAGAATGTTTTGTTTATTTTTATTTTATTTTTCAAATGTTACATACTAATTCTCTGTCACATATGCAGAATCACAGTCCTCCTTTTCTGTCTTTCTTATCTTGTATTCACATATATCCACACACACACACACACACACAGATATATATATGTATGACAAAGTAGAAAAAGTTTTTGTGTGACACGTTTTGTCCTTTAGGTCTTCATTGGACTAAACTTGTTACATTGGTGTGACTACATATGCACACAAATGAGAGATGCTGGGAATTTTAATTTTTCTTTTATACATTTAGATTAATACTATAAAAGAATATAAAAGACTGACTCTTAAAATTTCTTACTGAAATGCATGGAAGAAAAAAAACATTCCATGATGCACACATCAAATATTAATGTAAATGAAATAGGCTAGATTATTTTTTTTTTAATTTAAATTCCAAGCATCCCTCACCCATGTACATGTGGAGTCACATCAACATAACAAATCTTTTCCCACTTTGTTATGTATTTTCCTCAATATTGTTCTTGATATTTAAAAATTTATATATCATTATATATATATATATATATATATATATATATATATATATATATATATATAGGATAGATATCTTGATAATTGTAAATATAGTGTCCAGATTTTTAAAATGTTTTCTATATACATTATAGGCCAAAAGTTTAAGGCTACCCTACATTTCTTTGAAAAACACCTTAAAATAAGATATTTTTTAAAAAGTAAATGATACATTCTCACTAACGACAGTGTTTTTTGCTTTTATTTTAATAAAACAAAATAAACACTTAACTATAAAAAATTATCATACAACAGCATCATGTTTTCTTTTTGTTAATAAAACCATCAACACCTTAATTACTGCTTTATAAATTCTTGGCATTCTTTCCAACAGTTTTTAAAGAAATAGTAGATGGCCGATCTTCTCAAGCATTCTTCAAGCACTGAAAAAGCTCACTCTCACTCTTTGGGTATTCTATTTGAACTCTCCTGTCCAATTCATCCCATACTAATTCAATGGAAGAGAGGTCAGGAGATTCAGGCGGGCAAGACATTATTTCCAAATTATTGTTCCTTTATTGACTTGTGGTTATTTTGACATAATAATAAGAGTATTTTGGATATTGTTCTTTTTTCATGATTTCCTTCATCTGAAACAAAATCTCCAGCCCTTTTTGTAATCGCAAAACATCTAAGAGATTAATAGTGAAAAGAAAAAAATGTTTCTCATACAAAATATTGATAATTAAGCTAAATGTATTTTGGACAGACAAATTCAAATCTGAAATTTTTGGTAGCAAGAGGAGCCTAGAGAAAGACTGAAAAATAAAATAAACAGTAGTTGAGGAAATTTTATCTTTTACATGAAAAATATTAAAAAAAATATCTCATTTTAAGGTGTTTTTTTAAAGAAATGCAGTATGGAACCTTAAAATTTTTGCCTGTAGTGTAATTTATATAGTTTTTATGAATTTGTAAGTTATTTCCTGAAAGATGAAAAGGAGACTTGAAGCAACAGAGATGTGGTTCTACAGAAGAATGCTGAGAATACCATGGACTGAACATGGGAAAAACAAGGAAGTTTTTATGGAAAATTGGAATGGAATGAACACTTGTACTTAAAATCAGAGAGAGACAGTTGGAATTTATGGGATGCTTAATGAGGAAAAAGGACTTGGAGAATTTAATCCTCACAAGACATATTGAAAGAAGGAGGTGCAGAAGTAGACAACGTCTCAATGAATTTTATTTTTTTATTTCCAATCTATACCTAAACATGATCGCTTATGCTTCACCTAATAAAAATACAATATAACTACTTGGCTGCTAATAGTGATAATGATGGTCTGAATATAGGTATAATGAATTGAAACTAAAATTATGATCAAAGAAATACACGTCAAAAATGAATAATGACTGACAACACTTTGTTGAATAAAAATTCAGGCATTACTGCTTGTTTAATAATAACTGCAGGGAAAAGTTAAATCAAACTTAAAATAAAAGACATATGAGCCAAAGATTAATAACAGATGATAACACTTTATCTAATATTGAAAATATTTGTATATATAAATATTTTCAGAGTGTTTTATCGTTAAAGAAGGTTACAAACAGCCAAAGGTGGTACTCGAGTGAAAGGAACAGCAACACAGGTGTAGATGAAAGAGAAGTTTATTGTAAAAGAGAATACACTACTTAAAGACAGGAAATTGGTTAGAAGCCTAGTTATTCCTGAAGCAAGTCTGCCAGGTATATCCTGTGCTTACTATAGATATCTACCGATATAGTCGGTCCACATAGGCAATAGGGAGTGTGGGACATTCCATTACACCACAGAGTCTAACTTGTGACTAAAGCTGTTGTTTTTTTGTCCTTGAAAGAGAAAATAGAGAATACCGTTAATAAGGTTGCAGCCCTGTGTCTTTTCTATAAATACTTTCATGGTAATTGCTTGATTGAGCTCTTTGCTATGAATTGTAAATATGGGGATTAGTTAGTATTTTCCATAGAGACAATGAGGTATTATGGTGGTTGTAGTAAGAAAGGTATGTATGAATGTGGTGTTTTGGTGTAAGGAATATTGTTCGTACGATTGGGTCAGTGTTTGCGGCTAGTTAAGGTATAGTTAAAACAGAAGAAGACCGTCCTTTCCCTAATCCCCCCTTCGGCCTTGTGCCACATTTCTGTAATTTAAACAGAATAAATATCACTCTTTGCTATGTTACCTAGACTTTTTGAACTTAAGTGCAGTACTAGTCTGTCATCAAAATTTCATCAATTTACAGTTGTGCTGGCTAGATGTAACCGTAAGTTCTATGCTAACAGTTTTTTTTCTTGTACTTCTTGCTTCTGGAACTCCCTTCTGGCTCCAGAATTTCCAGCCAACTTTAATTTGCAAAAATTTAAATGCAATGTCAATTGCTACCTGCTGTTGTCCTGATTACTCTTTTCTTTCCCACTCATTATTAATGTTTCTGTTCCTAATTCTTCCACACCCCCATAACCCCTTGTGTCTTAGTAGCTTTACTGCCTTGCATTGGGTGAAGCTGATTAAAAAAATAAATTGTAAGAAGTTTTTTCCTAAAATGTTTTATTATTATTAACCTGTTACTTGCAAATATTTAAAAGGATCTGACTGTCATAAATGAATCAAGTGATTTTTTTTATATAAGGAATTACAGGAAGTGATGAAACATCTTTTGAAAAGTACATCTTAAGAACATAAGAACTAAGAGACATTTTTCCCATCATTAAAATTCCCTTGCTTTATCTTGTCAACCATAAACTTATCTTCATCTATTCCCTCATCTTAAAGAGCCAAATCTGTCTTTTATATTCGAGACTGACATTTTGGGCATTCTTCCATTACACTGATCAAGAAATTAGATAGTGAAAAATAATTTATTTTTCAATTGAAAAAGGTAATAAAAATGTCTCTGAAATGTCTCCAAAAATGAGAAAATTTGAAATATCTACTTTGACATTAATATTTTTTTCTTTCATGTATCAGAATAAAATTAAATTATTTGTCTTAATAATGATAAAATATCAGACCCAGAGACGTTTCATCATAAAATAAATAAGAATTGCAATTTGGCAGAATTTGTATAAACAAAGTGAAATCCTTGGGCAGTCAAAATGTTGATCAAGGTGTTTCATTATTTAAAATTGTGGTAGGTTTTATACAATACTTTTAAACGTTTATTTGGTATCAAATACTTGAAATATTTGAGTATTGAGCAAACAAGTCAATATTATGACAACAGTGTGTGAGTATATATATATATATATATGAATAAAAAGAGAGAAGAGGAATAACTATTCTTAGTTGACACATTTCTTCATCCGAGAGACACTATCAAGGTAATGAGGAGCGAATGTGTCATAGGATGAAACACGTCAGCTAAGAATACTTTTTCTTCTTGTCTCTTTTTATTCATTTTGTTCCTCTACAGGTACACTATCTGGAAATAATTTACACACACACACATGCATATATATATAAACAGCATGGACATAGAAATCAACACAGCATGGGATGATTACCAAAATTTAACTGAGTAGAAGCAGGCCATTGGCTTTTGCATGTTTTTGCACATGCCTGTCAAGATGGAGAAATAGGCCTTTGTAGAGTTGAGCTCACACACACACACACACACACACATATATATATATATATATATATATATATAAAATATAAATTTAGATGAAAACAGACAACTTTCAGGGTCCATGGTTATAATTTATTTCCCCAAAGAGTTTTTATTCGCTGGCTCATCAGACTTCACTTCCAAGGATGAAAAAATGAATTTAAATTTATGAACTTGTTTAAGACTAAATATTTGTAGTTGGAGGACAAAAAAAGAAAGAAGAATGTTTCTTTTTCATGTAAAGAAGAAAAAATATTATTGTATGAATTTGATCTGTAGGATTAAAGTTACTGCAATCAGTTTCTTTTAAAGTTGATCAAGTGTCTAAATTAATTTGAAAATAATTAAAAGAGGTAATATATGTATGAAGATTGAAATGAAAAAATGCATTTTCTTACTGTTATCAGCTATCAGTTAAATTGGTTTCCTTTGACGTTAGTTTGTATCAGGTTTCTTTTTGAAATTGTGGATAACTTCTAGGCTTGAATAAATTGGTGCAAAGCTGACTTTTGTACTGCTCTGGGTCAGTTTATGTATGCCGTTTTTAAAAGATTGACTACCATATAAATTGATCGGATAGGTGTGTTTATTTACTTTTTTAAAGCATTTAATTGGCTGAAAAACCACTTAATTTTTTTGTTTTGATCAACCTTGAGCTAATTTGGAATATCATATGTGGAGATGCATTTCTATAAAAGGCCATAGCTGGTTTTAACTTTCAGTTAGTTACAAAAGCCATTTCAGAGAAAATTTTTGTTAATAAATTTTTATAGTGACTGGCATTTTCACACCTTCAAAAATCATCAGATGCTCTGATGATCACCTAAAAGGTTAAATTAAAGGCCAATATGGATTGTTGATTTCTATCTCCAAACTGTTTTTATCCATAAATGCTTTATGTAAAGAAAAATATATATATATATATGATCACTGACCCATAAAGATGATGACAACAGACAAGTATGTTTCCCCCCACACACACATACATAAGGATATAAAAATTCAACCAAATGCAAAATTATTGCAACATTTTGCCACATTTCACCAAAATATACAAGGGTGACATCTATAGACATTCCTCACACACCTACAAATATACACTTACATGAATTACTATCCAACATATACACCTAGACAAACAAGCATTCTTTACATACACAATTTAACGTCCAAAATGTTTCTCACACATATTTATATATTAGTTATTGTGCTAAAACACATGACACATATCTGACCAATAAGAACTAACCAAATATCATAACAGTTCTCTGTGTCTCTTTGCTTTTTTTTTCATTTCTATCTCAATCTCAGATGAAGTTTTAATAAAAGTTAAAAATGTTAGATTGAGTTATGTTTCCTACTTGTTTTTTATTTTATGTTATCATCTTGTTGGATTCCTATCCATATCTGATCTATATTTGAGCTTCAACTTATATATATATATATATGAAGAAATATAGTCTTAAAGTGTGCTATATTTATGGGACAAAGTGCTCAATATCAGAGATAGAGCGTGTGTAAATATAAAATAATAAAAACACCGATCAAAATAAAAAATAAATATAAAAGATAAAAACAAAAATAAATTAAATAAAAACAAGCAAAATAATTTGACACAAATAAACAAATAAACGACTTCCGGTAAAATATCTGCCAAAATAGACTACACACAATGCACCACTGACCCGTATATATAAATAGCCGAGAAAAATAACAGCACTCGTGGCCTGATGATTGCATCTAGCATGAAACAGACTGTCACCTCTAAGTGTTCACTTCTATATTTATATATATATATAGAGAGAGAGAGAGAGAAAGAGAGAGAGAGAAAGAGAGAGAAAGACAAGATTTCTTAGTCTGACTTACTTCTAAAAATCATTAAAAAACATTATTTTTTCACAAATAAAAGAAAGTTTTAATATTTTTGCACCTATTTTTGAATTTGTTTCAGATCATTCACTGAACTATACAATTTTCTAAAAAGTGTACAATTTTCAAGAGTTGTCTGCAAAGTTCCTGCAAAAGAAAATACCGAATAAAATCAATAAGTGTGAGGCACACATAGGAGGGTGAGTGCATGTCATATTCAAATGTGAAGACACGGTGTATTCACTTCCAATGCGGATATTTTCAGAGACCCCAGGTGCAGCATGGTTTGGGAAGCTTTCAACAGTGTCAACTCTTGAAATTGTTGATCATGGTCATGACCTAATTTTAGCCAGTTGGTCAATCTTGGCCAAAAGAATTACTGAGACCCAGAGATATCCAGGGAATGGGCTCAGCTTATGATTCAAAAGCAGTTGTGTTGGCAGAAGTTGTTTGACAAGTAGGTGACAAAACGTTTGAATGCCAAATGTTTAATATTGATTGGATATTTCCAAGTTTATTTTACACCCCTTTTGACAATCTGGTGATTACTTTTCAAATAACTTGTCTATTTGAAAGTTTTGTCAAAGCACTGACAACACTACATTGTTCAAATGTATTTTTTCCACTGTATTTGTTTTGTTTCACAATACCTTAAATTCAGTAGCACAATTGTCAATTTCTGTCAAAGACATTTTCTGGTTAAAGAAAGTCAAGACTCCAAAATTAGCAGGGAGTGTCAATGTTTTTTAGGAAGAAGGACTATAATCTGAGAACTATCTTCAAAAGGGCAAAACAGTTAATGCAGAAAACTACTTGAAATTCTGATTCATTTTACAGGATGAACTGAAAGATGAGGAGAACAATATACTTGCTCAAAGAGTTATAGATATTTTGAAAAATTTAGGATTTATGCAGAAAGGAAACTACAAAAGCTCCTGCAGAAGGTAGTGAAGGAAATAGAGAAGAAAGGAATAAACATGAACTGTATGAAGACAGAATCAATGGTTGTTAGAAAAAGAAACATACCAACATGTAAATTACAAATCGGATATGCAAAAATCAAACAAGAAGAAAAATTTAAATATCTGGGAATTGTTTTAACAGGGGATGAAAAGTACGATGCTGAAACTCAAAAGCACAATGAGATGGCAAAAGACGCCTTCCAAACAAACAAGTACAGCAATCTAAATATTTGAAATGTGTTTTAACAGAAGATGGAAATGTTAGACTGAAATCTGAAGGTGCATAGGTATAGATAAAGATACTTCCCAAAAGCAAAGCAAAGGTTAGGGTTCATACATGGCAGTGGATGTTGGACAATCTCTTCAAAGACGGTGCGGCAATCAGTGGTAAAAGAAGTAAAGAACTCACTTTATACTTTCTTATTTTGCTCTATCATGTGGTACGTACAAGATATTATTTAATCTTCTCCTCTGAGCAGACATTACCTGGGTAGTTTGACTGCTTGATTAGAGCCCAAAAGCTTCTTTGAGTCCTTGTGGGTGACAAATTATTTTCCACCCTGTTACCCCTTTCGCACCCTTCTTGCTGCTCTATCGCTACTTCCATGGAAAGTTCTCGGAATGAATTTCATTCCTTGGTTTCACCAGTTCTAACCTTCACAGCTAGGACCCACCATGCCACTCACATTGTAGCAAACCACCCACATTTCCTCCGTATATGATTGGTGAGAAGTAAGTTCCACTCAAACTACTGCTCTGTGGAACCAACTCCCGTGCGGATGTTTAGCCGATCAATACAATCTTAACTTGTTCAATTCTAGTGTTAACCATTATCTTCCTGTCCTAACCACATAAACTACCTTTTAATATAACCTTCTGCCTCAAATGGGCCCTGGGCTTTGTATAGAGGGAAACTTACTGTAAAAAATATGAAAGCACACGGTTCACACCCACACACATTTTCCAACCTCATACCTTAGATTTCTAATATTTATGTTTTGTTTTCATTACTCATACCTTAGATTTCTAATATTTATGTTTTGTTTTCATTATTGCATGTCATATATTGATAGATAACAAAAAGAAAAAAAAATTTAAAAAAAAAAAAAAGAAAAAAAGAGTAATTATGAAATAAATGTAGTACGTATGTGTCACAGGGTTGAGTGAAATGAAGCATTTGGCCTCCCTGGGCATATTTTCCAGAGAAGAAGCCTGGTCAATGTCTTCTACCTGAGGGAGAGGGAGAGAGTGAGAGAGAGAGAGAGAGTGAGAGAGAGAATTAATTTTTTACTTTTATACTGCTGGTTGTCACACCCTCCAGTGGGTAACTTGCAGAGAAACTGGGGTAATCCCTGCAGTTCTCATGATGCTAATATGTCTTTTAAGAGATGCAAAATGACTGGACTTTGTTACTTGCCCAAATATGTAAATGAGTTTTAAAATGACAGATATTCCAATAAGCCTTATTCCATTTATTGAGAGTTTTGCCAATTGTCTATTGAGAATTTTGTCAGTTCCATTTATTGAGAGTTTTGCCAATTCCTTTTATATAGAGTTTTGCCAATTGTCTGTGGAGAATTTTGTCAATTCTACTTAATTATGTCTGCTTATTCTCCAGAATCAATTATGAGTGTACAGAAAAATACAAAGCAGAATACAAAAATGTCGCATCTTCTCAGTGGATTTGTTTAACCTGTGAGAAGAAACTAAAATAACTCGAAAACCTAAGAGGACGTTTTTCTGCAGACTTGACTTGAACAACTTATGATATGTAGATGAAACTGTGTTCTTTGTAGACTCATAAGAGAATTGTAACAGACTATTAGACAAGCTTGTTGAAGATAGCAAGAAGAAAGGACTAACTATTAACTATAAAAAGACAATGCATGGTTGTCAGCAAAAGAGACAGCCTAAGAGGAAGTCAAAACCATACATCTGCAATAAATATGCAGATAGTACAGTCAGTGACAATGGCAAGTGGGGCACAAAAATTCGAAGGTATATGAAATAATGAAAAATGCATTTCCAATGGGTGAAGAGATTAAAAACGTCTTTATAAATAAAGAAAGGACTGTTGGGCTGTTATGTAATATCTAATCTGCTCTATAGCAGTGAATGCTGGACAATCTCATCAGAGAAGTTAAGAAGAGAAGTTGAGCTGAAATGACTACGAACAAAAAATGTAAATAACATGAAAGTTGTCGGAACAATTGTAAGTAGAAGGAAACACTTGAAAGCAATCAGAAAGATAGAGTTGAGAGTTTGTGGACATATAATGAGGAAAGAATGTTTGGAAAAGTTAAAACTCACATGTCTTATTGAAAACAAGCAGAGTAAAGCAGTGAAAACCCTGCTTGGGAGGGGGCACCATAATGACATGTCATGAAGATCAAATATTGCTAAAAAAACAAAGGATAGGAAATGGTTGAGCACCATAATCTCCCTCTCCATTAAAGGACATGACAGAGAGGTAGACAGATAGATTGCTAGCTAGAGAGAGAGAGAGAGAGAGATAGAAAGTGAGGAAAATACAGAGAAAGAGAAATAGAGAGATTGATAAATAGTGAGATAGAGAAAAAGAAAGTGAGAGAGATAGAGAAGGAGAGAAATTGATAAATAGATAGAGAGATAGAGAAAAAGACAGAGAAAGAGAGAGAGTTTGATAAATAGATAGATAGAAAGGGGGGCATGTATTTATCTGGAATAAAGGCTTGAACCAGCATTCCTTTGAGTACAAATTTATTGATTTTACTACTGAACTTTAATGAAATGCTCAAATGTAGGCTCTGTGAGTGTAATTAGCATCAAAAATACATTGAACATCAGTTCGAAGATCTCTGGTGAAATGTTGAGACAAAAGTGATACAAAAAATATCCTCAAATTAGGATGCAAAAGAATTGTAAATCTACTTCTCTGGCTAATTACACCAAGAAAAACACATACAAACAAAAAGAATTTTAAAAAAGATTTTAAAAATTCATTAAACAATTACCGAAAAAAAAAACCGAAAGTGAATGCCATTCTTTGGAGTTTTCTAAACACATAAGCTTACCATGAATTGTCTGTTGTTTTTAACCCTCTGAATGGGTGGGTTAATACATGAAACGGCTACACAAGATTCTTTCTGGGGTTTATTCCATTTTCCTCTTACTCATATATATATATATATATATATATATATATATATGCACCTATATACATACACATATACATGCACAAATATATAACAAAATATATAAAAATACATACAAATGGGCCTGAGCAAGCGTCTGAGAGCTCTCGTCTCCTTGAATGAATTTGACAATTGCTGGCAAGTTTGATCAATATTTTTGCT
>OZ038491.1:24381557-24451557 GCA_964036315.1 Acanthosepion esculentum
ACTGTATAAAATCTTAAACTATTATTTAGCAGTGACTGCATAAAATTCTAACAGAACTTTTATTTACCACTGACCATATAAAATTTTAACTGAACTCTTATTTAGCACAGATCACTAATAAAATTGTAGAATTACATTTCGATAGAAATTAATTGGTTTTACTCAAAAATACCAAACTGATTTATTCAGCTTTTCATATTTGTAGATCGCTGATTAGAAACTTGTACTTAAGGGAGTCCAAGGACCCATATCTGGGAACCTCTCTCTGCTATTAGCGGCCCAGTGTTTGGGAAACCCAAGTTTCACCTCCCACATTGCCATTTTAGAGAGATTGCAAGTTTACTCGGCGGAGAGGGAATATTTTGGGAGACATTAATGGGGATCTCTTAGTGAATGATGGCGCTTATTTAGATAAACCCTCCAATTGAAACAACACAAAAATAACACTGTGAGTGTTGGTGTGTAAGTGTGTGTCCATGTATTTGTCTGTGTGTCTTTATTTGTCTGTGTGTGTTTCCTTTGTATGGTCATGAGTGTTCTTTTAAACCAATCACTGTCATCTTCAAGTCAGTTTTCGTCAATATGAATGATAATAAGTGTCCCTGAAATTGTCCTTTGATCCTTGAAGTGTTTTCTGTCGCCATTGATGACACTCTTTAAAGAAAAACAAAAATCGGGTGAGAAAAAAAAAAAAAAAACTAAACCCGACTTGTGCATCATTTATTCAGATGTAACTGAAATGATGGAAACTTGTTTGCCCACTCTTGTGTGACAGGCACACACAGCTTCTGTTCTCTGAGGAATTGGCAATAATTGGGCCAAGGATTTCTATGCTGTATCTAAATTGCTGGCAGTCACATTGGTAATGGACAATAGCATTGTTATTTAAGAACATGTCAAAGATGTTGAAGAAAAACCAGTGATGAGGTAATCGTTTCTTTTTTTTTTTTTTTGAAGGTTGGATGGACAATGCATACCAAGGAACTGATTCAAAGTCAAGGAATTTCCCAAAGATCTTCTGACTACTTATCTCAGATGTTAATGGCAAGCAGTTAATATTTGATACAGTTAAAAAAAAACAATCTTTATGAGCATTAACCAAAATGAAACCAGTTTCTGCATAATTATCAAGTGAAAAGATATTTCTTGTATATGTGAATAAAATAACTTGCAAATGATGTTCGATCAGTGATTCTTAACCACACCATGCGGAGATAAACTGGTGTGCCATAGGATCCTCTTAAGCATGCCATGAAATATTGTCATGACACACACACACACACACATATATATATATATATATATATATATATATATATATATATATATATATATATATATATATATATATATGTATGTGTGTGTGTGTGTGTGTGTGTGTGTGTGTAAGTAGCAATGGCACAGCGTTAGTATTTGACTAAATGAATACCCATCTATTTCCGTGTATAAGATGACCTTTGAATCCCAAAAATCACCCTTAAAAATTGGGGGTTGTTTTATACAACAAGTCTAAAAAAAGAAAACTTAAATTCTTAGTGATGTTTGTCAGTAGGCTAATCTCGGCCTCATTGCAATAACCAATAACATACAATGAAAGTTTCACATAATCAAATAAACTGGTAATAAAAGTAATAAAACCATTTCTACACACAAACACAAATGTTGATGTCTTTGTCACTTGTAAATTTGTTCTTTAATATATATATAGGGTGACCCCAAAAAACGGGAATTTTTGAAGTGGGTATTGCCAGAAGCTACAGGTAAAGCCAGTTGCACAAACTATACGTTTTCTTTGTATTTTATCTACAGAAGAGTTCACTTTGGTTTTTGCATTCAATTTACTACATTTACCTGATCTACCAGTCATTTTTATGGTTTTTAAGAAGCTTTGGATCATTTAACATATATATATATATATCTACATTGTATCTATATATAAAATTCTGAGAATTTTGTTAGTTTATCTGTTGTGCATCACATCTGCAAAAACAACCATTTCTTGACCGATCGAAACCAAATACTTATTTAATAAAAATGCAATATTGCTTTTTGCATAACTTTTCTTTAAGTTTTTATATATATTTCATATCTATCTATCTATAAAATTCTGTGACTTTCATTACTCCATCCATTCATCACATGCTCTAAGATAGCCACACATGGACCGATCAAAGCCAAATTTTAGGGAGAAGTGCGAACAGATAAGAGGGTATAAAGTCCAGTTGGTTTTACTAGGGTGCATAGATTAGTACAATAAATTTTGATTAATTTTTTGGAAAGATGAAAATTTTTATTATTTAACATACAAAATACTCCTACTATTTTAAAAACATTATAGAAATAACAAATGCTTATTCAATAAAAATAAAATATTGTTTTTTGCAAATCTTTTCTTTAAGTTTTCATATGCAAAAATCTAGTTTCCAGGTCACCCTGCAAATCACAAGACCAAATACTTCAAAAAGTTGGAACTAGTCTCCAGAAAGAAAGAAATATGCATGGCCAGTTGTTTATTTCATACTCAAGAGTAAGAAATCCTAAGAATTTATTCTTTGCTATTAAAAATGAAAAATAAAATTTCTTAAAAAATATTGTTTAGCATGAATTTCTATTAAATTAAAGAAATGAATAAATTGTGAAGTAAGGTTTGTATCAAAGTATTTTCTAAATAAATTCAGCTTATTCAACGATACTAAATACTGTGAGGATTTCAACATGAAAAAAATTCTAGTGTTTAAAACTTCAGGTTTTTATTATAAATAAATTTTCCTTGGATTTTCCAGATATTCATCTCGAATTACCTTTGATTTTGACTTCTATCCAACAGTATGCAAAGAAACTGGCAGAGATATTAATTAAATGTTGAGCATTATTAACATTCAAAATCGAGATCTGAATTAATTAAAATTTCATAATCATTGCCAAGACATTTATCTGGATTAAATGTTGATTAGAGACCAATTGACCGATTTTTATTAATACCCATCAATTACATTTCCGTTGAAGGTTGAAAAAAATTACATTATCCATGTTTTTAAAGTAAATAAACAGTTTTTTGCTTTAAATAAATATTGGGATACATTTTTGAATTCAGATTTAATCTCTTTTGTCTTGGACAAGCTTTTTTTATCTTCAGCTGATGCTAACCTTGAGCAGAGAGGCTAAAGTTTTCCACTGACATGAAATGGAAAAACTGTATAAAATCAGGAGCTAGGTCTGCTGCTAGTAAAATTGGTTCACTATGACGTGCTACACAATTTTTAACAACATAATCTCTATCACACATTTATAAATCTACCATTTGTCCATCTATCAAATATTACTGTCACATTTGATCTGTACTGATATTATTATTATTATTATTATTATTATTATAAAGAAATAAAATATAAAACAATAATAATGAAAATTATAAATAAAATAAATCAATAGAATAAAAATGTTGCATAAAATAAATAAAAAAAATTTAAAATAATAAATACTCCCAGCATGCAACAAAACTGTTCCTACCAGAAACACGGACATCTCGTCAAATTCAATCTCTTCACCATGAACCTGACGATTGCACTAGCATGAAACAGACTGTCGCCTCTAAGTGCTGACTTCCATGTCCACTTTTATATTTACACACGCTCTATCTCTGATATTGAGCACTTTATCCCATAAATATAGCACACTTTAAGACTATATTTCTTCATATATATATATATATATTTCCTGTGAGATAATTTATTAAATAGGTCAATGTCTGGTCCTTAACCACTGCCCCCACCCATCCCTTACTCTTAAATATCTTAATAAAAATAGATTTAAAATTATTCCTATCTCTCCCTTCCCTCTCTAATTTCGACCATGTCTATCATACTCCTCATACCCCTCTCTCTGCATGAACTTAAATCAACCCTTCAAAAGTGTATAAGAACTATATGTAAATTTAAAACATATTTTTACCCTTGGAAATGCGGTCTAATGAACCAGGTAAAAACCATATACCTGGGGAAATAAATTATAACCAGTGAAGCCTTAAGGTCATCTATTTTATATTTAAATTGAATTAATAATTGCTCTGATTTGACATTGAGCTCTTTTGATTACATCCTCCTTGGGATTATCCATATGGATTATCAAACTTTTCATTACTTATATATATAAGAGAATGTAAGAGAAAAGACTGGCTAAGGAAAGGATAAAAAGAAGAATGGGTTAATCAAGGCATCAGAAGATGACGATTGACATTAAATTAAAATTTTTGAAGATTATAGTTATTGGGGAAACAAGTAAGAGGAAGGGAGTTCCACTGTTGGGAAGTGCAAGAGAAGAAGCTGTTATAGTAGAAGAGCTGGTTACATTTAACTGTTTCATCACTAAAAGGTTGGCATCTAGATCCCAACCTAGTAGCATATTTAAATTCATGTAGTCGGGGTACCAGAGAAAATAGCTCATTCGAGCAATTGCCATGAAAATATTTACAGAAAAGACAAAGGAAAGTCACATCACGTCTGTAAGAAAGTGACTGGAGTTGAGGACCAATCACAGGACGAATAGTAGATTTGTAGATGTGTAGGATGGACTCAGATGAGAAAAACCTTCTGGCATGACACAGAGAACTAACTTTCCTTGCGGTAGATGCAGCTATTGATTCAATGTAGTTCTACTTCTGGTCAGTGGAAAACGTGAGGTCAAAAAACGCAGTGAGGCATTCTTGTGGAGTTGAACATTAATCATGCTGATAGGAGGTAGGGAAGTTTCTCTATGGTGGTTAGATGAGAGCAGTTTCATTTTAGAGGAATTAAAATTTACAAGCCATTTCCTGCCTCAATAAGCCACTGATTGGCGGCCCTTTTTGAGACCAACGGCCAGGTTAACTTTGTCAGCGTTACTGGATTTACTATTGAGACAGGAGTAAATGGTAGTGTCATCTGCATAGATGCCTACTTGAGAACTGATGACATCAGGAAGATCATGGATGAAGATCAGAAACAGTGTAGGACCCAGGATAGAGTCTTGGGGAACACCAGCATTCATATGAAAGAAACTGGAAGAGAGCCCATTCAGAACAACCTTCATTTCCCAATTTGATAGGAATGATTAGATTAAATTATATAATTTTCCTGTAATGCTGTAGCCCTGAAGCTTACATAAAAGGCAAGCATGCCAAAGCCTGTCAAAGGCATTAGAAATATCTAGAGCCACAGCTCAAGCTTTACTATTGAGAGTTTGGTATACATATTCAGTTATGGTCGTAAGCACATCAGCCGTAGACGAAGCAAAGCAGAAACCATATTGCTTGTCAGAGAAAAGAATATGGGAATTAAGATGCTTAGCCACTTCAGCCTTGATTAAAGTCTCAAAGACTTTGCCAAAGATTAGTAGGAGATTGATAGGGCATTAGTTAGAAGGGTCAGAAGGGTCTGCAGCATTCTTAAAAACAGGGATGACAGAGGAGGACTTCCAACAGGTTGGAAAGCAAGAATCAGTAAGGTAATAGTTATATGGTTTGGAGAGAACAGCTCAGGAGCATATTTCCTTAGGACAACTGCTTGTATCCCATCAACACCACTTGCAATATGGGGGTCTAATTTAGAAATGATGTCTGAAACCAATGATGGAGTTATGCACATATCACTCAGTAGAGCCTCTGTTCTTGGTGGGAAAATCAGATGTAGGCAAACCAGATGGGTTGAGTGTTGAGTTGGGCAATAATTTCCGAGTAGCTTTCATTAACCATTTTTTGGAAATAACAGTTATTTTTCGATATACAACTCCTATTTTCTATATACTCATTCTACTATTTTCCATATACAAGTTCTACTGATTAAAGATGAACTTTTCAAGGGCTATCTGTGTGTCAGTGAATGTAACAAACTTAAGTGGAATTTGAATTCTGGTCTTTGAGTTCTTATTCCCACTAGCTACCCATTATTCCAACAATTATCCAAAGTCTTTGGGGAGAACGTATAATATCAGCAGTTGCATAATAGCTTCATGATATCAATAATAAGTGCATTTGTGATATTGTTTTATCATTAAAGTTATGTCTAAGCAATGACAATATTACAAAATCTTTCAAAAAAAGGTAGTATCAACTAACATGAATTCACAGTAATGTAATATAAGTTTTGTTTTAGAAAATTCCAGTCTTAGAGATGCAGCATATTTTTTATACTAATGTTCACCTGATATAAGGCCCAAGAGACACTCAAATCAGAAGTAAAATTTGTGGGGTTATGCAAGAAACAAAGATTAACCTTAGACTTGAAGAGGTCAAGATTTTGTAGTGATTGGGAAAAGATCTTGCCAGGAGTGTTTTTCTCAAAGCAATTCTTGAGAAGAAGCCATCCGAGTTGAACTTCTTCCTGACTAATGGAATGTGAAAAGAAAGAGCAAGATCTGTCATTGTGTATGTAGCATAGTGCAGGTCCCAGTTGCAAAGGCTGGTGGGAACAAGAAACGTAGCTCACCAGAGCACATGCCATAGAAATAGCAATAGATTGGTAAGCAGCTTGCGCTGTTTTTGGCTGTGAGAAAGAAATTATAGGGTGGAAAATAATTCATCACCCACAAGGATGCAGAGATTCTTCTTTAGTAAGGATTTTCCAATCCCTGGGGCCAGTTGGGTGAGAAGTTCAACATAACAGGGATGTCAGCTCAAACATGTGCACCCACTCAAAACAACACCTATAGTAATAGTGTACACTATGTTGTATATATTTAATTTTCAAGTTGAATAAAATTCTTAGTCTCCAAGGAGTTTCATTTCTATAATGTTTGTTTTTGTTGCAGGCTTTAGTAAAATCAAACAAGACTGAAGTTACAGACGAACTGCAGTACATAATACTTTAGGAATAAAATATTGCCTGTTCAGCAAAAATATTGCATCAAGAAAACCACCCTAGTGAATTTGAAGAATTTGTTTTTTATTTTCCCCTAAAGTTTAATAGGTTTAATTGTTTTGTAAGAGACAAAAGACAAGTTAAGAATTGGCTTACACAGGACTTCACTCTGTCCTGCGAGAACAGAAGATAACCTTACATTACATACATAGCATATGTAACTACAGATGGACTTCCTTACATTTTCTCACAAGAGAATATGATTCATGCCCAGTTGTTGTCCATTATATGAGAAAATAATAAAATTGTCAAATTTCTGTTGTTTGTACTCCATGAGTTGTTTTATGTTTTAAAAACCAGTGGGTAGTTATTGGTCATGTCCAGTGATAATATAACTGATCCTCATGGCTGAATAGTAAATAAATGTAAAATAATAAAAAAATTAATAATTATTTTTAATTAATACCTCACTGCATAATGAAGAATATCCAAAGCAAAATGTCTTTAAAATAAAGAAAAAACATCATGCTTAAGATAATTTTCCAGTCAAGCATATTAAAAAAGTGTCATAATTTTTCATTCTTTTCATCAACCATATAGAATTAACAGATATTTAAGAAATCTTAAAAGATAAAATAAAATTAAAAAAAAAACAATTGTCTTTTGAAAATTAAAAGTTGAAATCACTTGATGATGACTGGAGAATGTACCAAACAAAATGAATGTTCAGAATAGTTCCTGAAGCTCCAAATGAATGATGCTGCCTGAGAGATTAATTGTTCAATGTGGCCTGACTATAGAATGTCAGCCATATTGCAAAAACTAAAAGTAAAAGAGAAAAACTCCAATAAGTAGAAAACAAAATATCATTACCACCACCCACCGATAGTCAGTATTTTTCTTTCCCCTTCTCATCTCAAATAAATAAATTAATAACAATAAACATATCAAGAAATAACAATGCGAGGAATTAGAAAGGACCAAAAAAAAAAATGGAAAAATCGAAGAAATATCCTTGTGATTTGTGATAGCCTTTGCCCTTCTACATAAACAGCCTGGTCTTCATTTTCTTTTATTGAATTAAATTACTCTTTGCACCAGGATTTCTATGCTACTGTCAACAAAAACAAAAGTTGTGAAAAAAAAAAGTCATTGGAATTAACGAGACAAGTTTACAATGGAACCAATATGGCTGACTAAACCTCCTCTTTTGTTACTTCCTGTTTTCTTGTCTTCATTCTTCTATTTTAGGTGGTACAAAACCCATTTAGTTCAAATCAAACTAATAAAACACAGGACTTTCTAGATATTTATATTTCCGGTGTGCACTGGTCAAAGATAAAAATAATATTTTACTTTTTATTGAAAATAGAAACAAAAAACATACAAATGCTAAATAAATATTTTGTAAAGTGGTAAAAATGTCAGATGTTGTTTCATGCAAAAGAATATGGTTTTCAAATACTTCCCATGAGTCCCATTTCTTATGCTCATCTCTCCTGGGGGAGATTCATTTCAGCCATGGTAAGGTTTGAACAATTTTTCATTGTCTCTAACATTAAAATATAACCATAGAAATGACTGTTACTAAACTGATATCTACCCAACAATTATTTAAAACTATTTTAGTTGTACAAGGGTAAGTCAAAAATTATCTGAACTTTCACCATAACATATCTCCAGGTTTGTTACATTGCCTTCTGCTCCCGCATGCTTATAGTTGATGCTATTGTGGCTATGTTTGAGCTTGATGGTGTCATTTTGTTTTGCTGCTGTTACAGTGCAAACATGGCCACTCCAGTGGCAGTGTGCACCAAGGAGGAACAAAGGGCAGAGATCTGATTTCTACAGTCAAAGGGTGTGTCAGGGGCTGAAATTCATCGGAGGCTTTTAACACAATATGCAACGGTGCACTACCACATAGAAGTGTGTATGAATAGTCATGTTTGCATTGTAACAATAGCAAGAAAACTGGCATGATGAACTTTAAACTTTGATCACATGACCAATCGTACCAACTATAAGCACACATGAGCAAAAATGGTGAAAATGTGGATAATTTTTTACTTACTCTCGTATAACTAAAATGGTTTTAAATAATTGTTGAGTATCTTTACTCTTGATAGATACATATATCTTTACTCTTGATTCAACTTTCTGTAGCCGCTTGTGTGCTAGTGACACTCCCACCTTGCTTGGGGTGAAAAAAAAAAAGATATCAGTTTAGTAACAGCCATTGGTACGGTTTTATTAATGTTGGTGACAATGAAAAATTGTTTAAACTTTACCATGGCTGAAATGAATCTCCCCTGGGAGAGATGATCCCAACAAGAGAGACTCATGGGAAGTATTTGAAAACCCTACCCCATAGGTTAACACATGCTTTGTGGGTATATTTGGGGAGACAAAACTGTTCAGAATTTTTAAATGGTTCTGCGGGCAAAAAGTTACAAGTCATCATGACTGAGTGTTTGAGTGTATGGTCCTTGTTCAACTACTGATCATGCCAGATTGTGAATTCTCTTCCAGAAGCTGGAGCTAAACTCAGCACAGCTTAGTTGCAGTATGTAACATTTCTTTCTCCAACATCCATGGTATTTGTACCAACTTCTGCAGTGTAGAATCATTCCTCTTCAAAAAGTCTGATATACTAGCTCTCTGTGAGACTAACCTTAACTTGTCAATCCCCTCCTCTGATTTCTTGATTCCTGGTTACCTTCCTCTCCTTCGGAAGGACTCTAAAGTCCATATGCATGGCATGGGAGTTTATGTCCACGATCATCACCTGCTGGCTAGGGAACACTCTCTTGAATCTCCTGACCATTTGTATATGTGTCTCCATCTATCTCTCCTCAATTCTGTAAGCTATCTCTCCTTTCTCTTTCATTCCCCTTTCTCTCAAGACCGTGGTGTACTCAATAGCATTTCCAATAATATAGACAAGGCCATCTTTCTACATCCGTTTGTGCAGATATTCATGTTCAGTGACTTTAACGCCCACCATACCATGTGGCTTAAATACTCTGTAACTGACCTCGCTGGCATCCAAACCCTTAACTTTCAATTACTCAATCCCTCAAGCAAGTGGTTGACTTTCCTACATGTTTCCCCAGTAACTGTGATGGTAACACTTACCTTCTTGATCTCTGACCACGCTATGAAGCTCTGCCCACTTGGAAAAACTGATCATGTCGTAGTGTCTATTAACAACTCCTTCCACTCCCCCTCCAGCCAAGAACCTCCTACTAACAGAATCTCTTTCTGTTATCAATGCACAGACTGGGACTTGTTCCATGACTTCTTTTGTGATGTTCCTTAGGATGTGGTTTTTAATCAACCCATTCAAAAATGTGCATCTGAGGTCTCTTCCTGGGTAAAACTGGCACCAAGGCATCCCATAAAGAAAACAAAGTTAAATCCTTGGTTCTCAGCTGCTTGCTCAGCTGCTATAGCCCACAGGAACCTTTCATCTGTTCCAAAGCAATACGTCTCATTGTCTCTGCTTGTCCTCAATGAAGCAAAGTTGCTATTTGCTGATAGAACAAAACAACATATTGCATCTTGCAAGTTTGGTTCCAAAGATTATTGGCAGCTCTGCAAGAGTGTGATGAACAATAGCAAATCCAAATCCCTCCTCTATTCAATCAATTCAAAGTCCAAACTTCCTCAGCTGTTAAGGCTGAATGCTTTGCTCAGAAATTCTCATCCAACTCAACACTTGACTCATTCAGATTTAACCACACCTGACTTTCCCCCTAGAACTGCGGCTCTATTGAGTGAGATGAGCAGAACCCTGTTGACGGTATTGGACATCATTTTTAAATTAGACTTTCTTAAAGCAAGTGGTGTCCTAAAGAAATGTGCTCCTGAGCTGGCTCCAGTTCTCTCCAAACTATATGACTGTTGCCTTATTGACTCTTGCTTTCCAGCCTGTTGGAAGTCCTCATCTGTTGTCCCTGTTTTTAAGAACTCTGGAGACCCTTCTGACCCATCTAACTACCATCCTATCAATCTCCTACCACTCTTTGGCAAAGTCTTTGAGGCTTTAATCAATGCTAAAGTGGTTAAGCACCTTACCTCGCATGATCTACTCTCTGACAAACAATATGGTTTCTACTTTGCCTGGTCTACCACTGATGTGCTTATAGTAACAGCAAAGCTATGGCTCTAGATATCTCTAAGACATTTGAGAGGATTTGGCAAGCCAGCCTTCTTCATAATCTTCAGGGATATTACAGGATGATTTAATCCAATCATTCCTGTCAAACCATGAAATGAAGGTCATCATAAAGTGGTTCTCCAGTTCTTTTCATACAAACGCTGGTGTTCCCCAAGGCTTTTTCCTGGGTCCTACATTGTTTCTGATCTTCATCAACAATCTTCCCGATGTCATCAATACGCAAGTGAGCATCTACCATTTACTCTTGTCTCAATAGTAAATCTGGCATTGCTGATAAAGTTAACCTGGCCATTGGTCTTGAAAAGGACTTCCAATCTGTGGCTGACTGGGGCAGGAAATGGCTTGTAAACTTTAATGCCTCCAAAATGAAACTGCTCTCATTTACCCACCATAGAGAAATCTCCCTGCCTCCTATCAGCATGGTTAATACTAATCTTCACAAGAGCATCTCTGTATGCCTTCTTGGTCACATGTTTTTCACTGATTGAAGTGGAACCACTACATTGAATCAATAGCTTCATTTACTGCAAGCTAAGTTGGTACTGTGTCGTGCCAGAAGGTTTTTCCTTTTTGAATCTATACTTCAAATCTACAAAGCTACCATTTGACCTTGCATTAAATACTGGTCTGATACCCCTGCTGTTTATCTCGAGGTTCTCGACAGAGTCCAAAGTTACATATGCATTGTGATAGTACCTGACCTGGCATCTCGACTCCATTCCCTTTCTCACAGATGTGATGTGGCCTCCCTCTGTCCTTTCTACAAATATTTTCATGGCAACTGCTCTAACAACCTATTTTTACTGGTGCCCTAACTGCATGAATGTAAATGTGCTACTTAGTTGGCATCATGGTGCCACCCTTTCACTATTGAAACAGTTAAATGTAACCACCTTTTCTACTCCAACAGCTTCTTCTCTCACACTTCCCAACAGTGAAAATATTCAAATGTAATCTCAATCGACATCTTCTGATGCCTTGATCTTGATCCCTGTCATTCTCTTTATCCTTTTCTCAAACACCCCTCTTTACTGTTGCTCTCTCACTCTCTGTAACCCCCTTGTGTGCTAGTGGCGCTAACACCTTGCTTGGGGTGAAATGCTTAAAAACAAATGTAGACCCTCCTTCAGGCTCTTGTTCCCCAGACACATCCTCTGCTACTAAGGCTGTGGCACATGCAGTGCTCTTATGACTCGAATAGGTCACAGATCTTATGATTGTTATTTACATCATATTAGCTTAGGAAGACACAAGGCCAGTAGCGTAGAGCTCTCATTGCGGTCCAAATTACTATAATGGTAATGATTAGTTTGACATAATGCTATTAGTATAGAGAATCAAATGAGACTTAGATGGATTACAATTTTAAGATTTTTATTTCCAAGTCAATATTTGTATCATGATCTTGTATTTCTAAAATGAGATATCTACTTTTTCAGACAAGAGATTGGTAGACTCTGACTGTTGGAAAAGAGATAGAGAAAATGTAACTAAAAGAGAGAGAAATTGAAAATTAATGTGGGAGAGATAGTGAAAGTAAGAGAAAGGCTATAATAGTGAGTGAGAGAAGAAGAAAAAGAAAAGAATGACAGTGAGAGAAAGTCAAAGAAGCGAGAGATTGAATGTGAAAGTGAGACTGAGTTAAGGCCACGGAAAGAGAAAGAGAGTGTAAGAGACAGTGACAACAAAAGGGACAGGTACAGGAAGCAAGAAAGAGAGAAAAAGAGGCAATAAGAAAGAGAGATAGACAGAAAGAATGAAAAAAAGAGAGAGAAGTATATAAATGTATATAGGACCATCTACGCTATATGACAAGAAACTAGTTGAGATTTTGGTTTAAAAAACTTTCGACCAATGAGATTTCAGAAAAGTTTCGGTCATCCATTGTCTTCTCTTGGCCACTTGATGAAAATAAACACATGATTAAAAAAAAACTGAAAAAAAAATTACCTACATACAAACTTGAGATATTTTCACATTTGTTCTTTACTTTTTGTGGTGCATTTTTGCCTTTTTCTTTTCTACATAGTGCTTTTTTTTTTAATCATTTTGTGTATTTTTTTTCGAAAAGGCCATCAGTAGTAGACAGTTTTATCCTTCTTCTTTTCTTTCTTTCTTTCTGTCTTTATTCGTTTATTAACTTAGTTATTTATGATTTTTCTTCTTTATCTTTCTTTCTTTCCAATCTGCTCTCCCTCATCTTTTTCTTCCTTTCTTTCCAATCTGCTCTCCCTCATCTTTTTCTTCCTTTCTTTTCAATCTGCTCTCCCTCATCTTTTTCTTCCTTTCTTTTCAATCTGCTCTCATCTTTTTCTTCCTTTCTTTCCAATCTGCTCTCCCTCATCTTTATCTTTCTTTCTTTTCAATCTGCTCTCCCTCATCTTTATCTTTCTTTCTTTTCAATCTGCTCTCCCTCATCTTTTTCTTCCTTTCTTTTCAATCTGCTCTCCCTCATCTTTTTCTTCCTTTCTTTTCAATCTGCTCTCCCTCATCTTTTTCTTCCTTTCTTTTCAATCTGCTCTCCCTCATCTTTATCTTTCTTTCTTTTCAATCTGCTCTCCCTCATCTTTATCTTTCTTTCTTTCCAATCTGCTCTCCCTCATCTTTATCTTTCTTTCTTTTCAATCTGCTCTCCCTCATCTTTATCTTTCTTTCTTTCCAATCTGCTCTCCCTCATCTTTTTCTTTCTTTCTTTCCAATCTGCTCTCCCTCATCTTTTTCTTTCTTTCCAATCTGTTCTCCCTCATCTTTTTCTTCCTTTCTTTTCAATCTGCTCTCCCTCATCTTTTTCTTCCTTTCTTTTCAATCTGCTCTCCCTCATCTTTATCTTTCTTTCTTTCCAATATTCTCTTCCTCATCTTTATCTTCCTTTCTTTTCAATCTGCTCTCCCTCATCTTTTTCTTCCTTTCTTTTCAATCTGCTCTCCCTCATCTTTTTCTTCCTTTCTTTCCAATCTGCTCTCCCTCATCTTTTTCTTTCTTTCTTTTCAATCTGCTCTCCCTCATCTTTATCCTTCTTTCTTTCCAATCTGCTCTCCCTCATCTTTTTCTTCCTTTCTTTTCAATCTGCTCTCCCTCATCTTTTTCTTCCTTTCTTTCCAATCTGCTCTCCCTCATCTTTTTCTTCCTTTCTTTCCAATCTGCTCTCCCTCATCTTTTTCTTCCTTTCTTTTCAATCTGCTCTCCCTCATCTTTATCCTTCTTTCTTTCCAATCTGCTCTCCCTCATCTTTTTCTTCCTTTCTTTCCAATCTGCTCTCCCTCATCTTTTTCTTCCTTTCTTTTCAATCTGCTCTCCCTCATCTTTTTCTTCCTTTCTTTCCAATCTGCTCTCCCTCATCTTTTTCTTTCTTTCTTTTCCAATCTGCTCTCCCTCATCTTTTTCTTCCTTTCTTTCCAATCTGCTCTCCCTCATCTTTTTCTTCCTTTCTTTTCAATCTGCTCTCCCTCATCTTTTTCTTCCTTTCTTTCCAATCTGCTCTCCCTCATCTTTATCCTTCTTTCTTTCCAATCTCCTCTCCCTCATCTTTATCTTTCTTTCTTTCCAATCTGCTCTCCCTCATCTTTTTCTTTCTTTCCAATCTGTTCTCCCTCATCTTTTTCTTCCTTTCTTTCCAATCTGCTCTCCCTCATCTTTTTCTTCCTTTCTTTCCAATCTGCTCTCCCTCATCTTTATCCTTCTTTCTTTCCAATCTCCTCTCCCTCATCTTTATCTTTCTTTCTTTCCAATCTGCTCTCCCTCATCTTTTTCTTTCTTTCCAATCTGTTCTCCCTCATCTTTTTCTTCCTTTCTTTTCAATCTGCTCTCCCTCATCTTTTTCTTCCTTTCTTTCCAATCTGCTCTCCCTCATCTTTTTCTTCCTTTCTTTCCAATCTGCTCTCCCTCATCTTTTTCTTCCTTTCTTTTCAATCTGCTCTCCCTCATCTTTTTCTTCCTTTCTTTCCAATCTGCTCTCCCTCATCTTTATCCTTCTTTCTTTCCAATCTCCTCTCCCTCATCTTTATCCTTCTTTCTTTCCAATCTCCTCTCCCTCATCTTTATCCTTCTTTCTTTCCAATCTCCTCTCCCTCATCTTTTCTTTCTTTCTTTGCTTCTTTCCAATATGTTTTTTCTTTTTTTTCTTTTTCCAAGTGTGAAAATTATTTGTCCAAGTCTTAATCAATTAATCAATGCATTCGAATGTCACCCGGAAAGGTTGTCACTAAAACGTCAAAAGTTTGTCATTAAAATGTCAAAGACAAGTCACTCATCTTTCTAGTCCATAAGAATATCAACCAATGCACATTTTATTTTGTCTCAGCTTTTTACCAGTTCTTGTGCACCTTTTCCTTCATCTTCATGCATGGATGCACAGTAAAAGACAATTTTATTGAATCTGTCACAACATATATAAGAATAGATGCAACAATGCCAGAATTAAAGCCAGAAATACAATCTCTAGGGTTACACAGGTATGACAAACAATGGCAAAACCTTAAGGCCAGTTGGAATGAGAGAAACATCTCGTTCTACAAAAAGACCTGACTGGTCTGCTCCTCAATTTTTCCATACCTGTAGAATGTGGAACTTGGTTCGAAGATATTGAGAGGACAATACAAGCCATACAGATGAGATGATTTAATAAACTCTAAAACATCTACAAAGGATGTCAATGGAGAAGTGAGAAACAAAATCAGATAAACCATCAGGTAATATGAAAACCTACTGATCACAATATTAAAAGACACATATTAAAATGGCATAGGTTTATATTGGTTTGTTTGGTGTTAAAGAGACACAAATGTGCCTGAGTAGGCATCTTTAACAGGGAATAGCTAGTTATCTGTTATATTCCGTGCTAAGGGAATAAATACTTAACACCAGATGGATAATAGAAGAAAGGTTTATTGTACACAACCAGTACAATATGAAATATGGTACAGTTATACACACAGGTTAATCTAGTAGTGAGTGCCACTAATTGGAAGGTCGGACGTGCTTGTGTCTTCTCTCTCTCACTCTTCCTCAAGTCTCTCGTTATATTCCATGCTAAGGGAATAAATACTTAACCCCAGGTGGATAATGGAAGAAAGGTTTATTGTACACAACCAGTACAATATGAAATATGGTACAGTTATACACACAGGTCAATCTAGTAGTGAGTGCCACTAATTGGAAGGTCGGACGTGCTTTCCCTCACTCTTCCTCAAGTCTCTCGTAGACAGTTGATATAGGTACTTACTACCTATAGTGTAATCATTCATGGGGGTGGGGCTGGTTATTCCATTACATCATTATCCTAACAAACAAGCATACTCTGAAATGATTAGCAGCCATTATCATATTATACACATTCATGTATATAAATAGGTGTTCACTGCATTGTTTGAAAAGGAATGGACTCACCCTAGACACACCATCTGCTACTACGACTGCAGCACATGTGGTGCTATTGTAATTCTAATGGATCAAAGATATTTTGATTGTTAATTACTGTATATTAGCTTAGTAAGACCAAGAGTTCAATGTTACTATGATGGTAAAATTGGGAAGGGCTATATAAAAGCTTAGTTTAGTTTGACAGCAATGGTCAACAGGACTTACCAAGATGATCCTGAAAGGCATGATGGAAGGAGAGAGAGGTATCTAGTGGAAAAAGAGATGACAATATCGCATTATTCCAGAATAGAAAGGTTTTAAATTGAACAAAAGACTGAAAGGAAGGGAGATTTATTTGGTCAGCAAGTTTTTTTGGTAAAATATTGCATCTACTTTGTTAAATTTAGTTCCCTATTGTTTCTGACTTTTCCCAGAACTAAAAAAAAAGATTTCAATTTATGTATAAGATTAAGGAGATCATTATGAGGGCACATGAGTACAATGCCAGATGAGGATTTTTCAGATTTCTTTTCAAAGTAAAAAGGGACCCTGGGATAAATGCGTTAAATCTCAAGGGGAATACTTTGAAGATGACTAAGGTACCAGTGATTTAATATTCATTAATATCAAATAATTCAATAATTTATGGACTGACCTTCTTTAATCTTCTTCTATGTACCACATACCTTTAGCACACAGGCATTAATGGCTCTCCACATCTTTCTATCCTGTGCAGTTTTTAGTAGTTTAATAGATTAAAAAAAAACATTCAGAAAAAGTTGTCCTGGGTACGACGTTAAACTGCATCCAAGAGCAAGGCCTCTGATCAGGAGGTTTTGAGGAAGTGTGGAACCACCTCTTAATTGCTAGTGTTCCCAGGTCCACCCTGACCCGGGGTGGTAGCACCTGTTGGGGTCCCAGCTATGGGAAAATAGTGAACTTCCAGGTCTTTTCCAGCACATTGAAACAATGATGTTGCCAACTACACTTTTTTGAAACGATGATGTTGCCAGCTTTTGAAACAATGATGTTGCCAGCTATACGTTTTTGATATATTTAGTAAATGCTGGATCTGGCATTAAATAACCTATAGTGGTTGATATGCCATAAAACTCCAAACAACCAACCAACCATTCAGAAAAAGTATCAAATATCACTACGACATTTGTCATCTTCCTACAATCCAGATTTGGTTTCTACGACTTCTGAATTTTTCTAAAACTGGTTTCAGAACATGGACGAGATTAGAGAGAATAAGATGAGGCACAACAAATTTAGTCTAAAAGTTTCTTTTCTCACTCTTCTCATCTCTGGAACTCATTTCTGGCTGGTTGATTTCCAGCCAGCTATAACCTTCAAAAATGTAAATGCAACTAACCTAATCAACATCTGTTTTTGGGATTCCTGTTCTTCCATTGTCCTTTTCTCTTCCCCTCCGAATAACCCTTTGCATCTTAGCAGCATTATTGCCTTGCTTGGGGTGAAATGATTAAAAATAAAAATAAAAATCATGTGAGATATTTTGGAGTCATTTTGAGGGGGAAAATTTGAGGTCTTAAATGACATGGAATGTGTTTTTTTTTGTTTGTTTTAATTTTATGTTGCAAGAACAAAAGGAAATAAACTAGTAAAAAAATAATACTGTACTAAATTACTTTCACTAAATAATAACAAGCTGTAGCCAGTCTGTAGAAATATATTGAATCCTTATTTGCCAATACATCAACTGCTTTCTCAATAATAAATAATGTGTCATATTCACTATTCATGTTTATTTATTTCTACTATTTTTATGATCAACCATTTGAAAAGAAAATCAAATTTAAATGTCATTTTAATCACACTCCTGAGAGTTTAAAATATTATTGTCTGTAATTTCTGAAGATGTGTTTGTCGTTCTTTACTTTTCGTATTGGCATCATTATCAGCATCAAGTGAGACATCTGTTATGATTTCTTAATGATTCGTCACATGTATTTTCCTTTTCAATATATTTTTAGAAAGAATGTCTTCATCTATGGATTTTTCTTGTGAGCTGCAGAGTTTTTCAAAATGTTTAATTTCTTAGCATAACATTTGGGTTAATATATACTTCAGCTTTCCGGCAGTATTATAACTTTTTGAGTTAAGCATTATAATTATTATACGGTTATTTTATTATAATTATTATACGGTTATTTATGTTCTATCAAACAATAGATATATCAGACATAGGAGAAGAATTGGGATGTGTTAGAGAAGAGTTATCTATAAGGAAAATTCTTAACATCAACATTCATAAAAGGAAGGATCAAGAATACGGGATAAAAAACAACAAAGATGAGGATCATAACTTTCATACGGTGTTGTGTTCTCATAAAGGAGATGACTAAGAAACTTCTAATGACCACTGAGTGTAAGATATACACGAGGGAGGCTGAAGAATATATCAGCTGAAAAGGCGGGATAAAAACAACAAAGATGAAGATCATAACTTTCATACGGTGTTGTGTTCTCATAAAGGAGATGACTAAGAAACTTCTAAAGACCACTGAGTGTAAGATATACACGAGGGAGGCTGAAGAATATATCAGCTGAAATGGTGGGATAAAAACAACAAAGATGAAGATCATAACTTTCATACGGTGTTGTGTTCTTATAAAGGCGATGACTAAGAAACTTCTAATGACCACTGAGTGTAAGATATACACGAGGGAGGCTGAAGAATATATCAGCTGAAAAGGCGGGATAAAAACAACAAAGATGAAGATCATAACTTTCATACGGTGTTGTGTTCTTATAAAGGAGATGACTAAGAAACTTCTAATGACCACTGAGTGTAAGATATACACGAGGGAGGCTGAAGAATATATCAGCTGAAAAGGCGGGATAAAAACAACAAAGATGAAGATCATAACTTTCATACGGTGTTGTGTTCTCATAAAGGAGATGACTAAGAAACTTCTAAAGACCACTGAGTGTAAGATATACACGAGGGAGGCTGAAGAATATATCAGCTGAAATGGTGGGATAAAAACAACAAAGATGAAGATCATAACTTTCATACGGTGTTGTGTTCTTATAAAGGCGATGACTAAGAAACTTCTAATGACCACTGAGTGTAAGATATACACGAGGGAGGCTGAAGAATATATCAGCTGAAAAGGCGGGATAAAAACAACAAAGATGAAGATCATAACTTTCATACGGTGTTGTGTTCTTATAAAGGAGATGACTAAGAAACTTCTAATGACCACTGAGTGTAAGATATACACGAGGGAGGCTGAAGAATATATCAGCTGAAATGGTG
Source organism: Acanthosepion esculentum (assembly GCA_964036315.1). NCBI lineage: Eukaryota > Metazoa > Mollusca > Cephalopoda > Sepiida > Sepiidae > Acanthosepion > Acanthosepion esculentum. The sequence continues at coordinate 24,401,218 of OZ038491.1, forward strand.
GGATAAAAACAACAAAGATGAAGATCATAACTTTCATACGGTGTTGTGTTCTTATAAAGGCGATGACTAAGAAACTTCTAATGACCACTGAGTGTAAGATATACACGAGGGAGGCTGAAGAATATATCAGCTGAAAAGGCGGGATAAAAACAACAAAGATGAAGATCATAACTTTCATACGGTGTTGTGTTCTTATAAAGGAGATGACTAAGAAACTTCTAATGACCACTGAGTGTAAGATATACACGAGGGAGGCTGAAGAATATATCAGCTGAAATGGTGGGATAAAAACAACAAAGATGAAGATCATAACTTTCATACGGTGTTGTGTTCTTATAAAGGCGATGACTAAGAAACTTCTAATGACCACTGAGTGTAAGATATACACGAGGGAGGCTGAAGAATATATCAGCTGAAAAGGCGGGATAAAAACAACAAAGATGAAGATCATAACTTTCATACGGTGTTGTGTTCTTATAAAGGAGATGACTAAGAAACTTCTAATGACCACTGAGTGTAAGATATACACGAGGGAGGCTGAAGAATATATCAGCTGAAAAGGCGGGATAAAAACAACAAAGATGAAGATCATAACTTTCATACGGTGTTGTGTTCTCATAAAGGAGATGACTAAGAAACTTCTAATGACCACTGAGTGTAAGATATACACGAGGGAGGCTGAAGAATATATCAGCTGAAATGGTGGGATAAAAACAACAAAGATGAAGATCATAACTTTCATACGGTGTTGTGTTCTTATAAAGGCGATGACTAAGAAACTTCTAATGACCACTGAGTGTAAGATATACACGAGGGAGGCTGAAGAATATATCAGCTGAAAAGGCGGGATAAAAACAACAAAGATGAAGATCATAACTTTCATACGGTGTTGTGTTCTTATAAAGGAGATGACTAAGAAACTTCTAATGACCACTGAGTGTAAGATATACACGAGGGAGGCTGAAGAATATATCAGCTGAAAAGGCGGGATAAAAACAACAAAGATGAAGATCATAACTTTCATACGGTGTTGTGTTCTCATAAAGGAGATGACTAAGAAACTTCTAAAGACCACTGAGTGTAAGATATACACGAGGGAGGCTGAAGAATATATCAGCTGAAATGGTGGGATAAAAACAACAAAGATGAAGATCATAACTTTCATACGGTGTTGTGTTCTTATAAAGGCGATGACTAAGAAACTTCTAATGACCACTGAGTGTAAGATATACACGAGGGAGGCTGAAGAATATATCAGCTGAAAAGGCGGGATGAAAACAACAAAGATGAAGATCATAACTTTCATACGGTGTTGTGTTCTTATAAAGGAGATGACTAAGAAACTTCTAATGACCACTGAGTGTAAGATATACACGAGGGAGGCTGAAGAATATATCAGCTGAAATGGTGGGATAAAAACAACAAAGATGAAGATCATAACTTTCATACGGTGTTGTGTTCTTATAAAGGCGATGACTAAGAAACTTCTAATGACCACTGAGTGTAAGATATACACGAGGGAGGCTGAAGAATATATCAGCTGAAAAGGCGGGATAAAAACAACAAAGATGAAGATCATAACTTTCATACGGTGTTGTGTTCTTATAAAGGAGATGACTAAGAAACTTCTAATGACCACTGAGTGTAAGATATACACGAGGGAGGCTGAAGAATATATCAGCTGAAATGGTGGGATAAAAACAACAAAGATGAAGATCATAACTTTCATACGGTGTTGTGTTCTTATAAAGGCGATGACTAAGAAACTTCTAATGACCACTGAGTGTAAGATATACACGAGGGAGGCTGAAGAATATATCAGCTGAAAAGGCGGGATAAAAACAACAAAGATGAAGATCATAACTTTCATACGGTGTTGTGTTCTTATAAAGGAGATGACTAAGAAACTTCTAATGACCACTGAGTGTAAGATATACACGAGGGAGGCTGAAGAATATATCAGCTGAAAAGGCGGGATAAAAACAACAAAGATGAAGATCATAACTTTCATACGGTGTTGTGTTCTCATAAAGGAGATGACTAAGAAACTTCTAATGACCACTGAGTGTAAGATATACACGAGGGAGGCTGAAGAATATATCAGCTGAAATGGTGGGATAAAAACAACAAAGATGAAGATCATAACTTTCATACGGTGTTGTGTTCTTATAAAGGCGATGACTAAGAAACTTCTAATGACCACTGAGTGTAAGATATACACGAGGGAGGCTGAAGAATATATCAGCTGAAAAGGCGGGATAAAAACAACAAAGATGAAGATCATAACTTTCATACGGTGTTGTGTTCTTATAAAGGAGATGACTAAGAAACTTCTAATGACCACTGAGTGTAAGATATACACGAGGGAGGCTGAAGAATATATCAGCTGAAATGGTGGGATAAAAACAACAAAGATGAAGATCATAACTTTCATACGGTGTTGTGTTCTTATAAAGGCGATGACTAAGAAACTTCTAATGACCACTGAGTGTAAGATATACACGAGGGAGGCTGAAGAATATATCAGCTGAAAAGGCGGGATAAAAACAACAAAGATGAAGATCATAACTTTCATACGGTGTTGTGTTCTTATAAAGGAGATGACTAAGAAACTTCTAATGACCACTGAGTGTAAGATATACACGAGGGAGGCTGAAGAATATATCAGCTGAAAAGGCGGGATAAAAACAACAAAGATGAAGATCATAACTTTCATACGGTGTTGTGTTCTCATAAAGGAGATGACTAAGAAACTTCTAATGACCACTGAGTGTAAGATATACACGAGGGAGGTTGAAGAATATATCAGCTGAAATGGTGGGATAAAAACAACAAAGATGAAGATCATAACTTTCATACGGTGTTGTGTTCTCATAAAGGAGATGACTAAGAAACTTCTAATGACCACTGAGTGTAAGATATACACGAGGGAGGCTGAAGAATATATCAGCTGAAAAGGCGGGATAAAAACAACAAAGATGAAGATCATAACTTTCATACGGTGTTGTGTTCTTATAAAGGAGATGACTAAGAAACTTCTAATGACCACTGAGTGTAAGATATACACGAGGGAGGCTGAAGAATATATCAGCTGAAATGGTGGGATAAAAACAACAAAGATGAAGATCATAACTTTCATACGGTGTTGTGTTCTCATAAAGGAGATGACTAAGAAACTTCTAATGACCACTGAGTGTAAGATATACACGAGGGAGGCTGAAGAATATATCAGCTGAAAAGGCGGGATAAAAACAACAAAGATGAAGATCATAACTTTCATACGGTGTTGTGTTCTCATAAAGGAGATGACTAAGAAACTTCTAATGACCACTGAGTGTAAGATATACACGAGGGAGGCTGAAGAATATATCAGCTGAAAAGGCGGGATAAAAACAACAAAGATGAAGATCATAACTTTCATACGGTGTTGTGTTCTCATAAAGGAGATGACTAAGAAACTTCTAATGACCACTGAGTGTAAGATATACACGAGGGAGGCTGAAGAATATATCAGCTGAAAAGGCGGGATAAAAACAACAAAGATGAAGATCATAACTTTCATACGGTGTTGTGTTCTCATAAAGGAGATGACTAAGAAACTTCTAAAGACCACTGAGTGTAAGATATACACGAGGGAGGCTGAAGAATATATCAGCTGAAAAGGCGGGATAAAAACAACAAAGATGAAGATCATAACTTTCATACGGTGTTGTGTTCTTATAAAGGAGATGACTAAGAAACTTCTAATGACCACTGAGTGTAAGATATACACGAGGGAGGCTGAAGAATATATCAGCTGAAATGGTGGGATAAAAACAACAAAGATGAAGATCATAACTTTCATACGGTGTTGTGTTCTCATAAAGGAGATGACTAAGAAACTTCTAATGACCACTGAGTGTAAGATATACACGAGGGAGGCTGAAGAATATATCAGCTGAAAAGGCGGGATAAAAACAACAAAGATGAAGATCATAACTTTCATACGGTGTTGTGTTCTTATAAAGGAGATGACTAAGAAACTTCTAATGACCACTGAGTGTAAGATATACACGAGGGAGGCTGAAGAATATATCAGCTGAAATGGTGGGATAAAAACAACTAAGATGAAGATCATAACTTTCATACGGTGTTGTGTTCTCATAAAGGAGATGACTAAGAAACTTCTAATGACCACTGAGTGTAAGATATACACGAGGGAGGCTGAAGAATATATCAGCTGAAAAGGCGGGATAAAAACAACAAAGATGAAGATCATAACTTTCATACGGTGTTGTGTTCTTATAAAGGAGATGACTAAGAAACTTCTAATGACCACTGAGTGTAAGATATACACGAGGGAGGCTGAAGAATATATCAGCTGAAATGGTGGGATAAAAACAACAAAGATGAAGATCATAACTTTCATACGGTGTTGTGTTCTTATAAAGGAGATGACTAAGAAACTTCTAATGACCACTGAGTGTAAGATATACACGAGGGAGGCTGAAGAATATATCAGCTGAAATGGTGGGATAAAAACAACAAAGATGAAGATCATAACTTTCATACGGTGTTGTGTTCTCATAAAGGAGATGACTAAGAAACTTCTAATGACCACTGAGTGTAAGATATACACGAGGGAGGCTGAAGAATATATCAGCTGAAAAGGCGGGATAAAAACAACAAAGATGAAGATCATAACTTTCATACGGTGTTGTGTTCTTATAAAGGAGATGACTAAGAAACTTCTAATGACCACTGAGTGTAAGATATACACGAGGGAGGCTGAAGAATATATCAGCTGAAAAGGCGGGATAAAAACAACAAAGATGAAGATCATAACTTTCATACGGTGTTGTGTTCTTATAAAGGAGATGACTAAGAAACTTCTAATGACCACTGAGTGTAAGATATACACGAGGGAGGCTGAAGAATATATCAGCTGAAAAGGCGGGATAAAAACAACAAAGTTGAAGATCATAACTTTCATACGGTGTTGTGTTCTTATAAAGGAGATGACTAAGAAACTTCTAATGACCACCGAGTGTAAGATATACACGAGGGAGGCTGAAGAATATATCAGCTGAAACGGCGGGATAAAAACAACAAAGATGAAGATCATAACTTTCATACGGTGTTGTGTTCTTATAAAGGAGATGACTAAGAAACTTCTAATGACCACTGAGTGTAAGATATACACGAGGGTGGCTGAAGAATATATCAGCTGAAAAGGCGGGATAAAAACAACAAAGATGAAGATCATAACTTTCATACGGTGTTGTGTTCTTATAAAGGAGATGACTAAGAAACTTCTAATGACCACTGAGTGTAAGATATACACGAGGGAGGCTGAAGAATATATCAGCTGAAAAGGCGGGATAAAAACAACAAAGATGAAGATCATAACTTTCATACGGTGTTGTGTTCTCATAAAGGAGATGACTAAGAAACTTCTAATGACCACTGAGTGTAAGATATACACGAGGGAGGCTGAAGAATATATCAGCTGAAAAGGCGGGATAAAAACAACAAAGATGAAGATCATAACTTTCATACGGTGTTGTGTTCTCATAAAGGAGATGACTAAGAAACTTCTAATGACCACTGAGTGTAAGATATACACGAGGGAGGCTGAAGAATATATCAGCTGAAAAGGCGGGATAAAAACAACAAAGATGAAGATCATAACTTTCATACGGTGTTGTGTTCTCATAAAGGAGATGACTAAGAAACTTCTAATGACCACTGAGTGTAAGATATACACGAGGGAGGCTGAAGAATATATCAGCTGAAAAGGCGGGATAAAAACAACAAAGATGAAGATCATAACTTTCATACGGTGTTGTGTTCTCATAAAGGAGATGACTAAGAAACTTCTAATGACCACTGAGTGTAAGATATACACGAGGGAGGCTGAAGAATATATCAGCTGAAAAGGCGGGATAAAAACAACAAAGATGAAGATCATAACTTTCATACGGTGTTGTGTTCTTATAAAGGAGATGACTAAGAAACTTCTAATGACCACTGAGTGTAAGATATACACGAGGGAGGCTGAAGAATATATCAGCTGAAATGGTGGGATAAAAACAACAAAGATGAAGATCATAACTTTCATACGGTGTTGTGTTCTTATAAAGGAGATGCTAAGAAACTTCTAAAGACCACTGAGTGTAAGATATACACGAGGGAGGCTGAAGAATATATCAGCTGAAATGGTGGGATAAAAACAACAAAGATGAAGATCATAACTTTCATACGGTGTTGTGTTCTCATAAAGGAGATGACTAAGAAACTTCTAAAGACCACTGAGTGTAAGATATACACGAGGGAGGCTGAAGAATATATCAGCTGAAATGGTGGGATAAAAACAACAAAGATGAAGATCATAACTTTCATACGGTGTTGTGTTCTCATAAAGGAGATGACTAAGAAACTTCTAAAGACCACTGAGTGTAAGATATACACGAGGGAGGCTGAAGAATATATCAGCTGAAATGGTGGGATAAAAACAACAAAGATGAAGATCATAACTTTCATACGGTGTTGTGTTCTCATAAAGGAGATGACTAAGAAACTTCTAAAGACCACTGAGTGTAAGATATACACGAGGGAGGCAGAAGAATATATCAGCTGAAATGGTGGGATAAAAACAACAAAGATGAAGATCATAACTTTCATACGGTGTTGTGTTCTCATAAAGGAGATGACTAAGAAACTTCTAAAGACCACTGAGTGTAAGATATACACGAGGGAGGCTGAAGAATATATCAGCTGAAATGGTGGGATAAAAACAACAAAGATGAAGATCATAACTTTCATACGGTGTTGTGTTCTCATAAAGGAGATGACTAAGAAACTTCTAAAGACCACTGAGTGTAAGATATACACGAGGGAGGCTGAAGAATATATCAGCTGAAATGGTGGGATAAAAACAACAAAGATGAAGATCATAACTTTCATACGGTGTTGTGTTCTCATAAAGGAGATGACTAAGAAACTTCTAAAGACCACTGAGTGTAAGATATACACGAGGGAGGCTGAAGAATATATCAGCTGAAATGGTGGGATAAAAACAACAAAGATGAAGATCATAACTTTCATACGGTGTTGTGTTCTCATAAAGGAGATGACTAAGAAACTTCTAAAGACCACTGAGTGTAAGATATACACGAGGGAGGCTGAAGAATATATCAGCTGAAATGGTGGGATAAAAACAACAAAGATGAAGATCATAACTTTCATACGGTGTTGTGTTCTCATAAAGGAGATGACTAAGAAACTTCTAAAGACCACTGAGTGTAAGATATACACGAGGGAGGCAGAAGAATATATCAGCTGAAATGGTGGGATAAAAACAACAAAGATGAAGATCATAACTTTCATACGGTGTTGTGTTCTCATAAAGGAGATGACTAAGAAACTTCTAAAGACCACTGAGTGTAAGATATACACGAGGGAGGCTGAAGAATATATCAGCTGAAATGGTGGGATAAAAACAACAAAGATGAAGATCATAACTTTCATACGGTGTTGTGTTCTCATAAAGGAGATGACTAAGAAACTTCTAAAGACCACTGAGTGTAAGATATACACGAGGGAGGCTGAAGAATATATCAGCTGAAATGGTGGGATAAAAACAACAAAGATGAAGATCATAACTTTCATACGGTGTTGTGTTCTCATAAAGGAGATGACTAAGAAACTTCTAAAGACCACTGAGTGTAAGATATACACGAGGGAGGCTGAAGAATATATCAGCTGAAATGGTGGGATAAAAACAACAAAGATGAAGATCATAACTTTCATACGGTGTTGTGTTCTCATAAAGGAGATGACTAAGAAACTTCTAAAGACCACTGAGTGTAAGATATACACGAGGGAGGCAGAAGAATATATCAGCTGAAATGGTGGGATAAAAACAACAAAGATGAAGATCATAACTTTCATACGGTGTTGTGTTCTCATAAAGGAGATGACTAAGAAACTTCTAATGACCACTGAGTGTAAGATATACACGAGGGAGGCTGAAGAATATATCAGCTGAAAAGGCGGGATAAAAACAAGAAAGATGAAGATCATAACTTTCATACGGTGTTGTGTTCTCATAAAGGAGATGACTAAGAAACTTCTAAAGACCACTGAGTGTAAGATATACACGAGGGAGGCTGAAGAATATATCAGCTGAAATGGTGGGATAAAAACAACAAAGATGAAGATCATAACTTTCATACGGTGTTGTGTTCTCATAAAGGAGATGACTAAGAAACTTCTAAAGACCACTGAGTGTAAGATATACACGAGGGAGGCTGAAGAATATATCAGCTGAAATGGTGGGATAAAAACAACAAAGATGAAGATCATAACTTTCATACGGTGTTGTGTTCTCATAAAGGAGATGACTAAGAAACTTCTAAAGACCACTGAGTGTAAGATATACACGAGGGAGGCTGAAGAATATATCAGCTGAAATGGTGGGATAAAAACAACAAAGATGAAGATCATAACTTTCATACGGTGTTGTGTTCTCATAAAGGAGATGACTAAGAAACTTCTAAAGACCACTGAGTGTAAGATATACACGAGGGAGGCTGAAGAATATATCAGCTGAAATGGTGGGATAAAAACAACAAAGATGAAGATCATAACTTTCATACGGTGTTGTGTTCTCATAAAGGAGATGACTAAGAAACTTCTAAAGACCACTGAGTGTAAGATATACACGAGGGAGGCTGAAGAATATATCAGCTGAAATGGTGGGATAAAAACAACAAAGATGAAGATCATAACTTTCATACGGTGTTGTGTTCTCATAAAGGAGATGACTAAGAAACTTCTAAAGACCACTGAGTGTAAGATATACACGAGGGAGGCTGAAGAATATATCAGCTGAAATGGTGGGATAAAAACAACAAAGATGAAGATCATAACTTTCATACGGTGTTGTGTTCTCATAAAGGAGATGACTAAGAAACTTCTAAAGACCACTGAGTGTAAGATATACACGAGGGAGGCTGAAGAATATATCAGCTGAAATGGTGGGATAAAAACAACAAAGATGAAGATCATAACTTTCATACGGTGTTGTGTTCTCATAAAGGAGATGACTAAGAAACTTCTAAAGACCACTGAGTGTAAGATATACACGAGGGAGGCTGAAGAATATATCAGCTGAAATGGTGGGATAAAAACAACAAAGATGAAGATCATAACTTTCATACGGTGTTGTGTTCTCATAAAGGAGATGACTAAGAAACTTCTAAAGACCACTGAGTGTAAGATATACACGAGGGAGGCTGAAGAATATATCAGCTGAAATGGTGGGATAAAAACAACAAAGATGAAGATCATAACTTTCATACGGTGTTGTGTTCTCATAAAGGAGATGACTAAGAAACTTCTAAAGACCACTGAGTGTAAGATATACACGAGGGAGGCTGAAGAATATATCAGCTGAAATGGTGGGATAAAAACAACAAAGATGAAGATCATAACTTTCATACGGTGTTGTGTTCTCATAAAGGAGATGACTAAGAAACTTCTAAAGACCACTGAGTGTAAGATATACACGAGGGAGGCTGAAGAATATATCAGCTGAAATGGTGGGATAAAAACAACAAAGATGAAGATCATAACTTTCATACGGTGTTGTGTTCTCATAAAGGAGATGACTAAGAAACTTCTAAAGACCACTGAGTGTAAGATATACACGAGGGAGGCTGAAGAATATATCAGCTGAAATGGTGGGATAAAAACAACAAAGATGAAGATCATAACTTTCATACGGTGTTGTGTTCTCATAAAGGAGATGACTAAGAAACTTCTAAAGACCACTGAGTGTAAGATATACACGAGGGAGGCTGAAGAATATATCAGCTGAAATGGTGGGATAAAAACAACAAAGATGAAGATCATAACTTTCATACGGTGTTGTGTTCTCATAAAGGAGATGACTAAGAAACTTCTAAAGACCACTGAGTGTAAGATATACACGAGGGAGGCTGAAGAATATATCAGCTGAAATGGTGGGATAAAAACAACAAAGATGAAGATCATAACTTTCATACGGTGTTGTGTTCTCATAAAGGAGATGACTAAGAAACTTCTAAAGACCACTGAGTGTAAGATATACACGAGGGAGGCTGAAGAATATATCAGCTGAAATGGTGGGATAAAAACAACAAAGATGAAGATCATAACTTTCATACGGTGTTGTGTTCTTATAAAGGCGATGACTAAGAAACTTCTAAAGTCCACTGATATACATGAGGAAGGCTGAAGAATATATCAGCTGAAATGGTACAATAAAAAGTGCTTTATTAACAATGGCTTGCATAGTAAATAGTAAGAGTTAGATTTATTTAATTCCAACATTTTATTCTGCATGATATTGAAACAAATAAATCAGTTTTTGTTTTTAAATCTGTAATTATAGAATGGTTCTTTTATTTTAAAGAAATGAATGCTTCTCAACGTCAAATATAAGAAACATGAAACTTGCTAGGAGCAAAATTTTAAATCTGCAAATGTACCACATTTTTTAAAATCATTTAAGAATTTGAAATTTGGTTTTTAAATTATTTTTTGTTCCATTTAATTCTAATATTGTATAGCGAAGAAAACAGCGACTTACCTCGTCAAACCAAGTGACAGCGTGTCGCGTGTATTCTACGACGGAAAATGTGGTGAAAACTAAAATTACTTACCAAACAAAAGGGCACGTATTCCGCATGACATGTTGAAGATGCAATATTTGAATTAAAAAAAAACAAGTCTGTCACAGGAGTCGCAATAAAAGTATTTTGATATGCAAAATACTGAACATCCTCTCCCAGCTGTCGACGAATGGAATAAATGCTCGGCCGATAAAAGCAGTTGGTGTTCTCGGATCTGAGAAATTTGGTAATTTTGGCTACCGCGTTTGGTTATTGACTGGTGGCGTGCATTTTGATTTGTGAGATAGGACCTGCGAATCGAGTTTTCGGCATTTCTTTCTGCTCCCGATGTTCGAGTCGGAACTTAGTGATTTATTCTCTGTGACGTGGAAATAATCTGCGACAAATATTTCCTTTGCAATCCAAGTTTACTTACATATTGCTAATGGTGTCTTTTACTGGTTTTTCAGTTTTGATATTAAAAATGTATTCTTTTATTTTAAAGATTTAATATATTTTAATTGAAGATTGATTATTGGGACCAGAAGAATGTGTCACTCTATCTTTCGAGTAGCAACTACTCTTGGGCTCTTTGGATTATTTTTTAGCAACACCACCAAACATGTGAACAACATGAAATTTCTAGGACTCATAATGAGGAAAGTGGGCTTGGAAAACTTGATACTCACAGAACCGATTGAAGGCAAGAGGGACAGAAGAAAACTATCTGGTGAGCTTGAGTGAATGGATAGCAGAGCAGGGTTTGGGAGAGATAGAAAAAAAGGACAAAATTATTAAGTGCTACAAAGGACAGGACATTGTGGAGAGTCATGATCACTATGTACCTGAAGAAGAAGCAGGATATATCAGGAATATTTAAAGTCTGGAAAGACATCATCAGTAACTTCTGTTTGAAATTCTTGAATAAAGATTTATCATTATCTTACATTAATTACACGGGGAGTAGTATTTATATTTTTTTGTTGTTATCACAATGTTTTGGCGAGGACCCATAGGACCATAACATAGTTAAATAAATTGTTGGTTAATGAATTTGGTGGCAGTAATTGTGAGTTCAATCCCCAGGCCAGGCAGTACAGACACAGACAGAACAAGCAATAACTGAGCAATACTACAGTAAGAACAAGGCAGGAGATTTGTAAAAGGTTTCAGTTTAAATTCCCTGGAGGTTGCCCAGATTAGCAGATACTGGAATTCCTGACGGCACAATGTAAGTAATGGTTTCACTGGCTTTTGAAAACTGAGATGCAAGAACACATGATGAACAAGAATGGTAAACACCTAACAGAGAACATTGTATCAGATCTTATCCCATTACAAAGTTGGTGCTACTCAACCAATCAGTTAACATTGTACAAAAATTACTTGAAGACTTCCAACAGCAGCAACAACTCCTCTAGGTCTTAAAGAAGGCTGGCACTGCAGAATCACAAAAGAGTTTTACAAAATGACAAAAATTACTTGAAGACTTCCAAAAGCGACAACAAGTAAAATGGATAGTCCATATAACTAGAATGAAAAATAACCCACCACAATGATGCAATCTAATTTTGACACATGGGCATTGGGTATTCAACCATTTTCTCAGATCAATAATTAAAAATGGTTCCAAGCAAATGATTCGTTTAGGTCTTAATGAAGGCTGGCACTGCAGAATGACAAAGAGCTTTACAAAATGGCAAAAATTATTTGAAGACTTCCAACAGCAGCAACAACTAAAATGGATAGCCCATATAACTAGAATGAAAAATAACCCACCACAATGATGCAATGTAATTTTGACACATGGGCATTGGGTATTCAACCATGTTCTCAGATCAATAATTAAAAATTGTTCCAAGCAAATGATTCGTTTAGGTCTTAATGAAGGCTGGCACTGCAGAATGACAAAGAGCTTTACAAAATGACAAAAATTATTTGAAGACTTCCAACAGCAGCAACAACTAAAATGGATAGCGCATATAACTAGAAGGAAAAATAACCCACCACAATGATGCAATCTAATTTTGACACATGGGCATTGGGTATTCAACCATTTACAGGGCTCCTTATGCTAAATAATACTTTAGCAGACTTATTTTTAGCAGGAAGTGTATCTCTACTCAGGTTGACATTAAGGATCAGATACAAGACACAATAAAGGAACTCAATTTTGATTGGCTGAACTAGTGTGGGACGGATAGATAGAGGAAGGTTATTCAAGGTGTTGGTTCTTACATGTCGAGCAATGTAGATGTGTTGACTTTCGTATCTGGAAACTGTTCCCCGTGGAGGGAGAGAGTGACCCCAGTGGCTAGTTAGAAGATGTATATGTTGACTTTAGTAAACTAGCTAAGTGAAAATTCCTTATGCTGAAGTTCTTTTATCTCTGAACCAAAACAAATGGCAATCACTGGCTGAGAGAGAAGAATGCAACTTTATTATAGAATTAAATCCGTTACCCCAAGACCACGCCCATTAAGGGGCTATGCAACACTTAGTTATTGACTAACAATGTTACGATCATTGAAACTGTGACAGTGGTCAAATTACATCAGCAAGGAACTGTGGAAGAATAATATTATGTTACTCTTTCCAGTGGCGTAGCTAGAGTAAACGTCACCCAGGGCCGTCCGCTCAAATGTCACCCCAATGACCCCGATTCACCCCATACTGAATGGTTAGCTGTAGCTAAATGTTCATACATGCTCTACCTCTACTTTACTCTACTGACCGCTACGTTACTGTTTACATGTATGATCGAAGACAAAATCCAGTACCACAAAATAATCAGTTGAAATCAAAAGATTTTTAAAATGCAACTGTTCACTTTCAGAACAACTAAATACAAAACACAGCAATACACAAAAGAACGACATTCGATACTATGGTCTTAGAATGAATGTTTTCTTGTTTTCATTGTGGCAAACTGGTCAATGACATCATCAAAATCTGTTTGTCTTGTAAGCTCGTTTTCAATGGACAGCACAGCCAGATCCGACAGTCTCGACTTGCTCATGGTTGACCGGAGGTAATTTTTTTCATTTTGGAGAAACTTCTTTCCCACGATGCCACAGAAACACATATTGTCAGAAAGAATCTCAGAGTCAGCGTAAGATATGGGAATGACTCAACAAAGTCCCACTTGATGATAAACTGCCGGAACTGCAGTACAGTCCCGTGCTTGGCTTCCTCCTATTCAAAAGTATATCGCTCACTCTATGGAAAATTGTATCTCAGCGAATTGATACACAGGCGAGACTGAAATTGTTGCACTTTTGGCTTCGTGTTTCGCTTTGTTGTTATTAATGATGCAGAGTTAAAACACCATAGCATCCGATAAAATGTTACAACAATGTCTCTTGTTAGCAACCAAGAAGGTAGCAACTGAAACACATGAAAGCTGAAGACATTGCTATTTTTCCTACTCACAAATTTCCCGACAATTTATTAGAAAATTTCTGATGGGGGGGGACAAAACTGGAGGGTCATAAATTATTTCTGGGGAGTCATATGCCCACCTGCGAAACCCTGTGTCTCCACCACTGTTTTCAGACTATTTTTGGCACCTTAGCCTGGTTGAAAAATTTTGTTGGGGGTGACATTGTGTCACCCCTCCTGTGCTGGCACTCGGGGCGGTCCTGCCCCTCCCTTAGCTACGCCACTGGCTGTTTCTGGAATATGGGTGAGTTTATGTGCCAAGACATCCTCATATAGCTATGGATCCAGCCTTACTCTGCAAAGACTCCCTACAATAATGTGAATTGCATCAAAGGAAATTGTGATAGGACCATAATTAAAAATGGCATCTGTCTTGACAAGTTTCACTTGCACAGATCCTGTTGCGAAACATTTGCATCTCTTTATGCTTGCGATATTACCAGATTGTTGTTTTGTTTCATTAAAGAGAACATGTCACCGATTCCAAATCATGTGAATGAAATGCATTCTGATAACATTTCGTTGACTACAAGTAACACCACTGGGTCCTGTGCATGCCATTTTAAAACTCCATTGAGAATGTAGCAGATATCTTGTAGAGCTCAGTAAATTCCCTGCAGCTGCACCCAATAAACACAAGTTGGGTGATGGCCAACCCTGGAAATACCTACATAACGGTTGCAGCACTTTGCAGAGTTTTTGCTACATTGCACAGCTGCAGTTATTCAGATGAAGGGAAGAGAAAATTTTCTGGAAATGTTTTTGTACCTTAGTTTAATTAATTAATTAATTAAATATTTCATTTATAATTATCAGATTAATCTGATTTTTAAAATGATTTTGCATTTAATTATCAGGAATATATACAAGTAATTAAATATTCTGTGTATACGTTGTCAAGGGGAAAATGATTCATATTGAAATGTATATTAGTTCTTGTTGTGTAATATTCTTCATTATTCATTTTTTCTTTTTTTCTTTTTTTCCTTTTCTTCTGCTATTTCCTCTCCTTTTTCTTCTATTTCTTTTTCTTCTTCTTTTACTTGTTTTTCTTCTTTTCTTTGTTTTGGCCATACATTTTCTTTTACTCAGGTATCCTTACTTATTCATTAAATAACTTGTTATTTTCTTCATTCTTATTCATTAATTTTTATAAATATTTCTTTCTTTTTCCTCAGTTCAAAATTCTCACTGGCTTTTATTCATTTTTCTTATTCTTATTTTTCATTTTTCTTATTCTTCATTTGCCATTCATTACTTGACCTTCTTTTTTTCACATAACCTTTCTACTTTTTCACTATTTCACATTTATTTTTCTACCTTTCTCATAATTTTCCTTTCTTTCCTTGCTTTCTTCCTTCTTTAATCTTCCTCCATTCTTTTACAAACTTTTTTATTTGCTTTCTTATTATTATTCATCTATCTTCCATTATTTTTCGCTTTTTGTTTGAATTTTCTCTTTCCTCCATCTTCATTTCTTTTTGCTCATTTTGGGATTTCTTTCTTTATTATTGATTCCTACTTTTTTCTTTTTTCACTTTGAAGGAGAGGAGGAAGGAGTGAAAAAATATTTCTTTAAACTCTTTTGTTACTTCTCACTTTGTCTCACAACTCCCCCTCTCCTTCAATCTTTCTTTATTTTATTTTCTTCCTTCTCACCCCATCCCACCTCACGTTCAATCTTTCTTTACTTTCTTTTCTTCCTTCCTACTTTCTCTCACTCCTTCACCCTCTCCTTCAATTCTTCTTAACTTTCTTTTCTTCCATCTTATTTCTTCCACCTATCCTGCAATTTTTATTTACTTTTTTCTTTCTCACTCCTTCCTCCTCCCATTCAATCTTTCTTTACTTTCTTTTCTTCCTTCTCATTCTTCCCTCCTCTCCTTCAATCTTTCTTTATTTCTTTTCTTCCTTCTCATTCTTCCCTCCTCCCCTTCAATCTTTCTTTATTTCTTTTCTTCCTTCTCACTTTCCCTCACTCCTTCAGTCTTTCTTTACATTCTTTTCTTCCTTCTTGTTTTCCCTCACTCTTTCTGTCCCTCCTTCTTATCTTTTTCTTTACTTTCTTTTTCTCACTTCTCCCTTCTCTCTTTCAAACTTTCTTCACTGTCAATTCTTTCTTCTCACTTTCTCTCACTCCTACCCTCTCTCCTTCAGACTTTCTTTATTTTCTTTCCTTCCTTCTCACTTTCTTTCACTCCTTCCCTCTCTCTTTCAATATTTCTTTACTTTCTTTCCTTCCTTCTCACTTTCTCTCACTCCTTCCCTCTCTCTTTCAATATTTCTTTACTTTCTTTCCTTCCTTCTAACTTTCTCTCACTCCTTCCCTCTCTCTTTCAATATTTCTTTACTTTCTTTACTTCCTTCTCACTTTCTCTCACTCCTTCTCTCTTTCAACCTTTCTTTACTTTCTTTTGTTTCTTCTCACTCCTTCCCTCTCTCCTTCAATATTACTTTCTTTCCTTCCTTCTCACTTTCTCTCACCCTTCCCTATCTCTTTCAACCTTTCTTTACTTCTTTCCTTCCTTCTCACTTTCTCTCACTCCCTCTCTTTCAATATTTCTTTACTTTCTTTCCTTCATTCTCACTTTCTCTCACTCCCTCTCTCTTTCAATATTTCTTTACTTTCTTTCCTTCCCTCTCACTTTCTCTCACTCCTTCCCTCTCTCTTTCAATATTTCTTTACTTTCTTTCCTTCCTTCTCACTTTCTCTCACTCCTTCCCTCTCTCTTTCAATATTTCTTTACTTTCTTTCCTTCCTTCTCACTTTCTCTCACTCCCTCTCTCTTTCAATATTTCTTTACTTTCTTTCCTTCCTTCTCACTTTCTCTCACTCCCTCTCTCTTTCAATATTTCTTTACTTTCTTTCTTTCCTTCTCACTTTCTCTCACTCCTTCTCTCTTTCAACCTTTCTTTACTTTCTTTTGTTTCTTCTCACTCCTTCCCTCTCTCCTTCAATATTACTTTCTTTCCTTCCTTCTCACTTTCTCTCACCCTTCCCTATCTCTTTCAACCTTTCTTTACTTCTTTCCTTCCTTCTCACTTTCTCTCACTCCCTCTCTTTCAATATTTCTTTACTTTCTTTCCTTCATTCTCACTTTCTCTCACTCCCTCTCTCTTTCAATATTTCTTTACTTTCTTTCCTTCCTTCTCACTTTCTCTCACTCCTTCCCTCTCTCTTTCAATATTTCTTTACTTTCTTTCCTTCCTTCTAACTTTCTCTCACTCCTTCCCTCTCTCTTTCAATATTTCTTTACTTTCTTTCCTTCCTTCTCACTTTCTCTCACTCCCTCTCTCTTTCAATATTTCTTTACTTTCTTTCCTTCCTTCTCACTTTCTCTCACTCCCTCTCTCTTTCAATATTTCTTTACTTTCTTTCTTTCCTTCTCACTTTCTCTCACTCCTTCTCTCTTTCAACCTTTCTTTACTTTCTTTTGTTGCTTCTCACTTTCTCTCACTGCTTCCCTCTCTCCTTCAATATTACTTTCTTTCCTTCCTTCTCACTTTCTCTCACTCCTTCCCTATCTCTTTCAACCTTTCTTTACTTCTTTCCTTCCTTCTCACTTTCTCTCACTCCCTCTCTCTTTCAATATTTCTTTACTTTCTTTCCTTCCTTCTCACTTCCTCTCATTCCTTCCCTCTCTCTTTCAATATTTCTTTACTTTCTTTCCTTCCTTCTCACTTTCTCTCACTCCTTCCCTCTCTCTTCCAATATTTCTTTACTTTCTTTCCTTCCTTCTCACTTTCTCTCACTCCTTCCCTCTCTCTTCCAATATTTCTTTACTTTCTTTCCTTCCCACTTTCTCTCACTCCTTCCCTCTCTCTTTCAATATTTCTTTACTTTCTTTCCTTCCTTCGTACTTTCTCTCACTCCTTCCCTCTCTCTTTCAATATTTCTTTACTTTCTTTCCTTCCTTCGTACTTTCTCTCACTCCTTCCCTCTCTCTTTCAATATTTCTTTACTTTCTTTCCTTCTCAATTTCTCTCACTCGTTCTCTCTTTCAACCTTTCTTTACTTTCTTTTGTTTCTTCTCACTTTCTCTCACTCCTTCCCTCTCTCCTTCAATATTACTTTCTTTCCTTCCTTCTCACTTTCTCTCACTCCTTCCCTATCTCTTTCAACCTTTCTTTACTTTCTTTCCTTCCTACTCACTTTCTCTCACTCCCTCACTCTTTCAATATTTTTTTACTTTCTTTCCTTCCTTCTCACTTTCTATCACTCCTTCCCTCTCTCTTTCAATATTTCTTTACTTTCTTTCCTTCCTTCTCACTTTCTCTCACTCCTTCTCTCTTTCAATATTTCTTTACTTTCTTTCCTTCCTTCTCACTTTCTCTCACTCCTTCTCTCTTTCAATATTTCTTTACTTTCTTTACTTCCTTCTCACTTTCTCTCACTCCTTCCCTCTCTCCAGTCTTTCTTTACATCTTTCCTTCCTTCTCACTTTCTCTCACTCCCTCTCTCTTTCAATATTTCTTTACTTTCTTTCCTTTCTTCTCACTTTCTCTCACTCCTCTCTTTCAACCTTCCTTTACTTTCTTTCCTTCCTTCTCACTTTCTCTCACTCCTTCCCTCTCTCCAGTCTTTCTTTACTTTCTTTCCTTCCTTCTCACTTTCTCTCACTCCCTCTCTCTTTCAACATTTCTTTACTTTCTTTCCTTCCTTCTCACTTTCTCTCACTCCTTCCCTCTCTCCAGTCTTTCTTTACTTCTTTCCTTCCTTCTCACTTTCTCTCACTCCCTCTCTCTTTCAATATTTCTTTACTTTCTTTCCTTTTTTCTCACTTTCTCTCACTCCTTCCCTCTCTCCAGTCTTTCTTTACTTCTTTCCTTCCTTCTCACTTTCTCTCACTCCCTCTCTCTTTCAATATTACTTTACTTTCTTTCCTTCCTTCTCACTTTCTCTGACTCCTTCTCTCTTTCAACCTTTCTTTACTTTCTTTCCTTCCTTTTCACTTTCTCTCACTCCTTCCCTCTCTCTTTCAATACTTCTTTACTTTCTTTCCTTCCTTCTCACTTTCTCTCACTCCTTCTCTCTTTCAACCTTTCTTTACTTTCTTTTGTTTCTTCTCACTTTCTCTCACTCCTTCCCTACCTCCTTCAATATTACTTTCTTTCCTTCCTTCTCACTTTCTCTCACTCCTTCCCTATCTCTTTCAACCTTTCTTTGCTTCTTTCCTTCCTTCTCACTTTCTCTCACTCCCTCTCTCTTTCAATATTTCTTTACTTTCTTTCCTTAATTCTCACTTTCTCTCACTCCTTCCCTATCTCTTTCAACCTTTCTTTACTTTCTTTCCTTCATTCTCACTTTCTCTCACTCCCTCTCTCTTTCAATATTTCTTTACTTTCGTTCCTTCTCACTTTCTCTCACTCCTTCCCTCTCTCTTTCAATATTTCTTTACTTTCTTTCCTTCCTTCTAACTTTCTCTCACTCCTTCCCTCTCTCTTTCAATATTTCTTTACTTTCTTTCCTTCCTTCTCACTTTCTCTCACTCCCTCTGTCTTTCAATATTTCTTTACTTTCTTTCCTTCCTTCTCACTTTCTCTCACTCCTTCTCTCTTTCAACCTTTCTTTACTTTCTTTTGTTTCTTCTGACTTTCTCTCACTCCTTCCCTCCCTCCTTCAATATTACTTTCTTTCCTTCCTTCTCACTTTCTCTCACTCCTTCCCTATCTCTTTCAACCTTTCTTTACTTCTTTCCTTCCTTCTCACTTTCTCTCACTCCCTCTCTCTTTCAACCTTTCTTTACTTTCTTTCCTTCATTCTCACTTTCTCTCACTCCCTCTCTCTTTCAATATTTCTTTACTTTCTTTCCTTCCTTCGTACTTTCTCTCACTCCTTCCCTCTCTCTTTCAATATTTCTTTACTTTCTTTCCTTCTCAATTTCTCTCACTCGTTCTCTCTTTCAACCTTTCTTTACTTTCTTTTGTTTCTTCTCACTTTCTCTCACTCCTTCCCTCTCTCCTTCAATATTACTTTCTTTCCTTCCTTCTCACTTTCTCTCACTCCTTCCCTATCTCTTTCAACCTTTCTTTACTTTCTTTCCTTCCTACTCACTTTCTCTCACTCCCTCTCTCTTTCAATATTTCTTTACTTTCTTTCCTTCCTTCTCACTTTCTATCACTCCTTCCCTCTCTCTTTCAATATTTCTTTACTTTCTTTCCTTCCTTCTCACTTTCTCTCACTCCTTCTCTCTTTCCACCTTTCTTTACTTTCTTTCCTTCCTTCTCACTTTCTCTCACTCCCTCTCTTTCAATATTTCTTTACTTTCTTTCCTTCCTTCTCACTTTCTCTCACTCCTTCTCTCTTTCAATATTTCTTTACTTTCTTTACTTCCTTCTCACTTTCTCTCACTCCTTCCCTCTCTCCAGTCTTTCCTTACTTCTTTCCTTCCTTCTCACTTTCTCTCACTCCCTCTCTCTTTCAATATTTCTTTACCTTCCTTCCTTCCTTCTCACTTTCTCTCACTCCTTCCCTCTCTCCCGTCTTTCTTTACTTTCTTTCCTTCCTTCTCACTTTCTCTCACTCCTTCCCTCTCTCCAGTCTTTCTTTACTTTTTTCCTTCCTTCTCACTTTCTCTCACTCCCTCTCTCTTTCAATATTACTTTACTTTCTTTCCTTCCTTCTCACTTTCTCTGACTCCTTCTCTCTTTCAACCTTTCTTTACTTTCTTTCCTTCCTTCTCACTTTCTCTCACTCCTTCCCTCTCTCCTTCAATATTACTTTCGTTCCTTCCTTCTCACTTTCTCTCACTCCTTCCCTATCTCTTTCAACCTTTCTTTACTTTCTTTCCTTCCTTCTCACTTTCTCTCACTCCCTCTCGCTTTCAATATTTCTTTACTTTCTTTCCTTCCTTCTCACTTTCTCTCACTCCTTCCCTCTCTCTTTCAATATTTCTTTACTTTCTTTCCTTCCTTCTCACTTTCTCTCACTCCTTCCCTCTCTCTTTCAATATTTCTTTACTTTCTTTCCTTCCTTCGTACTTTCTCTCACTCCTTCCCTCTCTCTTTCAATATTTCTTTACTTTCTTTCCTTCCTTCTCACTTTCTCTCACTCCTTCTCTCTTTCAACCTTTCTTTACTTTCTTTCCTTCATTCTCACTTTCACTCACTCCCTCTCTCTTTCAATATTTCTTTACTTTCTTTCCTTCCTTCTCACTTTCTCTCACTCCTTCCCTCTCTCTTTCAATATTTCTTTCCTTTCTTTCCTTCCTTATCACTTTCTCTCACTCCCTCTCTCTTTCAATATTTCTTTACTTTCTTTCCTTCCTTCTCACTTTCTCTCACTCGTTCTCTCTTTCAACCTTTCTTTACTTTCTTTTGTTTCTTCTCACTTTCTCTCACTCCTTCCCTCCCTCCTTCAATATTACTTTCTTTCCTTCCTTCTCACTTTCTCTCACTCCTTCCCTATCTCTTTCAACCTTTCTTTACTTCTTTCCTTCCTTCTCACTTTCTCTCACTCCCTCTCACTTTCAATATTTCTTTACTTTCTATCGTTCCTTCTAACTTTCTCTCACTCCTTCCCTCTCTCTTTCAATATTTCTTTACTTTCTTTCCTTCCTTCTCACTTTCTCTCACTCCTTCCCTATCTCTTTCAACCTTTCTTTACTTCTTTCCTTCCTTCTCACTTTCTCTCACTCCCTCTCTCTTTCAATATTTCTTTACTTTCTTTCCTTCATTCTCACTTTCTCTCACTCCTTCCCTATCTCTTTCAACCTTTCTTTACTTTCTTTCCTTCATTCACTCTTTCTCTCACTCCCTCTCTCTTTCAATATTTCTTTACTTTCTTTCCTTCCTTCTCACTTTCTCTCACTCCTTCCCTCTCTCTTTCAATATTTCTTTACTTTCTTTCCTTCCTTCTCACTTTCTCTCACTCCCTCTCTCTTTCAATATTTCTTTACTTTCTTTTGTTGCTTCTCACTTTCTCTCACTGCTTCCCTCTCTCCTTCAATATTACTTTCTTTCCTTCCTTCTCACTTTCTCTCACTCCTTCCCTATCTCTTTCAACCTTTCTTTACTTCTTTCCTTCCTTCTCACTTTCTCTCACTCCCTCTCTCTTTCAATATTTCTTTACTTTCTTTCCTTCCTTCTCACTTTCTCTCACTCCTTCCCTCTCTCTTTCAATATTTCTTTACTTTCTTTCCTTCCTTCTCACTTCCTCTCACTCCTTCCATCTCTCTTTCAATATTTCTTTACTTTCTTTCCTTCCTTCTCACTTTCTCTCACTCCTTCCCTCTCTCTTCCAATATTTCTTTACTTTCTTTCCTTCCTTCTCACTTTCTCTCACTCCTTCCCTCTCTCTTCCAATATTTCTTTCCTTCCTTCTCACTTTCTCTCACTCCTTCCCTCTCTCCAGTCTTTCTTTACTTCTTTCCTTCCTTCTCACTTTCTCTCACTCCCTCTCTCTTTCAATATTACTTTACTTTCTTTCCTTCCTTCTCACTTTCTCTGACTCCTTCTCTCTTTCAACCTTTCTTTACTTTCTTTCCTTCCTTTTCACTTTCTCTCACTCCTTCCCTCTCTCTTTCAATACTTCTTTACTTTCTTTCCTTCCTTCTCACTTTCTCTCACTCCTTCTCTCTTTCAACCTTTCTTTACTTTCTTTTGTTTCTTCTCACTTTCTCTCACTCCTTCCCTACCTCCTTCAATATTACTTTCTTTCCTTCCTTCTCACTTTCTCTCACTCCTTCCCTATCTCTTTCAACCTTTCTTTGCTTCTTTCCTTCCTTCTCACTTTCTCTCACTCCCTCTCTCTTTCAATATTTCTTTACTTTCTTTCCTTAATTCTCACTTTCTCTCACTCCTTCCCTATCTCTTTCAACCTTTCTTTACTTTCTTTCCTTCATTCTCACTTTCTCTCACTCCCTCTCTCTTTCAATATTTCTTTACTTTCGTTCCTTCTCACTTTCTCTCACTCCTTCCCTCTCTCTTTCAATATTTCTTTACTTTCTTTCCTTCCTTCTAACTTTCTCTCACTCCTTCCCTCTCTCTTTCAATATTTCTTTACTTTCTTTCCTTCCTTCTCACTTTCTCTCACTCCCTCTGTCTTTCAATATTTCTTTACTTTCTTTCCTTCCTTCTCACTTTCTCTCACTCCTTCTCTCTTTCAACCTTTCTTTACTTTCTTTTGTTTCTTCTGACTTTCTCTCACTCCTTCCCTCCCTCCTTCAATATTACTTTCTTTCCTTCCTTCTCACTTTCTCTCACTCCTTCCCTATCTCTTTCAACCTTTCTTTACTTCTTTCCTTCCTTCTCACTTTCTCTCACTCCCTCTCTCTTTCAACCTTTCTTTACTTTCTTTCCTTCATTCTCACTTTCTCTCACTCCCTCTCTCTTTCAATATTTCTTTACTTTCTTTCCTTCCTTCGTACTTTCTCTCACTCCTTCCCTCTCTCTTTCAATATTTCTTTACTTTCTTTCCTTCTCAATTTCTCTCACTCGTTCTCTCTTTCAACCTTTCTTTACTTTCTTTTGTTTCTTCTCACTTTCTCTCACTCCTTCCCTCTCTCCTTCAATATTACTTTCTTTCCTTCCTTCTCACTTTCTCTCACTCCTTCCCTATCTCTTTCAACCTTTCTTTACTTTCTTTCCTTCCTACTCACTTTCTCTCACTCCCTCTCTCTTTCAATATTTCTTTACTTTCTTTCCTTCCTTCTCACTTTCTATCACTCCTTCCCTCTCTCTTTCAATATTTCTTTACTTTCTTTCCTTCCTTCTCACTTTCTCTCACTCCTTCTCTCTTTCCACCTTTCTTTACTTTCTTTCCTTCCTTCTCACTTTCTCTCACTCCCTCTCTTTCAATATTTCTTTACTTTCTTTCCTTCCTTCTCACTTTCTCTCACTCCTTCTCTCTTTCAATATTTCTTTACTTTCTTTACTTCCTTCTCACTTTCTCTCACTCCTTCCCTCTCTCCAGTCTTTCCTTACTTCTTTCCTTCCTTCTCACTTTCTCTCACTCCCTCTCTCTTTCAATATTTCTTTACCTTCCTTCCTTCCTTCTCACTTTCTCTCACTCCTTCCCTCTCTCCCGTCTTTCTTTACTTTCTTTCCTTCCTTCTCACTTTCTCTCACTCCTTCCCTCTCTCCAGTCTTTCTTTACTTTTTTCCTTCCTTCTCACTTTCTCTCACTCCCTCTCTCTTTCAATATTACTTTACTTTCTTTCCTTCCTTCTCACTTTCTCTGACTCCTTCTCTCTTTCAACCTTTCTTTACTTTCTTTCCTTCCTTCTCACTTTCTCTCACTCCTTCCCTCTCTCCTTCAATATTACTTTCGTTCCTTCCTTCTCACTTTCTCTCACTCCTTCCCTATCTCTTTCAACCTTTCTTTACTTTCTTTCCTTCCTTCTCACTTTCTCTCACTCCCTCTCGCTTTCAATATTTCTTTACTTTCTTTCCTTCCTTCTCACTTTCTCTCACTCCTTCCCTCTCTCTTTCAATATTTCTTTACTTTCTTTCCTTCCTTCTCACTTTCTCTCACTCCTTCCCTCTCTCTTTCAATATTTCTTTACTTTCTTTCCTTCCTTCGTACTTTCTCTCACTCCTTCCCTCTCTCTTTCAATATTTCTTTACTTTCTTTCCTTCCTTCTCACTTTCTCTCACTCCTTCTCTCTTTCAACCTTTCTTTACTTTCTTTCCTTCATTCTCACTTTCACTCACTCCCTCTCTCTTTCAATATTTCTTTACTTTCTTTCCTTCCTTCTCACTTTCTCTCACTCCTTCCCTCTCTCTTTCAATATTTCTTTCCTTTCTTTCCTTCCTTATCACTTTCTCTCACTCCCTCTCTCTTTCAATATTTCTTTACTTTCTTTCCTTCCTTCTCACTTTCTCTCACTCGTTCTCTCTTTCAACCTTTCTTTACTTTCTTTTGTTTCTTCTCACTTTCTCTCACTCCTTCCCTCCCTCCTTCAATATTACTTTCTTTCCTTCCTTCTCACTTTCTCTCACTCCTTCCCTATCTCTTTCAACCTTTCTTTACTTCTTTCCTTCCTTCTCACTTTCTCTCACTCCCTCTCACTTTCAATATTTCTTTACTTTCTATCGTTCCTTCTAACTTTCTCTCACTCCTTCCCTCTCTCTTTCAATATTTCTTTACTTTCTTTCCTTCCTTCTCACTTTCTCTCACTCCTTCCCTATCTCTTTCAACCTTTCTTTACTTCTTTCCTTCCTTCTCACTTTCTCTCACTCCCTCTCTCTTTCAATATTTCTTTACTTTCTTTCCTTCATTCTCACTTTCTCTCACTCCTTCCCTATCTCTTTCAACCTTTCTTTACTTTCTTTCCTTCATTCACTCTTTCTCTCACTCCCTCTCTCTTTCAATATTTCTTTACTTTCTTTCCTTCCTTCTCACTTTCTCTCACTCCTTCCCTCTCTCTTTCAATATTTCTTTACTTTCTTTCCTTCCTTCTCACTTTCTCTCACTCCCTCTCTCTTTCAATATTTCTTTACTTTCTTTTGTTGCTTCTCACTTTCTCTCACTGCTTCCCTCTCTCCTTCAATATTACTTTCTTTCCTTCCTTCTCACTTTCTCTCACTCCTTCCCTATCTCTTTCAACCTTTCTTTACTTCTTTCCTTCCTTCTCACTTTCTCTCACTCCCTCTCTCTTTCAATATTTCTTTACTTTCTTTCCTTCCTTCTCACTTTCTCTCACTCCTTCCCTCTCTCTTTCAATATTTCTTTACTTTCTTTCCTTCCTTCTCACTTCCTCTCACTCCTTCCATCTCTCTTTCAATATTTCTTTACTTTCTTTCCTTCCTTCTCACTTTCTCTCACTCCTTCCCTCTCTCTTCCAATATTTCTTTACTTTCTTTCCTTCCTTCTCACTTTCTCTCACTCCTTCCCTCTCTCTTCCAATATTTCTTTCCTTCCTTCTCACTTTCTCTCACTCCTTCCCTCTCTCTTTCAATATTTCTTTACTTTCTTTCCTTCCTTCGTACTTTCTCTCACTCCTTCCCTCTCTCTTTCAATATTTCTTTACTTTCTTTCCTTCTCAATTTCTCTCACTCGTTCTCTCTTTCAACCTTTCTTTACTTTCTTTTGTTTCTTCTCACTTTCTCTCACTCCTTCCCTCTCTCCTTCAATATTACTTTCTTTCCTTCCTTCTCACTTTCTCTCACTCCTTCCCTATCTCTTTCAACCTTTCTTTACTTTCTTTCCTTTCTTCTCACTTTCTCTCACTCCCTCTCTCTTTCAATATTTTTTTACTTTCTTTCCTTCCTTCTCACTTCCTCTCACTCCTTCCCTCTCTCTTTCAATATTTCTTTACTTTCTTTCCTTCCTTCTCACTTTCTCTCACGCCTTCCCTCTCTCTTCCAATATTTCTTTACTTTCTTTCCTTCCTTCTCACTTTCTCTCACTCCCTCTCTCTTTCAATATTTCTTTACTTTCTTTCCTTCCTTCTCACTTTCTCTCACTCCTTCTCTCTTTCAACCTTTCTTTACTTTCTTTCCTTCCTTCTCACTTTCTCTCACTCCTGCCCTCTCTCCAGTCTTTCTTTACTTCTTTCCTTCCTTCTCACTTTCTCTCACTCCCTCTCTCTTTCAATATTTCTTTACTTTCTTTCCTTCCTTCTCACTTTCTCTCACTCCCTCTCTCTTTCAATATTTCTTTACTTTCTTTCCTTCCTTCTCACTTTCTCTCACTCCTTCTCTCTTTCAACCTTTCTTTACTTTCTTTCCTTACTTCTCACTTTCTCTCACTCCTTCCCTCTCTCCAGTCTTTCTTTACTTCTTTCCTTCCTTCTCACTTTCTCTTACTCCTTCCCTCTCTCCAGTCTTTCTTCACTTTCTTTCCTTCCTTCTCACTTTCTCACTCCCTCTCTCTTTCAACATTTCTTTACTTTCTTTCCTTCCTTCTCACTTTCTCTCACTCCTTCCCTATCTCTTTCAACCTTTCTTTACTTTCTCTCCTTCATTCTCACTTTCTCTCACTCCCTCTCTCTTTCAATATTTCTTTACTTTCTTTCCTTCCTTCTCACTTTCTCTCACTCCTTCCCTCTCTCCAGTCTTTCTTTACTTCTTTCCTTCCTTCTCACTTTCTCTCACTCCTTCCCTCTCTCCAGTCTTTCTTTACTTTCTTTCCTTCCTTCTCACTTTCTCTCACTCCCTCTCTCTTTCAATATTTCTTTACTTTCTTTCCTTCCTTCTCACTTTCTCTCACTCCTTCTCTCTTTCAACCTTTCTTTACTTTCTTTCCTTCCTTCTCACTTTCTCTCACTTCTTCCCTCTCTCCAGTCGTTCTTTACTTCCTTCCTTCTCACTTTATCATTATTTTTCCTACTTCTCCTTTTCTATTTGTGTTTCCCATTTTTGCCAGAAAAAAACGTGAGCAGCTGATGTAGGCAAAACCTTCCACCCAAAAGATTGCCTCGTTAAATTGATTAAAACAACATTGTTACCTAAATAATCAATGAAGTATTACAACAAGTGACATTTGTATGAAAGAAAGTTTGGCTTTCTTAAAAAATAAAATGACATCAAAATGGAATTCTGGGAAATGCAGATGTGGAAAGGTGAGGAAGAGAAAAAAGAAAAAGAAAACAAATCTGACATAAGAAAAGTATAGCAGGGCTTGTTTAAAATATTTTAACATAGAAGATAACTTATAAATAACCAGCAGCCTTTCTTAACATGAGAAAAAGACTTCAATTAGAAATTAAAGATGTATATGATGGAGGATTTTTTCTATTGAATCAATTAAAATTTAAAGATAGATGTATCTAAACTATATTCAACTCTTTACTCAAAAAAATGATTAAAAATGGTTACAAGTTAATGATTGCTTTAGATCTTAAAGAAGGCTGGTACTGCAAAATCAAAAAGAGCTTTACAAAATGACAAAAATTATTTGGAGACTTCCAACAGCGGCAACAACTAAAATGGATAGCCCATATAACTAGAAGGAAAAATAACCCACCACAATGATGCAATGTAATTTTGACACATGGGCATTGGGTATTCAACCATTTTCTCAGATCAATTATTAAAAATGGTTCCAAGCAAATGATTCCTTTAGGTCTTAAAGAAGGCTGGCACTGCAGAATCACAAGGAGTTTTACAAAATGACAAAAATCACAACACTTGAAGACTTCCAACAGCAGCAACAACTAAAATGGATAGCCCATATAACTAGAAGGAAAAATAACCCACCACAATGATGCAATGTAATTTTGACACATGGGCATTGGGTATTCAACCATTTTCTCAGATCAATTATTAAAAATGGTTCCAAGCAAATGATTCCTTTAGGTCTTAAAGAAGGCTGGCACTGCAGAATCACAAGGAGTTTTACAAAATGACAAAAATCACAACACTTGAAGACTTCCAACAGCAGCAACTAGCTCAGGTAATGAGAAGTGAAAATAATGATACAAAATAATGATATGTGTCCACTCAGATTTTTCATTAACAAGGTATCAGCTAATAACTGATATACAAGTCATTATCAGTGTGCTTACAACAGGGAGGAGGAGATGATTCACAATCTCTGTGAAAGCGCACCTATGAAAACTGTTTTGTCAAGCTGTTGTTTATTTTACCTGAAATTTTTTCTATTTTACCTGGCTCCTGTTAGGACCACAGTAGAATGTTTTCATTATTCTGTTAATTTTTCCTCTGTTCCATGTTTTGTTCACTGCTATGTCTGCAGAAAAATAAACACAAGTGAAACTGATTTTGTAATTTCCAAAGTTCTAAGGCATGAATGTTTTTTCTGGTGTTGCTCATAATTTAAAGAACAAAATATTTTTTTTTAAATTTCAGATCAGAATAGTAAAATAGAACTTTTTATCTGGAAGCCGAATCATTGATTTTGAGTGACCTTTTAAACTTTCACAATGTGCTAGAAAATGAAGTAGGATAAGTACTAATGCATTTCAGAAGTCATTGATGGTACAAAGTTCATCAAGTAATATCCAGTAGGTATGTCCTATGTGTTTTACTGTGACTCTCATGATTTAAAAAATCTGCTTATTCAATTTAAGAGAATTGCCTTTGTTATTATTTTATTACAACGTTATTGAAGTCTCTGAGAGGATTTTCTGCCTTGAAATAAAAACAGAACAGAAATGGAATTTAGCAAAATCAAAATTGTAACTGAGATCAAAATTCTTTTTTTTTTCTTTTTTAAGTTAACTTTTAATCTCACTTGTATGAATCAGTTTCTCCAGCTAGAAATGCCAAATTTATTCCACCTGAGAGAAACAGAATGGGAGAGAGAAAAAGAAGAGAAAGAAGAAAAAGAGAAGGGGTTATAAAATTTTAATTTCTCTTTTTTTTTTAGAAGAATCTTTTAGATTACATGTTCTGATTTCATGAATTAAATATTAAATATTGAATTCATTACTATTGTATTATGTTATAATTATTAATATTAAAATAACTTATTCAACTTGATAGAATTAGAAGTCCTACCAGGATTCATTATTGGTGTCCATAGTCTTAACAACATTAGATATGCAGATGATGCAGTTTTGATAACAGACACATAAAAGAAACAGCAGGAACTACTACAGATGGTAGTGAAGGAATGTGAGAGAATGTATGGTTTTCAGCAAAAGGAACGGTTCAACATGCAAATTATTAATTGGAGACACCAAAATTATGCAACTACAAAATTTTGAAATCCATTTGGATAGTGAAAGGTGTATTCTAAAAGCTAAGCAAAGTATTAAAGGACAGGAAAATTTTGTTAGAAAAATGTACTGAATTATTATGTTATTGTAAGTAAACTGGGATTGCAAAGGAAATATTTGTCGCAGATTATTTCCACATCACAGAGAATAAATCACTAAGTTCCAACTCAAACATCGAGGGCAGAAAGAAATGCCGAAAACTCGATTCGCAAATACTATCTCGGTAATCAAAATGCATGCCACCAGTCAGAAAAATAACTCATTCTCCACCAATGCAGTAGCCAAAATTGCCGAATTCCACTCAGATTTGAGAACACCAACTGCTTTTATCGGGCGAACATTTTTTCCATTCGTCGAGAGCTGACAGACGATCTCCAGTATTTTGTATATCAAAGTACGTTTAATTGCGACTCCTGCGTCAGACTTTTTTTTTTAATTCAAATATTCCGTCTTCAGCATGTCATGTGGAATACGTGCCCTTTTGTTTGGTAATTAATTTTCTTTTTTGCCAGCTTTTCCATCGTAAAATACACGTGACTCGCTGTCGCTTAGTTTGACGAGGTAAATCCCCGTTTTCTTCACTATAGTTATATGGCAATGAATGGTGGACAATCCCATCACAGATAAAGGAAAGACCTCAGATAATAGAAATGTAGTTCTACAGAAGGATACTGAGAATATAATGGACTGAATATATGAGCAACAATGAAGTTTTAGAGAAAATGGAAACAAAGGACTCTTTATCTTCAGAAAAGGAGAGTTGAAATTTTGATTTTGCCATTTAGTGAATAGTTTCTTCATAATGATTCCATCTTAAATTGGCATTCGAACAATCTTTGATGTAAACATTGAGAAGGATTATTGAAGTGCTAAAAGGGAAAAATGATGCATGCAAGTTGGGGCGCTAAAGCAGACGTTCCTAAACATGAAGGTGCGGGTATGCAATTGCAACTATGTACACCCAGGCAATGCCAGTTACCTCGGCTAGTAAAAGATATATTCAAAAAGATGAATCAAAAAATAACTCAATACCAATTCGCAAAAACTAATATCACTGAAGACTGTAAATTTTCTACTTCGTTCTAACAGCTGTCGGTTATTCTATAACATTCTACGTGGTTGTTAATGTTCTTCACTTGGTGTTACAGTATATCAGTTGACTTTTTATAGTCATTGCTGTAGCAACTGTAATGTTGAAAACTAAGGAAGATTCCGTTTTTTTTTAACTAAATACAAGGCTCAAGAGTCACTCAAGTTAGAGGATTATTGAATGAGGCTGTTGGAAGAAGATTAGAGATGGAAGGGAGAATGGTTGACTCTAAACTTGAAGATTGTAGTATTCAGAGAAGCATGGAGGTCTCTTCCATAAAGTGGCGGCTCTTGGAAAACTTCTTACTAATAAGAAGGGAATGAGGTGGCATTGATTGAAAAATTCTTCTAAGTTTCTCTCTCACTTTCCCTATATATATATATATATATATATATTAGATAATCCTAAGGAGCCAGGCAAACCTACCAAGGTTTCACCTAAACAGATTGTCAGGGCGATGCCGGCTGAAAAGGAAAGCTGGTTATTAGAGTAGGTGTTTTATTTTTTGTGTTTTTGTTGTTGAATAAAGTTCTTAACCCCCTCCCTGTTGTTTGAGGGTATAATTATTATTATTATTATTATTATTTGTCACATGGTCATGGTTGTTTTTGATTTTAGCTATAAATTCTGTTCTATAATTTTCCTTTTCAGCCGGCATCGCAATGATGATCCGTTTAGGTGAAAGCTAGGTAGGTTTGCCTGGCTCCTTAGGATTATCTTAGGTTTTGCTCTACTTCGTGTATTGAGCACTTTACGTAGTTGCCTTCACTCGTTTTGGAGGTTTTTTTTCTTTGGACTTTGAGCTTGAACCCTGGACGATTGTTTTCGCCTTACTTTAATATTCTTCTTTTTTTTATTCCTCATTTTTCCTTGGGTACCGATTTGTTCTACTAAAAGTCGAACTATCCAAGGTTTTTCCAAGCGAGTACCACCATATATATATATATATATATATATATATATATATATATATATATATATATATGTATATATATATGTATATATATATATATATAGATATATAGATATATATATATATATATATACACATACAGAGAAACCCGGATATAAGAGAGTTTTTTTCTGGTCTCAAAATAGAGACTGTGTTAATGTATATAAGGGTAACCGGGATATAAGAGACCCAGATATAAGATAAACCCGGATATAAGAGAGATTTTCTCTGGTCCCAAATTAGAGCCTGTGTTAATATATATATAATAGACCAAACCCGGATACAAGAGAAACCCGGATATAAGAGACTTATTCTCCGGTCCTGACAACTCTCTTATATCCGGGTTACACTGTATATATATATATATATATATGTAAAAGGTAAAAAATACATTGATATATAATCCAAGTGGATCCTAGTAATATAAAATATTAAAACTGATCCACATAAAGAGCTCAATTTATTTATGACAGAGTGAATAATCAATAAACAATAAAATCCAAAATCACCTCATATGGGGAATAGCCTATTTCAGCAGACGAAGATATCAGTGTGGACTGAATTCATGTCAGAAATAGAAATTTAATTGTGAAACCTAAAAAAAAACAACAACAACAGTTGTAAAACTGATGCAGAATTTATCCATTTCAATGTTTCTGTTATACAAAATGCACAAAACAGTGATCAGGGGAAGGTATTTGTTTCGCACATACTCCTAGTAGTCTTAGAGATAAGGGGGACTTACGTTTAGAAGAAAAAATTAGAATAACAAAACAATAATCAAAGCCAACTATTAAATTAAAGGAATGAATTAGTGTTAAAATGTCGACATAAGAACAAATTTAAATTTCTATAATATACATTTAACTTAATTAGCAATATTTCCATAATATTCACTCCCCATCTAACTCTTCAGCATTATAACTAATTCTAATTTCTATATGCCCCCCCGACTCTATAACCTTTTTACACAACATTAATTATAATTTTTAAACTTTCCCCTACTCTAAGTTTTCCCCAAATTTCTTTCCATTAATCCATTACATCCTTTTATCTTTATATTTTAAAGTTATTTTTAAACCCCTTTTTATTCCTCTTTTAATTTTAAATTAATATTTCATTCTTCATATAAAGCCGAATTAATGTCATAAGGTTAATATTTGGGTTTAATTTTATAAAACTTCTTCCCTTTAAAACCTTCAACCCTCCCCTGAACCCTGTCTTGTGCCTTTTGTCAGACAGAAACACTGAAATGGATAAATTCTCTATGAGTATTAGTTTTTGACTGGTGTTTTTTTTTTCTTTAGCTTTCATAGTTAAATTTCTGTTTCTGACATGAACTCAGTCCACACTGGGGTTGATAAGACAGACAACAGATATCTTTGTCTGCTGAAATAGGCTGTTCCCTATATGAGGTGATTTGGGATTTTATTTTTTATTGTTTATTAATATAAATATATATATATATATATATATATATATAAAATAAAAATATGGTTTTAAGGTATGCTATATTTATGGGTAAAAGTGCTCAATATATATATATATTATATATATATATATATATATATATATATATATATATATATATATATATAAATAAATATCCAAGTGACTTGTCATTTTACTGTTGAAATAGCTAGATGTAATTGTATGTTCTATTTTACTAATTTCTTTTCTCATCTGTGGAACTCTCTTCCAGTATTTTGCTTCCTTGTCATACAATCATTAAAGTTTAAATGCAACATTAATTGCCATCTTGTATCGTCCTTCATCTCGTTTTTTTTATTGTTCTTTTGTAAAGTTAAAGGATATATAGTCACGAGCAAAGCATTGCAATTTCATCTGTTGGCTCGAAAGTTTGCAATTGGAAGGAACTGCCCTTAATTTAATGTCTCTTGAAAGAATAAATGTTCTCTGGTTTAATAGAAACAAGAGTTCAGTATTTACATTATTCAAACTATTGTCCTCATCTTTGTCGCCATATTTGTCACAACGTTTCAGCCGTTGTACACTCTGGCCTTCTTCAGGTGGTTGGAATTTCGAACTGAACCCTTTATTTCGCTCAATGGGGTAGACTGTTCTAGTTCAACGTGCCATGTTTGATGGATGTCAGTTATCAGTTATCTCCTGCTAATTTTCCCTCTGAAAGTTCTCCACTGCCTTAACCGGGTATTGAACTCACATCTTTGGGTCTGTCACTGGATCTAACCAACGCCTTTATCCACTGTGCTATGTGTCCTTGAGGACACATGGCACAGTGGATAAAGGTGAAATAAAGGGTTCAGTTCGAAATTCCAACCACCTGAAGAAGGCCGGAGCGTACAACGTCCGAAACGTTGCGACAAATATGGCAACAAAGATGAGGACAATAGTCCGACTAATGTAAATACTGTACATAATACCTCATCTCAGAAATATAGACAGACTCTGAAGATAGAGTTATTTGGCATCAGAAGAATGATGAATTCGTTCGAAAGAACACTGTGTGAAACATGAAACAGCAATGTAACAGTATGTTTCTTTTTTTAATCCCATTTTAGGATGACTTCACATTAAGACAGAAATAATGAAATTGACAAGATATACTGAACAAGAATCAAGACTTTTAAAATAAAGCTTATTTGGTTGTTTCAGCAGGACAATTTTTATAAACATACTGTCAACAAAATCAGCAGGGGTTTGAAAAAAAATCAACATTTTGAGGTGGTTTTGTCAGTAACCTGAACCTGATTGAAAATTTATCCTTATACTCATCAGCCTTGTGATTTGAAGATGATTTGCCATGAAGAATGATCCAAAATACATGTGGAAGAATGTGTCCTGCTAACGATGACTTACAGGAAGGAATTGGAAGCCATTGCTGTAAAAGAGGTTTTTATTCTGCAATGAATTA
The DNA here is from genome assembly GCA_964036315.1 of Acanthosepion esculentum. Lineage (NCBI taxonomy): Eukaryota > Metazoa > Mollusca > Cephalopoda > Sepiida > Sepiidae > Acanthosepion > Acanthosepion esculentum. The sequence continues at coordinate 24,435,860 of OZ038491.1, forward strand.
GGCTTTTTGTCTGATTCTGCTTCATGAAGGAATATTTAGTTGTATCTTTTAAAAATATATCATTTATTTATCTCTTACTAGCTTAAAATCTTTGAGTTTTAAGCTGCCTCCTGCAGAGGGATAATTGGGCCTAAAACTAAAAGGAACATTGGGCCAGCTAAGGAAACAACAATGATAATTTTGAAGGAATAAGTTTTAATTCCTTAATTCACTCTATTGAACTTCAAAACTTCACGTTAACTCTGATTTGGGGTCAAAATTCCAATTCAGGCAAGAAATTGAGTTCTTCAAATGACAAATTTTGCAGAACTTCAAGACCTCATGTCACGAAACCTCTCACTCTGATTCCCTGGTATTTTGAAGAAATAAAATTGATTTGTTCAATTCACAAAATTTTGGAGATATCTTAAATCAAATTTTTAAATTCACAAAGATTTTGTATTACTTTAAACTCAATATAAATTAAAAACTTTTAAAATCACTAATTTTTTTTTTCAGTCATTTTAAAATTTGTTTAACTGTTCCCTCTTCATCCGGACATAAATCCGAATGCTGGATGTTCAAGGACCAGATTTTTAATGCTGGGATTATCCTGATTCCGAAAAGGTATAATATATCCATGTAGGGCAAGTGAGGCCCATTTCAGACAAATGGATGGACAGACAGAATTTGTCATTTATTTATGTAGATTTACATATTATTTATCTATTAACTATTTTGCTAATAGATAATTTATTTCTTAAATATTGTGGCACTATTTTTAATACTGAGCACTTTATTTGCAAAAGTTCTGCTCATTTTGAAAAGATTAGCCTCCAATAATCGACTGATTGATGTGTTTTATTAGGCATTAATGATTACTGTTTATATTATTAATAAAATATATATTCTAAATTTTTATATATATGTGTAGCATTCACATATTCAGTTGTATATAAATAATATAAAATTATACATTAACATACCCACTTGAATAAATAAAGTGCATGAAAAAGAGGAGTGTCACATGACACTATAATAGTCACATGGTACATTAGTATAAAAGCAGTGTCGAATTCGAAAACAGTCTCTTACTTTATAAACCTGCACAGCAGCAAACAGTATGATTAAGAATTATGATAGGACATGTTTGGCAAGTTGATTTTTCCCTACTTTTTTTCCACACACACACACAGCGTGGCACTAAAACAGTCTCTATATTTACATTTAGATTTCATTGTTTTCTTTCTTTACTTTTCAGATTTCCATTTTTAGTATAATTTTAATTTGTTTATGACATATTTCACAAACAGAAACACATCTTAATATATAAGTATTTAAGTGTAAATAAAAAAAAGTCCCCAGAATATTTATAAATTTATTTGTTAAAACTTTTATGCTATGATTTTGGCTTGGAACAAAAGTTTGAAGTGCTTTTCAGTGGATGGCATTTAAATCTTTGTTTCACACTTGATTTAAATTTATGATATATATTCAGACTCTGAGATGTTCCAATTTGACTCTTAACAGGATTCTTGTGTTGTTATCAATTTTATGTTTTATATTAAAAGTGAAAATGGAAGAAAATGTGGCACATTTTTATCATTTGATGCTGTTTTATTTCTGGTTTAAGGAAAAAAAATGCTTTACAGTCAAAAAAGTATGTGCCACTTCTGAAAATGGTACAACAGCAAAAGAAATATGTGCCATTTATAGACATGGTGTCATAGCTGAGATTACTGTTCAAAGGTTTCGGTTTAGAAGATAAAGTTTTGCTCAGAAAGACTGAGAACATCCCAGAATGCCTGCATTCCTTGATAATGACAAGATCAAAACTAAGCAAAAATAATCCACGTCAAACAAATGGGATATCTCAGAAGTACTCCACATATCTCATATAATCGTGTTAACTAAAAACTTGGATATCTGAATTACTATGATGTTTGGGGGCTTCATGATTTAACAGGAAAAGAATTAATGGACCACGTTTCTGCCTGCCACTCTCTGCCATTTTTTCAAAGAACAATCATAGACATAGAAAAATATATTGTTCATAACAATATGGTCCCAAAATGGGCCATTGTTAAACATTCCAAAGAAGACCTTAGAGAGCGCAGATTGAGTGACTTTCGCCCATGCATTCATAATAGTGTATTTCAACTCTCATGTGTAAAATATTGGGTGTGGTCTATGCTCATATCACTTGCTATCAATTCAGAAAAAAAAAGCCTACCCCACTTCATTAGAGTTGAAAAGTACTCACTGAGGTACAAATCGATTGTCTTTACAGAATGGAAACAAGTATTTTCTCATTGATAGGTCACACATTTTTACATTTTCTTCTATTTATTGGTACCTTTGGGATTGGTTGGCTTTTTGGATCTTCTGGTAGTTGTCTGCTGAAAAAGATTCTGTTAACAATAAACTAGTCAGTAAAGTTAACCCACAGCAAATTTTTTCTACAGTCAAACCTATGTTTCTTCTCACACATCTTATCAAAACAACCCATAGTAGCCAGGCCTGTTGAGATTGAAGTACTTTTCATGTGTCCAGATTACATTTTCTGAATCTGGTTGGTCTTCAAGGATCATATGTACCCACTGGCATCTTCTTTCTTTGTAGCATTTATGCAAACACTGTTTAATACAAGTAGTACATTAGATTTACTAACCAAGATGTCATGAATTGACTATTTCAGCCCTTGTCGTATATGGTTTCTTGCTTGTGCAATTTTTCCAATCCCTTTAGAAATCTTCATTTACTTGCTAACCCACTTCCATGTTGTGATAAACATCAGAATTCCTCAAAATGTTCTGGAGAACAGGAATAAACCGAGATTATTCTGACATTTCCAGTGGGATCTTGGGAGAATGCGTTTCCTTCTGATGCAAACCTGTCAACATAGGGAATTATTTAGGGTTACAATTGCAGAAAAGCATTGAAAGGTATGAAAATCTCTTCTCCCCTCAGCTATGGGTTAAGTATCAGGAGTGTCTGGACTCTTTAGTAGTGGTTGGCAATCAGAGTAAAACAACTCTGGATTTAAAACTGGGTGTGGCCCAGGTGGGTGTTGAAGAAACACAAATGTCTCTGAGCAGATGGGTATACTTGGAAACAAGCAACCAAACTAAAAATTAAAAATCACAGTGCAGTGTGCCTTCAAATCAAAACAGCTCTGATGATGAAGGACACCAAGAAATAAGTTTGATTTTTATACTTTTTATGGCAATTATTTTGATGAACTTTCCTCTATGATATCTAGACTTTATGAATTTAAATACAGGACTAGATTTTGCACTTGTCATAAGAAGCTAGAACTTACTATCAGATTCATCCTTCCAAGTTAACTTTCATTTTCAAAAGTTTAAATGCAATGTCAATCATTATCTTCTCTCTTCTTAATTCTTGTTCTTGTATTGTTCTCTCTTCTTAATAGTTTTTTTTTTTTTTTTTACATTCTGTAGCAGTCAGGAACCCCCTATATTTTAGTGGCTTTATTGCCCTGCTTGGGGTGAAATGACAAATAAAAAAATTATATAAATATATACTTGTATCTATAATATGATACTACATCTCTCCCATAACAGTTGTTGCATTTGAATTCATAATCGATGCACTAAATGTAACAATTATTATGTGACAGAAGTGCTATATACATTTAATAATTAGGGTTAAAGAAATGCAAAACATGGCTAAAAAAATTTGAATTTCAATACGGATATTTTCTAACCAATCAAAAAGGGAATGTAATTAACCAATTGGTGAACAACTATAATAGATATGTTTTTGATCCAATCATTTTGTCATTTGACCAAAAACCTCGGCATTTGGATGATCTTCAGACGAGAAATGTCACATCTGAATTACCCACAATGCATAGCGACCTCAATGAAGTTACTTCTCCCTAAAGAGACGACATGGACCATTAGTTAATTTGCTATTCAGTGTACTTTTCTGAATGCTCAAATGAAAACTTTCAATAGTCTCATTATCTAATCCACACACCAACATGCTGTCTCTTTGGAGACAAGTAATTCGCATGCATAAGAATTTTTTTTGACATTTCATAGTGCTTGATGGGGAATGGATGATGGGGAATGGATGATTGGGTATTTGGGGTAAAAATTCTTTCTTATGATTATCAAATCGTTTAAACCAGGAACAGAACAAGAACTGTGCAATTTTTGTTAAAAACACTGGAACAAGAAATGCAATATTTATGCTCCAAAAGATATGAGAACGATCAATAGCAATGAAGAAGTGTGTATATCTATGTCTTATAGATTAGGAAAAAGACATCATTTATGTACAGCACGAATAACTATTTGAACTTCTATGTAAACTTAATTTAATTTGAGAAAGGTATTAGAATAATCCAGAAATTATAGTGGGAGCAAACAGCAATGGGCAGAAAATGAATTCAGTAAATATTACAGGAAGAAGTGTAAGAAAAGGGTATGTCTTATTCTTATCTGGGTTAGGGTTAGGGTTACAGTGAGGAGATCATGAGAGTATTAACAGTCTTACCGGGATTCATTATTGGTACCCACGATCTTTAACCATATAAGATATGTAAATGATACAGATTTTGATAACTTAAAAATAGTTTTTTTAAAGCCATGACATTTATTAGGAAAAAGCCATCAGTGTATGGACAGAAAATGGTTTGTGCATGCCCACGAAAATAGAAATGAGTTTAAGGCAAAGATTCTCTGCCTTGAGTTCCTCAAGGCTTGCAGGAAGTCTGGGGAATATAGACCTGTCCTTTCACATAGCCCCATAGAAAGAAATCACAAGGTATCAAGTCAGGTGAACATTTCAACAGCCCATTGTCATTATCACTAGCATGACCAATTCATCTTCCTAATAGATTCTCATCGAGATAAGTGCGCAAACTCAACTTAGTTTTTACACATTTTGTTAAAATTTGAGATCATTTGAATGAGAATGAGCTATGTTATGAGACGACAAAACTGTGCCAATTTTCTTTTTGGAAATTGTTTTCTTTCTTAATACATAGTGTTAATAGGAAAAGCAGAAAATGTTAGAAATGAACAATAAACATAAGAGTGTTTAACTGCTATCAAATATCAATCCTCCTATATGTCATGTAATTTTGGATAGTTTCCTTACAGATGAAGAGGAGAATTGTGGCAAGAGAGATATGGTTCTGCAAAAGGATGCTCAGAATACAAATACTGAAGCATGTGAGCAACAAAGACGTTTTTAAAGAAAATTCTGGAAAAAAAAAGAAGGTAAAAAAAGAAGGTTGGTATCTGACAGATTTGAAATTTCTTGGGCACATAATGAGGAAAGACGGCTTAGAGAATTTGACATGTACAAGGCAGACTGAAAGAAAGCAGGATGGAAAGAAACAATAAGTAATGACGTTCTAATGAGCTTCTCTAAATGGAAAGCGGAGCAGGGCCCGCCCAGAAGAGATGTTAAGAGACAAACATTGTTAATAGCATGTAAGGACAAGAACTTGCGGAGAGCCATGACAATTGTATCTTTTTTTCTTGTTTAGAAAAAGACAAACGTTGTGGAGAGCCATGATTGCCCACACTCTGAAGAGACATTGTGCATAAAAAAAGAAGTTGTATTCTTTATATCTAAATATTGGTTGAAGGCATTAAATATATATATATATATATATATATATATATATATATAGATATATATATATATATATCAATAAATATATGTATTAATTAGTGCATATATGTGTACCTACGTTTTTGGCGTGCAACTATAGTTTCACTGGATGGTGTTACCAGTTCGTCTGGCAAGGGGTCTATGTTGCTGGAAGTAAACAAATGCCTCATTGGAGTTTTGCTGCTGCATAGTGTATAAAAAATAAAGTTGCACAGGAATGTGCAAATGCGAAGTTGGTGGTTTACATTTAGAAAACAAATTAGTGGAATATGGGGGGGGGGGTAAAAAAGTGTGAGTGAAAGAAAAAGTTCAAAATCTGAAATTAAAGACGTGTTCGCATGGACAGTAAATTTTTATCGATTAAAGGGAGGTAAAAAAATGATTGGGGATAAAAATAGAAAAACGTGTGGCTATGGAGGTGGCCGTGGTTAAGAGAGCCTAAACAAATGGCTCATAGGAGTATCACTAAAATGTAGCGAAATAAAGTAGCACGTGGGGGGGTGCGTATATGTACTAATTAATAATACATATATTTGCTGTGTTTAACTGCATTGAGCACTATTAAGTTGACACCTCATGCATAAATTTAACGATTATTTACTTGCTTGCACACCAGCACATGCCTGATTATATTTGGCCGTTTCATTTATCCACAACTATCTATCTATAAATATATATATATATATATATATATATATATATATTCTCTATATATGTGCAGTGCTTATTGCATAGTGCTCAATATCAGTGATAGAGCTAATAATGTAGTGGACCGTGGGTTGAAGATGTGAAGAGATATTAGAAGGTTAAAATTTCCTGCTAGCCGGTCCAGCTACATGAGAATGTTGGACTTTAATTAAATCCAAAGAAGACAAAGAAAACAAACAAGACCTATATATATATATATATATATATATATAAACAAATATATATTAATAACAAGTTAAACAAAGACATGGACATTTACATAGTGCTTGTGTGAGAGAAATAATGTGAGTGTATGTTGTGAGTGTTCGTACGTACGTGTATTGTTCTTAGCGCGTTCCCAGAATTTGGGAAACACTGTATCTGTGAGAAGTCACATATTGGCCTAAGTAGAAAAGGAGAGATTTTACCTCGTCTCCACATGCCGTGGCGGCCCAAAGCCTAAGTCGAAAAAAAGATTATTTATTTCTGTATTTTAACAGAAAATGTGGCACAAGGCCGAAATTGGGAATGGGGAAAAGGTCGGTCTTCTGTCTTAACTTTTAAACTTAGCTAGCCACAAACGCTGACCCAATCATACTAACAATATTTCTTGCACCAAAATAACACATTCTTACTTACCTTTCTTACCACACCCGCCATAATACCTCAATGACTCTATGAAAATACTAACTAGACCCCATATGTACAATTTATCGTTTTTGCGGGGGGAGGGGAATAAAATAACAATTTAAAAATTAAAAAAAACTCACATATTTAGTTGAAAGAATATGAGTTTGTGAGTTTCTGTCCAAAATTCAGCGAGTTTGAAATCTAGTGTTACAAACTCATATGCATTGAACTAAATAAATATTTATAAATATATATATTTATACAACGGACAGTTGTAGCTTTTTCTCATTTAGAAAGACACAAACCGTGAGAAATAAAAATATGCAAAACATGCATGAATTTGAAGTTGTGATTGCTCTCTTGGAACAAATTAAAGAATTTATCTTAAACTGATGACTCATCAGAGACAATCCAGGTTTACAAATTGGTTGTAAAGTTGACAGTCACATGACCGTGGATTCACTGTATTTTATTGTTTCTTGATGATTAGTAAATTTCCAATTCAATTGAACCAGATTTCATCTGACAATATCTAGCATCTTAATTTTACTTTTATTTTTTTTTTTTATTCTGAAGCAGATTTAATTGTCAAATAGAAGATTTTGTTGTTGGCTCTTGTTTGATTTTATGTTTTTGAATCTGCCAATTTTTTAAAGACTTCTCTACTGTTGCAGTTGTGTTTTGAGGATGGACGATTGCCGTGTTATCAACATTTCTTTGGGAATTTCCTTGACAGTTTTTTAATGAAATTATTTAAAAATAAAAATGTCTACTGGAATCAATGGCAATTTAAATTTTCTTTTTATTGGATAATTTTTCCCACTTTTTATTTGGGATTTTTTCTTTTCATTTCTTTCTTTAGTGAAAAAAGGATATTGATATGCATAAAAAATACAAACGAATTATTTGCGTCTGATAAATTTAGCAGGGAAATAATTTTAAGGCTTTCTAAATAAAGTTAGAATAATAAACTATTATGAAATTAGATAATATCTGAAATATTATAAACGTATTCCACAAATATTTTTTTTAATTCAGTGATGTGTATGGAAACAAATTCTAAATTTAAAATGCCATAAATCCATAAAAAGAAGCATAACACATGAATCTTTTGTATAATTGGTATCAAATTTGGCTCTGCACTCAGCAGGGATTCAAGGTACAATTGGTACTTAATTGGTTGGCGTATAGTGTATTGTTTAAGTTGTATCTCAGGAACATACATACATACCTACAAGATAAGTGTTTTAGTATTATATACATTTTTGACTTTGCAAAAAAACTTTCTGGATTGTAGTGTAGAGGCTGACTTGATGCTGATGATGTGGTGTTTTGCTAAAATCCCATGACGTATTCAGAATAGTTGAATACATTCCAAATAGTGTGTAGAGGGCATCTCCAGATTTTTTTTGTAATTTTCACTCTAATTTTAAATCAGTTGAACATCAAAATGATCAAATATTTAATGATCAAATGATTTAATATTTAATATATATATATACACACACATATATATTGTGTATGAAGGCAGCAATCCTTCATTTATACAGGTTTCATTAAAGACGACAAACATGATTAACTACAAACACAGCCATAATGTGCTAATTTTTTTTGGAAAATAAAACATCTCTATAACTCTAGAAACATACACATAACCCATACACCCAATTAAAAATAAAAAATAAAATCATCCTTGATAATGGCTAAAAGTATAGGTGAAAGCAATCAGAATTACAGAACCTTTGCACAGTTTCTACACACTTTGTGTCCAGAAAAGAAAAAAAATTGTTCAAACTCAAGAAAAATTAAATAAAAATTGCAGTATCTTGTCTGTCGTTTTTAATGAAATATATATGAAAGGAATTGCTGCCTAAATACACTAGCTATTTATATATATATTTCACCGTGGAAACTGTTAGATGTAGACGTCTCTTCTACTCCAATAGCTTCATGTCTTGCACATCTCGCCTATGGAACTCCCTTCCCTATTACCATTTCCCTAACAAATACAATCTCCAACTATTTAAGTGTAACGTCAATCGACATCTCCAGCTGCCTTGATCTATCCTCTTTCCTTCTCCACATCCTTTCCCCTTTCATTCCTATCTGCTCTCACTCCGGATCTTTTGTGGCCCCCTTGCCTTGATCGACCCACTGTCTTTCTCTTTCTCCACATCCCCTCCCTTGCCACTCCTATCTGCTCTTCCTCCAACCCTTCTTTAACCCCTTGCGTGATAGTGGCCTCCGGCCTTGCTTGGGGTGATATGATTAAAAAAAAAAATAAAAAAAATAAATATAGATATAGCTATGTAAACTACCAAGTTGAGAATTGGCATGGGCTAGCTGCCCTTGATGAGGGTGAAAGCAGTCACTCCGAGCTTTGGTTAGCAATCCTTTTAGTGTTGGTTTCACAATAAAAAAACCTTCAGCTAGCAAGGAAAACTCATGACAGCTTAACCCGGTCATTATATTGTGTCTGCTGAGAGGCGTCTACTGGCTGGTGATGACTGTGATCCGGAGATGAGGTTAAACTCTGCGATAATAACACATGAGGGCTGTCGTTTGAAGTTTCCGTGGCAAGTCTTTTGCACTGTTACTTTTTTATTGGCAGATCCAAAAAGTGTAGATGGTCCGACACAAGCCTTTACCACTTGAAACAAATTATTGTGTTGGTTTTCTGACAACTCCATCTAATTAGATCCACATATATCTGGCTACTGCGAAAAACTCTTGGCACTTGGAATTTTACGAACTCTTCAGGACAACAACTCAGCACCAGAAAGAAAAACAGCTCTGGTTGCATTGGAACTAAAGAAGTACAACATTGATATAGCTGCACTGAGAAGTAAGCATCAGTTGACTGCATGAAACGAGAAAGAAAAATAAGACAGCTAACAGTGTTCCTGCTGCACTTGGATACAATACATTCTCCTGTACTGTTTGTGGGCTTTTGTGCAATTTTTGAGCCGGTCTCAAAAGTCATGCCCATCATAGGCATGCAGATAAGTAGTTCATGGTCATCAGAACCTCATACAACAAACTCAACAGGAGAATCCATCATATATATATATATATATATATATATATATATATATATATATATAGGTGTGTATATACATATATATATAGGTGATATCGCATCTCCAACATCAATAATAAAAAACACCTTTAAATTCTTTTCTTACATTGTGCATACTACACTCTCTCACAGTTTAACTTGTCACCTGTCAAATTTCAGTGCAATACATGCACATATTGACCAGCACATCAGGTACAGGCAAAGTGCAACTATCAACATAAGACAAATATTAGTGGATAACACCAAAATTACTCTACAACATACAATGCAAGAACAAACTCAAAACTCCAGAAGCTAATATTATACAAAATAAACAACCCATATGAAATAAAATATCATTCCGCACAGGAGATGGTATCATAAATAGAATTTAATGTGTGTATATATTTATATATATATATATATATATAAAATTGCATTCTTTTTGGGGTAGCCTCATTCCTAATAACCATTACACATGATGTTATAATAGATTATTTCAAACTTTACACTTTCCAAGGAATATAAAGATGTAGAGAAAGGAATGATACCTACCAGACAGACACCAGACTGGTTCTCAAAAGTGACTGAGATTGTCAAAAATATTTGAAGAAAAATAAAATTATGAATTTTGGACAGTTTATCCACAATTTTAATTTTGATGCACAATTTTGAAAATTGCAAAAATACAATAAAAATAAAACACAACTTGGTAGAATGTGTGTGTGTGTGTGTGTGTGTGTGTGTGTGTGTGTGTGTGTGTTAGCCTGTATGTGTGTGTATTTAATCTGATTTTCTCAATTCCAGCCAACTTTGCCCGTCAATTTTTTCTGGGTCAAAAAATATTCCTTGTGAAAAAAATCATCTGTTATTCTTTAAATTTTGGCATTTTATAGATGGTGTTGTCTTTGAGATAAGAATTTGTAGTAAGACAGCAAAGAAACAGACAAAGATGGTCTTAAAATGTGAGTGAGACATGGGTGCTTTTTTGGGCCCAAAATGAATTCAATTTTCTACAACAAATCCTGGTATTTTGTTTTTGTTCCAGTGTACATTGAAAACACCAATTTTCATCATTGTTGTAGAGTTATTTCCTCAGTGGAAACTGTATTTGGACTAAATTCGTCCTAAATAGGTTCAACGTACAAAAACGTTAGGAACTTGTAATAATCAGTATTACGCAGAGTAATCGAGTTGTGGTCGCTGACTACTTTTTCCCATTCGACTCCTACTGACTCCTACTTATAATAGATGGGAGAGTCTATTATCTATAGACTAGGTGTCTTTCACCATAACACCCCCTCCTAAAACTTTACTCCGTAGGAGTAAAACAGTTTTCTTAATTTTATTTTATTTTTTTACAGAAAAGGAAAAAAAAAAACAAAGAAAAACTTCATTTTTTTAGCAACATTGTAGCGTATCTCCTACGTTTTGGATCCATTTTTAAATGATCAGTTGCTTTTCTTTTTCTCTTGGATCGGCGTACCTCAGGTAACATCGTTGCTGGCATTGGTAGATCAAATATATCAAAAATCACCTTCATAGGTGTTTCTTCCACTGGACTGCTGTCAACCACATCTGAAGAGCATCGTCTGATCTGGTTAATGTGCCGTCTGCACGTGAATTTTTCACCTTTCACGAAGTACATCATGTTGCCAATCCGCTTTTCTATTTTCCCAATCTCCCAGAATGATTTATTCTGTTTATATACCTTAAAGTATACTTTTTCACCAGGATTGTATTTCTTTACTTGAATAAATTGTTCTGTACCTGTCTTTGTCTTTTTTGGTAATAATTTGTCGAAGACAGATCTTACCCGACGTGCAAACATCACCTCGGCTGGCGATTGTGAGGTTGGTGTTGCGTTATTTGGGGTAAGTCTGTATACCTGTAGAAACTTCTGTAGAGCTTCATCTGCAGGTATTTCCCTAGCTTTCTTTAAAGCTCTTTTAAGGGTGTCCACAAATTTTTCAGCTAATCTTGGGTGATATGGAGCTGTGGTAACATGTTCGACATTGTATTCCTTGCAGAAATCTTTGAATTGTTTCGATGTAAATTGACTTCAGTTGTCCATCACAATTGTGTCTACTACACCAAACCTTGCGAACAATTCCAGCAGGAAGTTTTTTGTACTTTGCGTCGTCGGTTTTCTTATCCTTTGTATCTCAGGCCATTTTGAGAAACTATCCACTACTATGATGTAACGGTATCCATTTAGTGGACCTGCAAATTCCACATGCAACCTAGACCATGGTAGGTCTGTTTTTGGCCAGGGATTAAATTTTACAGGGGGTGCCTTTGCAGTCAAAGCACAGCCTTTACATTTTGCCACTGCGTTCTCAATATCCCTATCCATATTCAGCCAATAACAAAACTTCACATTAGGCTCTTCATGCTGCCTGGATGACCAGTATGGAAATCCTTTAATATTTGTTTTTGAAGTGTGTATGGAATCACCACACGTTCTCTATATAACAATACTGAATCGCAAAACGAAAACACATTTGTTGTGTACTGGTCCCTCTTGGATATTTTTTCTTTTACTTTCAAGATATACTCGTCCCTTGTGGCTTCTTTTATTTTTTCTAGAGTTACTGGAAGTTCCCGAACTGCATTACACACAGTAAATTTCAGCTCTTCTTCTGACTTCAGTGAGGCAATTTTCGTGTCTTCTAATGGTTCCTCCCTTTTAGGAATTAAACTGGACAGCCCATCAGCATAGCCAAATTTATTCGAAGGTATGTACTCCATGCTGAAGTTATAATTTAGCAATATTGTAGCCCATCTTTGTAGTCGGTTTGCTGTATGCTTTGGCAAACCATTTTTCGATCCAAAAATCGAAATTAGAGGCTTATGATCGGTTTGTAGCTTAAAATGTCGACCGTGGAGAAAACGGTGAAATTTCGCTACTGCAAATATTATTCCTAGCGCCTCTTTCTCTATCTGAGAGTAATTCTTCTCAGTCGGAAGTAGTGCTCTAGAAGCATGAGCAATTGGTTTTACTTGACCATCTGTCATTTTGTGTAAAATACATGCTCCTATTCCATACGCACTTGTGTCGCAGGCTACTATGATTTCTAAATCCGGATTGTAATGGGTTAAAAATAATTCCGAGGTTAACACTTCCCTTATCTTTTCAAATGCTTTCTGGCATTCATTAGTCCACTTCCAGTGTTTTCCTTTCTTTAATAGTTCATTTAATGGTTCCCGCAGATCATACATTTTAGGGATGTATATTTGGTAATAATTAGCTAATCCCAAAAAACTTTGTTATGTGGTAATATCATTCGGAGCCAGCATGTCTTTTATAGCCGCTGTTCGCTCTGGGTCTGGCCTTCTACCATTCTTATCGATGATCTGTCCCAGATATTTCACTTTCTCCATGAAAAACTCGCATTTAGTTTCCTTGGGTTTAAATCCAAAATCCTGTATTCTGGAAACTACTGCATTTACATGTTTCACGTGTTCTGCAATACTTGTACTTCTCATGAGGATGTCGTCCAGATACGCTACAGAAAAATACAGACCACCCAACATCGAATCCATTACTTGTTGGAAAATGGTGGGGGTGACCTTAATCCCAAAAGGTAGTCTGTTAAATTTATACAGACTCCGATGTGTGTTAATACACAAAAGTTTAGACGTTTCTTTTTCTACTGGTATTTGCAGATATGCATCACTGAGGTCTATCTTTGAAAAAATTGTGCCTCCATTAAGCTTTACAAATATTTCTTCCACTGTTGGTAGAGGATAATTATAGTCTTTGAGTGCCGCGTTTAACCCCGTCGAAAAATCCGCATAAACACGAATGTCTTTAGACTTTTTTTTCACGTATACCGTCGGAGCTGCCCAATCACTATAGTCAACTTTTTTGAGTACACCGGATTTCTCTAATCTGTCCAATTCTTTATCAATCTGTTCCACTGAGGCAAACGAAACATTCCTTTTCTTTTTGAATACCGCCTGAGCGTTTTCTTTTAGAAAGAATTTTGCCTCCATCTTGGTACACGTTCCCAACCCTGGAGAAAAAACAGTAGGAAATGTTTCCTTAAGTTTCTTTATTAATTTTTTGGCTTCGGAGTTTAAACTTTCTACCTTGTACCAGAAAGAATTTATCGGTAGATCGCATAATTGAAATTCTATTATCCAATTCGTACCAAGTAAGTTCGTGGTATTTTCCATGACAAATAGTTTAACTTTTTGCGTTTTTTTATTTTACATGACGTTTGTAACAAGTTCTCCAATAAATTGTATTTTTTCTCCCGTCACTGACTTCGCGATTTTCTTTGTCTTCATTAAAGTTGGTTTCTCCAACTTCTTCCACGTATGCAAATTTATGATAGAGAGATCCGAACCAGTGTCAAGTTGCATTTTTATTTTTTTATTATTTATTTCGACGGTAACAAATTTTCTAGTTATTCCATCGTTTACCTTGGACTTTAGTTTTCTTATTTTTATGCCTTTATTTTTTGACCGGCAATGTGTGCTTCTATGCTCAACTCTTCCACAGTTGAAACATTTTTTATTCCTAAAATTGCAATATCTGTACCAGTGTAGTTCACCGCAAGCAAAACAATTGCTTCGGGCGTTTTTGTTTGTTTTTCACTGGTATTTTACTTTTTGCTTGATAATCTGCAATTTTATAATTCTTTTTGTTAGACTGACTTTCTTCTTTGTACCGTATTTTCCTTACATGCGAAACGCCAGACTGTTCTATCTTTTTTGCGTCTTTTTTTACGCTAACATATCTTGTGCAGTCTTCTGCCAATTTCTGTACTGTAATACTTGGATTGCTTTCCAATTTTGCCAGTACTAATTTTCTCAACTCTGCGTCTTTTTCCGCTACCAGCCTTTGAACAAACACCAAGCATTAAAATTGTCTGCGCTTAACTCTGCTAGCTTGAATTCTTCACAATGCTTATTCACATTGGCTGCGTACGTTATATAGTCTTGTTCATCATCTTTCATCAAATTCAAACATTTCCACCTCTTGTCTTTTGACTAAATTATTCACTTAATATATTTACCACCTCGGTAAATGTCAACTCGTTAGTTTTTTTCGGTAAAATGTAGTTTACCAATTTGTTATACTCAGCAGTTCCTAATTTGCTTAAAAGAAGCCTAACCTTCTTTCCTTCAGACCACAAGTGGCAGTCCTCATTATACATGTCCGTATATTTTTTATAATACTCCTCAAAAGTTATCTCTTCATCTGGACTGTACGTGAATATTTCAATTGAATTCCATATTGTATTCTCTGGGAAAGAATCATTTTGTAGACTTTTCTCTTTCCTGTTCTCAGTTATTTCCAGAATTTTGCTTTGAAACTCCCCATGCATCTGTTCCATTTTTGTTGGAATTGCATTTGTTTATTGAAAGTTTCCTCCTGTAACTGCATCTGGAATGATTTTGTTGTTCTAATATTTTCGTTTGTTGTTCCAACTGGAACTTTAAAAAATCCTAGAATAGACTTTTGCATTCCTCCTTTTTTTTTCAGAAAGTTTACACAATGCCTAAATACTGTAGAGGAGGTTCAATGAATTGGCAATTCGTGCCCTATTTTATCAAACTGTCTTATCAAGAAAAATATTTCTTTTTCTCAGTTGAGAATATGTCAGATTTTTTTCGTCACTAAATTGACGTCTTGGCTTGCAAAAAACTTTTCCAAATTTTTTTTTTTTTAAGTGTA
>OZ038491.1:24461557-24466557 GCA_964036315.1 Acanthosepion esculentum
TTTTTTGTAGGGTGCTTGATTCTGGGAAGTGTTTGTGTAAAAGTTTGAAGAATATTTTTCCTATGTTTGTTTTTACGTTTTTGCTGTACGGTGGGTTGAACCATGTGATATTTCTTTTTCTGTTGGCCTTTTTTGTGTTCTGTGGTGGTATCTATTGACATTGCATTTAAATTTTTGAAGATCAAAGTTGACTGGAAAGCTGGAAGAGTTTTCCACAAGTGAGAGAAGAAACTGTCAGCATAGAACTTACAGTTACATATCAATGGTTCAACTGTAAAATGACGAGACCTAGCTGCCAATCTAGTACTGCATTTAAATTCATCAAGTCTAGAAGCCAAAGAGGAAAGCTCATCAGAAAAATTGCCATGAAAATATTTATCGAAGAGACACAGGGAAGCTATGTTACAGCATTGGGAAAGTGACTGAAGCCAAGATGCCAGGTCAGGACTGGCAAAATTGTAGATTCTTGTTTGGAATTTATCAAATTTATCTAAATACATCATAGAAGCACCAGTCCTGATGTCTTAGAAATATTCAGGGGATCACTGAATGTTAGACTTATAAAGGTGTAAGATATTTTCTGGTTTGAAAAGTGTCTAGTATCAAAAAGTAAACCAATTTTCCTGTTATATATATATATATATATATATATATATATATATATATATATATATATATATACATTCAAAATTATAACATAAGCATGTTGTAACATCACTACAAAATTATAATTTTGTTTCAACACTCTTGGTGTCTCATCAAATGATGGTGTTGATTGCAAAACAAAGGGCTTTAAGAGTTCAAAAACCAACCAAACCCCCTCAGTAGGGGAAACTGTGTTCCATAATCTATGATGACCAATCAGAATACAAGCATATAGTAATTCAAAATAACGTGACAACATACCCTAATCTATTAGTATAATCTATTAGTGCATTAAAGTTAAAATTTAGATTAAATTTGAAACAAATGAAGTTTTATTTCACAGTTAAATTTTAAATTGAAAATTACAAATGTCAAATTCTAAATTTAACTGAGCATCAAGTTTCATATTATTACAAAATTATTCAGAAATGAAACTAGAAGAAAAATATGTTTTATTGTTTTGAGTGAAGTGCCAATTTATCAGGTAAGTTCGACGCTGATGTCAGAAGTATCTAAGATCACTACATATATTCGATACATGGAAGTCTGAATTCAAATAAGGATGTAGATACACAAGGGAATCTTCAAATGCCAGGACAAACACATTCACATCCGAATATACAAACATGCAATCAAATATATGAGCACACAAATGTCAGGATGGATATTCACACAGGAAACAAAAGGAAAATAAAAATAAAGAATAAAAAGAAGAAGAAAGACAGAGGAAAAAAATCACGCATTCTTAGACATTTAAAACAACATGCCTGCCTGCGTACTCAATTTCAGAAAATCCTTGTCGAAAACACAACTATACTTAAACATGAAAACAATAAACAAAAACTAAAAATTCTTGAAGCTATATACATAAAACAGTTGAAACCTAACCTGAACAACATAAACTATGAAATCCCCACAAACATTCTTAAATGCCTATAATTGGTAACAGAAGCCATTGGTTTATACCAACGGCTTCCCATACTTAATACTTCTCATTTTTCACTCTCGCGTGGTCATGTGTGACGTCACGAGTTGCGACTCGATTTTTGCTTCCGCATCTCGTATATACAATTTTTTCATTTCTTTGAAATTTTTCATGCAGCAAAGGCGGACTATCATTGTTGTTTCGTCCGTGTGTTTTTTTGGGGTTTTTTTAAGCTTTTCACCCCAAGCAAGGCTGGAAGCCACTAGCACGCAAGGGGTTACAGAAGGTTTGGAGGAAGAGCAGATAGGAGTGGTAAAGGAGAGGATGTGGAGAAAGATAGTGGATCGATCAAGGCAAGGGGGTTACAGAAGATTTGAAGCGAGAGCAAATAGGAATGAAAGGTGAAAGGATGTGGAGAAGGGAAGTGGATAGATCAAGGCAACTGTTGTTTGATATATTGAAATTGTCATCTTTGATAATGTCTTATGTAAGCCAAAAGCCTACAATGGATTTAAACATGTATCAATATGGTGTTTTCCTTTTGTCTTTCAACGATAATATGATTAAGCTTATCAGACAATATAAAAGGAACTTACTTAAAATAAATAGACAAAACTTGTCTATATTATTTAATGAAACATGCATTAATATATATATATATATATATATATATATATATATATATATATATATATATATATATATGTATGTTTGAATGTGTGTATGTGCATATAATTATACATTTATATATTGGTTGAATTAGTTGGAGAGGTAAATAGAAAGAGCTTTACAAATTCATTTTATACTCATGTTTAATATAAATTTATCCATACTTTGTAATTTTGTGTGTTTCGTTGCAGTACAGTTTTCTGATTAAGATCAAATACAAACACACATCAAAGATTTTTTTTTTTTGCATTTAAAGATAAATATAAAAATGCATTTACGACTGCATACATATATTTGAAATGATACCAGTCGGGTCAGTGAAGAATTTATTGATATGTATATCACATATTTACATACATAAAACTGATCTGAGTGCTTAAAAAAATACTTTCATTCATGAAATGAAAGAAATATGTGCTGATGTTATTAGGTAACTGATATAAATAAGTGAATTTATAAAGCCGCCCCCCCATCATAAAAAAAATGACTGAAAAGGTCTCTACTTTTAATAAAATGCTTTTAAATGAATGCCAAAAAAAAAAAAGATGGTGAGGATAGATGTATATTGAAGCAAACATGGTTGTGTGCTTAAGTCATTTTTATTCACAATATGGGTGCTTATTGATTCATGGGCAAGAATCTTACAAATCATCATGTCTCTAACCTTGGCCACAAAAATACCCATTCAGAAAGAGAGAACAAGAAAAATAAATTGAAAGAAATGTATTTATTGAAGAAAAAAAGAGTGGAAGCTCCTGCTTCCAAAAAGTGAAAAGAAAAATGATTTAAAAGGTTAACAAAAAAAAATCACTTTGTGGACCTGAAAAGTCAAAAAGAAAAAAAGGAAAAGAAAAACAAAAATAAATAAATCAAATAAAAAAATGGTTGAGATTAAAAAATGATAGAATAACAAGATAAAATATATATATTTGGATATCACCTAAAAGAACTTCTAAAAGTACAACAACAAAAGTTACAATAATAAAAATAATAATAATAATTGATATAATATTAAATATTTCTGACAAATGATATATTCTGAAAGAAACCAAGTCTTGGATGTATATATTTTGATGTATACATCTATGTATACACACACACACACACACATTAGGATCGACATATATATATATATATATATATATATATATATATATATGGATATGAGGAGACAAAATGGAAAAGCTATAAACAATCTGTTTCTCTGAAGTCTATTGGTTTCAGCTTCTTCATTCTTCATTTCAGAGTGAAAAAATGAAATTATGTCTAAGGGAAATGTGTTGGGATTTCTAAGGTTAAGAGGTGCCATAAATTAAATTACTTTTTGAAAAATCCCAACAGGGAGAATTTGAAGGCGAGAATGCAATCGAGACTCCCATTAATGGATGTAAAGTGTTTAGATATCATGAAGTGTGTAACAGAACATGCATAACCTGTTCTGGATCTTCAGAATGGCAATCTCGGTCTTAAAGGTAAACCATATTCCTTATGAAGGATCCTTAACAATGGTCTATATCAGATAACGTGCTGAAGGATCTTTAAAAATGCTTTATATCTGATAACTGAAAAACAACCCAAAAAAAACTTGAGTCATGTTCTTAAACAGACTTGTCAGATTGAGACTTGTCATATGGATGTCATGCACAGCACCCAGGCCATTCAGAAATATCTAAACTGTCAGCTGTATACAATCACTTCGTAAGATCGGTGTTTAAAAGAGTATAGCCAAGAAAACGGCGATTTACCTCGTCAAACCAAGCGACTTCGCACTGCATGTATCCTACAACAGAAAAGAAAATTACTTACGAAAAAAACAGGGCATGTATTCCACATGACATGCTGAAGATGGAATATTTAAATTAAAAAACAAGTCTGTCGTAGGAGTCGCTGTAAAAGTATTTTGATATGCAAAAATTGAACGTACTCTCCCAGCTTTTGACAAATGGAAAAAATGCTCGGCCGATGAATGCAGTTGGTGATCTCAAATCATGAGAATTGGGGTATTTTGGCTACTGTGTGTGTTGGAGAGTGAGTTATTTTTCTGACTGGTTACGTGCATTGGGATTTGTGAGATAGTACCTGCGAATCGAGTTTTCAGCATTTCTTTCTGCCCCTGATATTCGAATTTGACTTAGTGATTTATTCTCTGCATTGTGGAAATAATCTGAGACAAGTATTTCCTTTGCAATGCCAGATCGTTTACAAAGAGGTTTTGAGCAAGTGAATCCTGAGAGTCTTAGGAAAGATCATTCTGCTCTGAACATTGTGGTCTGGTGCTACAGAATTAAAAACAAAGAACTATACCAAATAACAGAAACCACATCCTGATCAAAGGCCTTGCTGCTGGACGTAGTTTATCGTCTTACCCAGGATGCAGATGTAGCTTATCATCATACTCAGGAAGGGGAAATCTGAGGAAAAATGTTGAATTCATCGATTTTTGATCGGCTTTATCGATTATTGATTTTTTAAACTAAGAACCTATCTCATACATTGTACAGTGTATGTGCCAAGTTTTGTCAAAATCGGTTGGATGTATCTCGAGTGAAAAGGTATCACACAGACACAAAGTGTCCTCAAAATGTTAGCATTCCCCACCACTTCAAATAGAAGGTTAGGAAAGAAACCCCCATCAATATTGGAAAGAGCAATAAAAGCTACTGGGCTTGAGAAACCTGTTTTCCTTAGAAGTTTTTTTAAGAAAAAGATTTCATAAATTTCAACTGAAAACAATACTGGTTGCTCAGTCACTGAATGTCAA